>JAOWCC010001624.1:0-466981 GCA_030867875.1 Actinernus sp. WN-2022
CCCTGAAGAATTGTCCAAATATTCACTTTATCCCCAAAGAATTCCTCTAAATTTGACATGTGCCCCCAAAGAATTCCTCTCTATTTATATGGTATCCCCAAAGAATTCCTTGAAAATTATTTGGTGACCCCCGGAGAATTCCTTGGTCCTCAACAGGGGGGGTGCAGATATTAAGTGCAATAGCCCAATGCTGAAGTTTTAGGTATGATTTATAAACAGGATCATTAATTGTCACGAAATTATTCACGGCTTTATAACACCGATATATACAAAACACACCAAGAATTTATACGAGTTTCGAAATAGCCTGCAGAACAGTTCTGTAGGCTAGTTTCAAAATATCACACCTATAGCGATACTTACTGTTTGTAAACACTGACGTCATTTATATATTTGCATATATAACGTGGTTGGCAAAAAAAACCGCGTGTTTGTATGACTTGTATGGGAACTAGCGATTTAGGCCTCACAAAATACATCTAAAGTCTCAATTCTGATTCCAAATCTTAATTCCTTTATAAGACTTATAAGTTAAGAGCATATAAGCTTCGATGAAAGGGCTTGCTTGCATTTTGGAAGAACAAGAAAGTAATTTGGCGATGAAAAAGCACCGACCTGTGATATTTTATAAGCATCTGACTGGGTTCACGCTTCGTTTCTGCCAACCACAGAAAGCAACAAATGTGGCGTGACTGGCCTGTGTGACGTCACAGTGAGTATCGCTATAGCGATGTTTCGTGTGTCGTCATCTATTGTCATTAATGTGCCAACCAGAGATCCATTGGTTCCTAACACAAAGCGGCCTTTACAAATCATGGTTGGCACATTAGCATAACAATTGCAATGTTTATCAACATGAAACATCGCTATAGGTGCTCGGTGATCGAGTTGTTAGGTGCAAGGCGGTTGCCAGTCACTGTGTTCACAGAATTGCCAGTCACTGTGTTCACAGAATTGCTGGCACTTGTAGCACTTGTATTGTTGGAACCTGAATTAAAACAAA
Organism: Actinernus sp. WN-2022; assembly: GCA_030867875.1. Classification (NCBI taxonomy): domain Eukaryota; kingdom Metazoa; phylum Cnidaria; class Anthozoa; order Actiniaria; family Actinernidae; genus Actinernus; species Actinernus sp. WN-2022. The sequence goes on from JAOWCC010001624.1 coordinate 1,004, forward strand.
AGCAGAATAGTTGTCACTGACTTTAATATTCAAAGTATCTGCTGTCTTATAAGCATTTGATGTATGAGACCTATAGGTGTGATATTTTGAAACTAGCCTACAGAACTGTTCTGCAGGCTATTTCGAAACTATTTCCTGTTTATAAACCATACCTAAAACTTCAGCATTTCCTAGCAGTACTAAGCCTAAGGTAGCCTGCGTGCAGACGTTAGCCTAGTGACCTTGATCGGTGACTATTTTGAGCGTCCGTGCTCCTTCAAATACTAGCATGTTTTGATTTAAAATAGTGTAAATATAAGAAATGGTTACTCACCTTCATTTGCAATCGAAAGAAACTGTTCAGCTACACGTCGTAAGGTATTTTTGGCGTTTTGGAATGCCATACTTCAGTGTACACCACCTCGCGTGATAAAACTGAGCCCGCTATATTACAGCGGATTCTCTTGAGAAAGTTGAACCACTCGTGCGTGTCGGAAGTTGAAATGTAAAACTTGCATAAAATGGTCAAACTAGCATGTCGGATGACAGCCTTTGAATCGCGTGTGGAAAATGAATGTCGCATTGTGAAACTTCAATGTTGCATCGTAAAAATTCAATCTCGCACTGTGAAACTTTAATGTCGAATCGTGGACAACAAGGATAAAATGTAAACCGAACATCGCAAGCGAAAGTCGAATTTTGGCGGGGATATAACGCCATAGTAGCTAACCTCTTCGGCTACTGACCTGACAAAAGAGCTGGCTTGAAAAGTGGCCTGCTGTGCTGTGTGTAGGTTTTGAATTCGCTTGACCGGGCCGAGCCGCTGAAAGAACGAAGCAAGCGAGCTACCAACACACGCTAAATATATAGGCTTGAATTTCATGGTTGTTCATGACGGTGATCCACTGCCAAGCAAACGAGCAGCCACGGTAGTTATATTCCTTGAAAAGAACTCTGTTGTTCGCATTCGGCTTCTGAGAATTGCAACTAATTTATGCATAGTGAAACGGCTATCTGCTACGTCATCAGTATGGCATTTTCTGCCTCACTTCCCAGACGTCTCTTTCGCGAGTGGGGAGCGATAAGAGTCGGCTGGTTTCCCAGGCTACCAAAAGCATAACTTTTGAACTAAATTCCTCCACAGGCTTCCCATACTCGACGTATATTTCCCGCTTATTAGTCTGTTGGGTTACCTGTGGTTTATCGATTAGTTTCATAACGATCTCAGAAGAGTTTAAATAATTGCTTCGTGTGAATTCTCTTTTCCGATTCCTACGATATGAATCTTCAATAATAAAAGATTGATACTTAATGAAGTTGTGTGAGTGGTTTTTTGGCGATTTGGGGCCTTCTAAAGTAGTTTATTAGGATTCGAAATTTTGACCGTTGGCCGAGGCTCTAACAAAATTTACAAGGTAGGCAAGTCGACCTCGCCAAAGCACAGACTTACCTCAAAGATCACCCAAAAATCGGCACTTTTCTTCCTCGCTCGCTATTCAGCTTTCGGCACAGGAGGGAATAGTTATCAAGCAACATCTGACCAGAGATTTAGGAAAATCCATCAAATCTATCATCGCCAAACGGCATCCTCGAGACCCAAAAAGCGCGACCTTCCAATGATCTGTAAAAGCCAGAATAGCGGCCCAAAATTTTCCCGACCCTACCCAAAACGATGGAAATCGCCTTTCTTCATGGGAGGACCCCCAAGCGTGAAATTATACGAAACTGGCGGTTACAGACTAATTTTGAATTTGGAACTCGCCAATCAGAGGACCAAGACAGTGGGCTGGGGTCTTCACCGAGTGTTATGACAGTTCCACGTGAGAAATTTTCGCGAGTTCCATATTCAAAATTTGTCTGTAACCGCCAGTTTCGTTAAAAGGCCTACTAATGGTCTCTCTGATTGGCGATATATTTGTTTCCATTCCTCGAGCGGAAGTATAATTTCACGCTTGAGGGTCCCCCATGAAAAAAGGCGATTTCCATCGTTTTGGGTAGGGTCGGGAACATTTTGGGCCGGTTTGGTCATTCTGGTTCTTACAGATCATTGGAAGGTCGCGCTTTTTGGGTCTCGAGGATGCCGTTTGGCGATGATAGATTTGATGGATTTTCCTAAATCTCTGGTCAGATGTTGCTTGATAACTATTCCCTCCTGTGCCGAAAGCTGAATAGCGAGCGAGGAAGAAAAGTGCCGATTTTTGGGTGATCTTTGAGGTAAGTCTGTGCTTTGGCGAGGTCGACTTGCCTACCTTGTAAATTTTGTTAGAGCCTCGGCCAACGGTCAAAATTTCGAATCCTAATAAACTGCTTTAGAAGGCCCCAAATCGCCAAAAAACCACTCACACAACTTCATTAAGTATCAATCTTTTATTATTGAAGATTCATTTCGTAGGAATCGGAAAAGAGAATTCACACGAAGCAATTATTTAAACTCTTCTGAGATCGTTATGAAACTAATCGATAAACCACAGGTAACCCAACAGACTAATAAGCGGGAAATATACGTCGAGTCTGGGAAGCCTGGGGTGAAACTTTAAAAAAATCGTGCAAGGTTCTGATGCCAGAAAAAATTCTTGCAGCAACTGAGAAGTCGTAAAAAAAAATTTGAACAAAAAATAACGGGGCCCCTCTCCATCAATTTTCAAATGGTCCGTCCCTAAATCTAGTTGTTGAGAATAAAGCTTTCAGCGTTAATTTCGTATGTGTGTTGCAAAAACGTTTCTTCAACAAGGGCAATAAAGTGATTCAATGTTAAATGCGTAACGTTCAAAAGTTAAAATTAAATAACAAAGTTGTCAGACAAAGCAGTCTTGCTGAAATATAATACCGTTAAATTAGCGTCGCGCCACAGCTGCAAGAGCTCAAGTGACCCATACAACAGTCCGTTTCATACTGGAACCTGTATTTAGCGGGGCCATTTCGCGTCCGCTTAAAACTAGGAAATTTGAAATGTTCGTATCACTGTATCACCGTATCACTGTATCTTGGTGTATCTTGTAACACGTTATATACCAAGCCCTAAAGGACGCCATGACTAAAGTTGTCTGCATTCTTTGTCACGTGACATCTATGGCGCGAAAATGGAAGGCCGGTCCATTGTTGACTTTTTCGTAAATTTTCTGTGAATATTTTCTGTAAAGAATTCTTATTATTGTTTACCCCTTGCAATTTTTGGTCGTTACTCGTTTTCTATTTTTTTTTACTTCTTGCAATTTTTGGTCGTCACTCGTTTTCTCGTTACTCCGTTACTAGTTTTCTAATTTTTTACCTCTTGCAATTTTTGGTCGTTACTCGTTTTCCCGTTACTCCGGTACTCATTACTCGTTACTGCGTTACTCGTTTTAGTAACACCCGAAACAGAAGTAATCCTTGTGTTGAATACTTCTGTTATAATTGCTAAGCATTAGTAATACATTTATATTATCAGTGACTGTCAGGAATCGCATTCACGCTTATTAAATCAGTTTCCAGCAGCAGTAATGTGTTGTCGAATGGTAAAGAAAAACAAAAATATTTTAATCAAATAACTAAATGAAATAATTACTTTGGATGCTACCTAGCGATGTTACGCGCCGTTCTCTCTCAAGTTGGGGATGCTGTTCGCAGGCTACGCATTATGGTAATTGAACTACAATGTAGTCATTGCCTTATTAAACTCATTTCTTTAGTAGGTTACAGTTAAACGGCTTGAATTAGCATTATATTCATTGCAATCTTCCAATTGGCGGAGCAAATAACCTAAAAATAGCCCAACTTGTAAAAACGCTGTGACAACTATACAGGAGATATGGACGCTCCTAGTTATGACCGAAAGATTTCATCTATAGATGGATAAAATTACATAAGATAGGTTGTTTTTATTCCTTTAACTATTTGCTACATATCAGATCAAATTATTGATTTATTGACTGACTAACTTTACTTATTTATTTACTTAATGATTGTAATATTTCTATGATTGGCGTTAAGAATGTTTACTTTTATTATAGTAGTAGTCGTAGTAATAATATTATTATTCATGTTATTATTAAAATATATCTTAAAAGCAGTATTTTTCATCCACTCGAATCTTTGTCATCCTTCATCAAAATTGTTTCACATTTTCTCCAGTATACCTGGAAAGCATACTCTGCAACTCTGAGTAATTATGTTTGTCTTTCGTCATGAGAAAGTTTATCATTTAGGGGCTGATCGTGCCTCAATTATTCATGGCAGTGTAGATTGTGCGTCCACCCTTGAACTGACCTGAAGCGAGTCCAACAAAATTCGCCTAAATGCAGCTCCGACACACAGTGTTTCTTCAAAAGAGATTCTATGATAGCACCACCTATTCCTGCGGCAAGAACTCCAACAGCAGAAGCAGCGCTCATCAGGCCAAGTGCGGTGCCTTTTTCCTTGTTGTCAGGAAACTCTTCAGCAGTACAAATGGTGGCATAAACTGAAAGCATGCCGTTAATCAATCCATGTATAAAGCATAGGACTAATACGACGGCAACACTGGCAATGAACCGATACCACGACACCAAGACAAACAGGAAGATTAGAATCACATCCAGTATGGCCAAAATCCATATTTTACGAATATTTATAATGTTCGGTATATCGGGACAAGCACGAGAGACAAGTAGAGGCCCTATTCCTCCAAGGAGACGAGCCAAGGTAAAACATATCGCGTAATATTGGTAGTGATCTCGAGGCAGAAACGGAGAGTTAGGAAAAGCTAAGGTCGTCAAGATTGCGTTCAGGCAAACATCTCTGGACACCCTATTCAAATAGAGGAACGCTGCAAGAGGAAATACCTTCCGTAAAACAAAGACGACATACACTGCTTTGGACTTAGATTTCTTGTGCTTCTCTGCATCGTCTGATAAAGGCGTATATTGCGTATTTGGAAAAGCACTTGATTCGGAACGTGGGTCAGCTTTTAGAGGTTCTTTGTCCAGAACGGCGTAGATCACAAGTAGTGCAAAACAGAACGGTATAGAGAGAGCGATGGATGTTCGTGGGGTTACACAAGTCCACGTTGTTAAAGCTACAAGGAAAATATATACATTATAAAGCAAGACTTACTGATTGTCATTAAAGACTTGATCCGACGTTTTTTGAAATAGCCGTTACAATTATACTGACAATATCAAGAATCTCGTTCAAACGTGAATGTGAACTAAGGAGTATAAAATTGAACAGAAGATACTGGTGCACGTTTATTTATTAGGTACGTCCACAAAATATCGTTAAATATTACAACTATTTTGATGAAAATAGATCTTTTTAAAATTAATAGATAAACGAGAACCAATCACACTGCAGAACGAAACCAAAGCATTCCAACTTCGAGAAAGTTGAAATGCTGTTGTATTGTACTCGACACTGATTGGCTCAAATAACTGAAGTTTAAATGCTTGGTTTTTGTTCTGCAATGTGATTGGTTCTCGTTGTCTAACTGGTCCCGGTTGCAGTTACCTGTATAACCGATTTGAGAAAATAAAGTCCCGAAGGCGTAGCCTGTGCGAAGGGCGCTGATCAACTCTTCTAGCCGCCTGTAGTTTGCCGCCATGGCCATAACCAAGATAGTCAGCACACTCTTTGCTACTCCTAATAGAGCTACTCCAACCATCCTTAACATTAAGTTATCCACAACGACGGTAGATAGAATGGACAACAAAATGACAAGTACCGCCACTGTCAAAGAAGCCAGATAAGGCAACCGATGGATTATCCACGGTACTGTGAATGAAGCCAGTATATTTGGGACAGCATACACTATAAACACAATAGTGGTTGGAACTGAGCTTCCCGTTAGAATATCTTGCGTCGCTGTTAAGATGACGGCTTCGTGGAATAGTGTGAACACGGCGAGGAAGAAAAAGCAAATTGTAATAGAAAAACTTTGGTTCTCTTCTTTCATGGTTGCAGTCGTTTTGCAGAGAGAAGTGTCTTGGCCTGTGAAAAGCAAAATATTTCTGCTATTACAAAAACACCTTGACAAAACTAGAATATTGAGGACGTTAAGGTTACCGGATACCTTCAGGATTCGTCCATTGTAACATATGTAGCGCCTCGAGGAAATATCGTAGGCACTTCAACCATATCTCATTTTAAAGCTTATAAATTGGCTACAAGAATATGTAAAAGGTTTGAGTTATTTGAAAATCTCGAATTTTCCACCATCCCGTTACTCCGATCTAGTGAGATAGCTACCATGCAGAAGCTCCAGCACCGAAAATCGTAAAATTGAAGCAATTATAATTTTTTTGAAATCTCTAAATTTAACTGGGTGTTTATGAGTTGCAGTCCAGCTCACAAACTCTGTTTAAATTTAGATATTTCAAAAAGTTATAATTTTAGAGATATTAAGATGAAACTCGCGTCAGTTGCTAATATTGACACGCTCTTTCCATTTCTGGAATCCGTTTTGAGCTAGCGCCAATATTTCTGATTGACAAGGTCACGTGACCAGTTGATGCAGCCCAATTACTCCTCTTCCGTAATACTAGCTCTTTCAACCACGAGTAAATATGCATTTTTTCGAGCTGTCGACAAAACGTTTCAACCAACTTCTCATGCCGAACAAAGTGAGAACACAGTAACCAAGTATTGATTTATCGATTTATTGACTGACTGACTTTAATTTCTATGATTGGCGTTAAGAATGTTTACTTTTTTTATAGTAGTAGTAGTAATATTATTAGTAGTAGTAGTAACCAAGTATTACGTATACGTGACATTGATACCTCGGACATTCAAAACCCGATTTCATTTATTCAACCATGAATGTGTACAAAAGTCTATATACTGTTTTGGAATATAACTATTTTTGTGGCGACTACCGTAGGTCTCAGGAATATAAATGTCAAGCCAATAGCCCACTTCCGCCATATGCTTTACTTGTCATGCACAAAGGATTCAATACGAGGCTCCGTGCTAAATTGCATTTTATTCTTTTCTCTGTGAAAAGAATAAATTTAATTTAACATATCGCGGAAGTGGGCTATTTATAAGGCGAACTTTTCATGCGCGAACGCAATTTAAACAAAAGATAATTAGGCGGCTTCGTTTGATCTAATTAGGTTCGGCGCATAAAATGTTCGACGTTTGAAGGGACTATGTTGTCTTACTGCGCATATATCGAGTAATCGCTCGGTTGGTGGCTGTTAATTGGACACAAACAGTTAAACTTCCCTCCCTCAATGCTTGATTGAAAGGATTTTCAATATTTTCCCTGGAGACTATTTATATACACTGTTTGTTAGTTATTTTTGCACATTTGCTTTGATTTTAAGCATCCCACATAGACAAGAGGTTCGTTAGTTCAAATCAAAATCGGTGGAAATAGTTCAGTGTTTCCGGCACGGAACGCGCATGTAAAGTCTATTACCGTGACACAGCCCCTTTAAATCAGGCTTAAGTTTACAGCCATTATCATATTTCCCAGAAAATCAGTTCATTCCGTGTCGTTTTTATGCAGTGTCTATTTAGCAGTGATCTAACTTTCGTCCAAAACTTCTTTCTTACTTGATGTTTCATTTTATAAGAGTATTTGATAGAATTGTTTCGCGAGAGTTTTCTTTGACTGGCGTTCTCTCACAGGAACCGGGATCGTACTCTGAGAGAGCAGATGATACTTGAGTTGGACGTTCGTTATTTGTACTCCGCGGCCGGAGGCTCCGCGCCAACCAACTAGTGCGGATCCCGCGCAACAACCAACTCTGTTCACAACAGTTTGTTTTCCGACATCAACAATACTTTTTTTAAGGATGAAAACTGACCTGTATTTTAATTAGTTGCACTGAGGTTCAATCACAACTTTACTAGGAACCCGAAAGCATTCATTTTATATATCTGGAGACAAAAGAGTGCATGTTTGACTTTGTGGAAGATTTGAGTTGAAAACCTGCCGATCGAAAATCACTTGACTTCTTGAGTGGCCGTACATTTCTTCGTGCTTGGTCTTAGATAATTCAGGTAAGGTTTTTTAATAGCTTTCTCCTTGCCATTTTATGAACAACTACATGAATTTTGCAAACTCACGTGCGACAGTTGTGAAGTTGGTATATATAAAAAATTTTCACAGAACAAAATGAGCTTTTCCCTCTTGCCTTGCACTCTTAGCCTCATCTCATTGGAAGGAAGGTTCCAACAGCCAGATCTTTCCATTGAGTTTGGCGAAAATAAAAGTTAATTCAACTAAAAGTAAAACCTGCTTCAAAGTTCAACAGGGGAATCTTGTTTCCTCGTGTACATTCAGCGACAAAAACACCCAGTTCAAGTCCTCTACTCCTTGAATGCCTTATGCCTTAAATTTCCTGAAAAAATGTCTTGAATTCCGAGTTATTCTTTTCGGAGAATGTTGAAGCAGTTGTTTTCAAAATAGAGCCACACACGGACACAGAGCATGCCTTCGTTTCTCTCAGATTTCCCGCGCTGTGCAAACTCACCGTCGCCGGTCGATTTCTGACGACTCAGTTACGGTTAGGAGAATTGATCTTCTGATCGTGCGTGCATAAGATTTATCTCGTGTTTTTCCTGTTCGTTATTTTATAAAAGCAATATAACACGCTTTCCATGTCTTTGTTCTCTTATATAAGTTCTCTTTGTTCTCTTATATAGCGTGTTAACTTAAATAGAAACACGGCTTTCAACCAATCAGAGCGCGTATTTTCTGTGGGTTATTTTATAAAGTTGTCTAAGATATAGAAGCTGAAATGGGTGCTTCCAGCGAGAACATGGCTTCTAAAAACACGAAGAAATGTACGGCCACTCAAGAAGTCAAGTGATTTTCGACCGGCAGGTTTTCAACTCAAATCTTCCACAAAGTCAAACATGCACTCTTTTGTCTCCAGATATATAAATGCTTTCGGGTTCCTGGTAAAGTTGTGATTGAACCTCAGTGCAACTAATTAAAATACAGGTCAGTTATCATCCTTAAAAAAGTATTTTTGATGTCGGAAAACAAACTGTTGTGAACGCCACGAGATCTCAGTCTAATTTTAGCTCGATTTCTATTGGCTCTTCGGTTTGCCGCGAAATGGGTTCCTGGCATGTGCTCCACACAGTCCGAAGCTCAATTGCAGACAAACAAGATAGCTCATTGCAGGCTGGAGTATTCACCCAAGCCCCCAAACTGGCCATTGTTGGAAGAAATAGGAGAAAATACACATCCTATTCGACCAATTGTTGTAGACTTTACTGCATCATTGAAATAAGTATTGTAATTAGATCATTTATTGTAATTTTATTTTTCATAGGAAACCAACGTAATTAGCTAACGCTGTGTTGGTTCTCCTGGCCTCTATGTTTTGTTTGTTGTATATTTTACTTTATTCTATTTTGTATCTTCTATTATGGCCGAAGTAAGTAACTTTCAACAGTTTTGCGACTACAGTAAAAACCCGCATGTAAGAACCTGTTTTTTCAAGTTAGCCTAAAGAGGTTCTTATAAAATTGGTGCTTAGTGGGAAGTTAGGCTATTTAGGTTCTTAAACAGGTTCTTATTTTCTTAAGTAAAAAAAATGTGATTGTTGCTTGAAAAATATTGATACGACAAACTGTTTAAACAAAAAAATGAATTTAATTACATGTAAAAGGTCTATACTCTTTAAAAATTAAAACTGTATTGTATACCCTTTTTACCTATGAAAAATCAGATTTAAATTTCTAAATATATTTTAAAATAAGAAACTGTTTCAAATTTTAGGCTAAAATAGGTTCTTATGTAAAGGGGGTCTAATGTGGCAATCTTAGCCTAACAGGTTCTTAAAAACCAGGTTCTTACATGCGGGTTTTTACTGTATTTCACGACCACAAAACAGGCACTTTTGCGCATGCGTTAATTTCTTCACTTCCGGTTTCTAAAAATCCTAAACATTTAGCGCGCTTTCACCAAACACCAAACCTTTTTTCGTTAAAATGTTGTTGACCACGTTCTCCACAAAAACGGGCATGGATTTTGGAAACCGACAATAAATGCCAAAGTTATGGCTTTTCATTCGCCAAAAAAGCTTAATATTGGACTGAAAAGTGTCGTAAAATCTTTATTTTTTGTCGTAATGGCAAACGCATGCTCCGTTTTATGCGCCTTAATTCGTAGGTTCGGAAAATATTCATAAATTACTAGTAATTTAAAAATCCTTCTGATTTTGATGACGTTATCATTACGTCACTTGATGCAAGAAATAGCAAATACGCATGCGCGTAACGTTTTGCCGTTACTTGATGACGTCACCAGACTACAAGACTTTACCCTAGGAGCACACCGCGGCAGAACGTTACGCGCATGCGTATTTGCTATTTCTTGTCGGCGCGCGGCCGCCCCCATTTTCCCGCGAAAACTAAAATGAAACAACAGGCACATACCCGTGATTTTAAAATTTCTGCTTAAAACTATCCATTTGTGAACTGTTTTGTCAAAAAATAAGAAAACTACTTAAAAGCTAAGCCTAAGACTTTAACAGGTTGGAATTTTCTTAATTTGTAATTCACTGTGAGTTTACTAAGTTATAAAATTATTTACTAAAAAAGTTGAAACCCTCGGTAATTTGTATTTGATAGCAGAGCCTTCGTTCTTTTGGCCAGCGGAGCATACCGTTTTGCCGCGGTGTGCCCTTGGAGTTACCTTGACAATAATCATTGAGACTTTAAAGCGAGGCTGAGCGGTCACGCTAAACTTTGCTCTGAGGGATTTATGAATTTTTACTGAAATCCTGGCTGAAACCCAAACAATCTAGTACCTTTTCTAGTTCCTAACATGACTTTAACAGTCGAGAGCTTAAAAGAAATCTGGTCTAAAGAATTTCTGCCAAATATCCGGCGTGAAATCCGCAACGAGCTCGATTCACTCAAAGTGAACATCACTGGTTTGAACAAGAAGGTCGATGAAATCGACAAGTCACAAAAATTTATATCAAACCAATACGATACAGTACAGTATTAACTACGATGCGAGATGTTAAGAAACAGAGGTTAAACTACAGAATACAGGGCCACTTACCAAGGTCTACCCCAGAGCCACTGGCTCGGTGGCTCGGTAGTCTCCAGGGTCATTGAATCACGACTGCCGAGCCACCGAGCCACCAAGCCACCGAGCCACCAAATTGAATATTCATTGAATATTCATTTATGATACTTCGTTCTTTTAAAGACGATGATATAGACTACCCTAGGGTTAGGGTTTAGGGTTTAGGTTAGGGTTAGGTTGCACCGCGGCAAAACGGTATGCTCCGCTGGCCAAAAGAACGAAGGCTCTGCTCTCAAATTACCGAGGGTTTCAACTTTTTTAGTAAATAATTTTATAACTTAGTAAACTCACAATGAATTACAAATTAAGAGAACTTCAACCTGTTAAAGTCTTAGGCTTAGCTTTTAAGTAGTTTTACGGGACTTTTTCAGCCAATCAGAACAAGGGAAATTTTGTCTGAGTTTTGCCTCGAGAATATCCATGAAAGGGGAAAATATTGCTATGTGGGTCCGGAATATTGGAGTTTAGAAGCTGAAGTGGATGTATATCGAGAGAATATTATCAGAACATCAGATGAAAAAACTAAGCATAAGGCCTGGAACTGGTACGACCGACTGGGAATTGTAAAATAATGGTATCCGATTTTCAGATTTGAAATTCCGGTTGGGAATTTTGGACTAATTTTTTACATGTTCCATTAATTTTGGAAATTTTCCACGGTACAAACCGAAAAAATGTTTACGATTTATATTCCAACCGAAATGTCCAAAAGTTTCGTGTAAATGGTAAACAACTGTAGTGTTTACAATACGAATTGGAGCGTTTTATCGGCCTATGTGATCTCGAGGTGAGAAATTGCTCGAGCCGGAGGTGAGAGATTGTATAGAACGATAACAACACTCATGCAAATGTTGTAAACTATACATGTTAAATGAAACTATATAATATTGCGTGGTTCCAGAAATTATAATTATTTCCAGAGGATTTTCCATGCTAACTAATTATTTCCAGAGGATTTTCCCTCGGTAATTTGGAGCTGGAGAGAGGGTAAGAGAAAAGAACCTCTGCTAGCAGGGTTGCAGCCTTTATTTTATTTTCTTCCTCTTCTCTCATTATAACCAACAGTCATACTTTTTAAAACCCTGTAAAGATACAATCAAGCCTATTCGTTTATTTATTCCTCCCCTCATTAACATTCAACATGGTAGTGGTTAACTCGAAAGCTTTCGCTCCTTTGACCACTACACACTATCATCTAAAGATTGTAATTATTATCTCCTATTTATTTTTCTCTTTCTTATGGCTTGTTATATTCAACCAATAATTGTAACATATAAACAAGTGTGAATAAATTGAACTTGAACTCGATTGCCCACTCTTTAATTTTCCGTGTTTTACGAGGCTGCAAACTTTCCCTAGCAACGGCCGATTTAAATTAAGGTTATCGTATAGCTTCAGAGCAGAATTATTCAAAAATTAGTTTAGAGTGTTAAGTATCCAACAGAAAAAAAAATGGTTGAATTTTCTTTTATCTAGACGGAGAGATATCAAAAAGAAACATTTTACCGAAGATTGCGTTACATATTTTGATTGACAGCTCATACACCACATCAATCGTCATGAGCATTCAACCGTAGCTAAGCGCGGGAGTTGTTGTTTACCGTTCGCTCTGTGGCTTGTTGTCAGCTTTCTATCGAATCTTTTCTCACATATCATCGTAAATTCGAAGCGTATTCGCTAAAATTATCCGTAGATGTCTTCTTCAAAACAAGTATCTGGTCCTTTGAGTTCAAGAAAGAGGAAAAAATCAAAAAAATGTTCGAAATTATATATTCTTATTGCCACTGGCTAAACTATTTTGTTGTACATTAGGCCGCTTGTTCCTCTTAAGTATTTCTACAATAACATGCCCAATCTCTGACATTTTCCGGAGCATATATTCACCGGTTGATTATTCGGGTAATTTATCTGTCCTCGTGCTTTTCTTTCGTCTTCCGCGTCCGTTTGGTCTGTTCTTCTTGTCTTTAGCTGGTTTATCCTTTGCCGTTGCAATTGCCTTATTTTGGCGTTTGATCGGTTTATTCTTGGTTTTGCCCATAATGAAGAGTGATTGAAAACGCGAAACTTAGGGACCTTGAGCAACCACGACGACGCGGCCTAGGACGACGGCATAAAACAATAGTCTTAATTACGAAATACAATAACTACACGTGAAAATGCACGCAGTCGCCTACATTTTGACCGTTCTCTGCAAAAACCAACGTGAAAACTCCCAATTAGGAGAACGCGAACTAATCGCACCGTTTATCGTTCGGCCTGAACGGAACTGTCCTGATCACATTTTTCGAAAATATGGTTACAAAAGGCACTTGAAGGCAACTAAAGGAAATAGTAAGCATCAAATCTCGGGAGAAAAGACTTTTCTACGTTCCGTCGTCACAGCCGTCGTCGTCCTGGCTGCTTAAGCTCCCTACTACTGAGCGCGAAGACCTTTGATTGTGTTGCTTTCATGTGACATTTCTCAGTCACTGGTTGAACATCATTGGCTGCTTTTTATAGAAGGTGTTTGATAGCTGTGAAAGGGGTGGGGCTACAGAATCAGTCTCGCCGGCCGGCTAAAACTTTTGAGAGCGTTGACTTGACTTCCTATTTTCGTTCTAAACATAGTGTGAAAAAAGCTCCAACTCGATGCGAATTTGTGCGAATTACTTCAAATTATCACAGATTGCTCGCAATTATATCAGCTAAAAAACTATGTCGGCGATTTTTATTTTTTTTTAAAGAGAGGCGCTGACAGCGATTCCCACATCTATACTTGGATTGCGCGTTAGCAGTTTCACGAAGACCAAAATATCTTCAGAACGGCTTCGAATTTCCACAATCGCCGACATAGTTTCGTACTGACAAGGTCTGTGAGAGTCCAGAAAAGCAAACAGATCTTAAATTCATTAAATTGCCGTGGAGTTGGACCTCTTGGAAACCAACTCGCTTGTTCGGAAAATAAGTTTATTTAAAAATCGCACTTTTATCAAAATTACAAACCTTAGATATATCGTTGTAGTCAATTATATAAGCTTTAAAATTAGGTAAAATTTATCTAAATACGACGAATATTCGAGACGCTACTTAATTTTATCCGGAACAGTACGAGATTTAAATTTATGCAAGCAACGCGACGCTAGTAATATACATGTGTCTCGCTTCTAGAAGGGTTTCGATAATAGTACAAACTAATAACACCTTTGGTCTTTAAAGCTATTAATGTTTATCGCAATATTTTACTGACTTATCTCAATTTATTACACCCAGTGTTACGGAGCTAGCGAATGGTCGGTAAAAATAGTACCGTGACTGTAGCTTGTGTTCAACTTGAATTTCGTTTGATCACAGATGAGCTGTCCCTTAAGCCTAGTTTCCATATAATCGCTACGATCGCTACGATCGCTGAAAAATTGGCCCAGCGATCGCGGCGATCGTAGCGATCCTAAATCTTTGAACGGTTTCCATATGATCGCTACGATCGTCCAAGCAGTTGATTTTGGCAAACTTGTCCTTGTAATCTTTGCTGAATTTATTGTATAGGCATTCGTATACATGGACTTCTTCCATAAAACTCGCGTTGTTGCTAGTATCTGCACTGGTAGACGCCATTTTGCCGAGTGCGAGAAAACCTGGGTGCATCATGGGATGTTTCTGTTGGTGAGCAATGCTTTATCATGGGATCGTTTGGATCGCTAGGATCTCCACGATCGCTGGAGAGTGGTTTCCATATAATCGTTTCGATCGCCACCCGATCGCGCGCTACGATCGCCGAGATATGATAGCTACGATCGCTGGGCCAATTTTTCAGCGATCGTAGCGATTATATGGAAACTAGGCTTTAGGCTACTTAAAGTGCCTATGAAGCTTATTTTTTTATTTTAGATATCAATTCTAAATCAAGTGAATAGTAGAATGGTACAATATATATTGCTTTGAATGCTGTGCCGCTGAGTTAAGGAGGTTTTAATATCCAAAATGCTAATTACATGACGTCAGGGGAGGCATCAATTATTATACAAAATCTTTTGTTACAATTTTTTTTATTTTTTTTATTATCAGTGTTATACCTATGGTTGAAATAAAATGATATTAGAAATTTGTTTTCTTATATCAGTAGAAACGCCCATTCACAACCACTAAGAAGTGATTGCAGATGCCTCCCCTGACGTCATGTAATTAGCATTTTGGATATTAAAACCTCCTTAACTCAGCGGCACAGCATTCAAAGCAAAGTATATTTTACCATTCTACTATTCACTTGATTTAGAATTGATATCTAAAATAAAAAAATAAGCTTCATAGGCACTTTAAGATTCATTTAGCTTTCTAGTTATTTCAATTAACAGCTATAGAGTACAGTTTTATGCGTTCAGAAAAATCTCTCACCTTTCACAGTTAAACACAAGACGACTCAGCCCAAACTGAGAATTAGATTAGACTGCGACATATCAACACAACATGCATCGCGACGGGTGTTACTAAAACGAGTAACGCAGTAACGAATAATAAGTAACGGAGTAACGGGAAAACGAGTAACGACCAAAAATTGCAAGAGATAAAAAATTAGAAAACGAGTAACGGAGTAACTCGAAAACGAGTAACGACCAAAAATTGCAAGAGGTAAAAAAAAAGTTAGAAAACGAGTAACGACCAAAAATTGCAAGAGGTAAAAAATTCGAAAACGAGTAACGGAGTAACGAGAAAACGAGTAACGACCAAAAATTGCAAGAGGTAAAAAAAAATTAGAAAACGATTCACGACCAAAAATTGCAAGGGGTAAAAAATAATAAGAATTCTTTACAGAAAATATTCACAGAAAATTTACGAAAAAGTCAATGGACCGGCCTTCCATTTTCGCGCCATAGCGGTCACGTGACAAAGAATGCAGACAACTAATAGTCATGACAAGATACACCAAGATACAGTGATACGGTGATACAGTGATACGAACATCTCAAATTTCCTAGTTTTAAGCGGACGCGAAATGGCCCCGCTAAATACAGGTTCCAGTATGAAACGGACTGTTGTATGGGTCACTTGAGCTCTTGCAGCTGTGGCGCGACGCTAATTTAACAGTATTATATTTCAGCAAGACTGCTTTGTCTGACTATTTTGTTATTTAATTTTAACGTTTGAACGTTACGCATTTAACATTGAACCACTTTATTGCCCTTGTTGAAGAAACGTTTTTGCAACACACATACGAAATTAACGCTGAAAGCTTTATTCTCAACAACTAGATTTAGGGAGGGACCATTTGAAAATCGATGGAGAGGGGGCCCGTTATTTTTTGTTCAAATTTTTTTACGACTTCTCAGTTGCTGCAAGAATTTTTTCTGGCATCAGAACCTTGCACGATTTTTTTAAAGTTTCACCCTTGCTTGATTTTTTTTCTGGGTTATTATTGGCTCGCTCGATTATTTTTCTGTGCCAGAGGGGTGAAGCGTATGACTCAAGAATTCCATAAAACACCGTTCTAGCGACCTGAAACACACATAGGACGACAAAACAACTTCAAGTAAGTCTTCTTCCTTTATTTACCTTGTATTACAGAAGATCTGTAACTAAATTTATGTTATTATTCTGAGTTATCGGAAGAACTCCCATACAGACCTTGTTATACAGTCGGCAGAACTTGGGCGGCCTGTGATCTAGTAAGATGGCTTTCAGAAGCTCCAACTCCAAAAATATTTTATGGTTGCTTCTTAGCATTTCGGAGGAATCGTATTACAAAACGTGTAGGGGAATATCAAAATTCGATTTAGTTCAAAAGTTATGCTTTTGGTGAAAAGGCGAAAACATAACCCGAGTAGATATGCGGGAAACACCGTCAAGAGCTGTTTTTAGAATTTCCCAATTCCCCAACAAATCTTTGCAGCAGAGATATCAATTGACATTTTGTAAAAAATTCAGACAAATCGAATAAATTCTTCTTGAGTTAGAGCTTTTTATAGTCGGTTCTAATTTTCTTAGGACTTGGGAAATGGAAAAGGCGAAATGTCCTTGAGGGACAAAGCCAAAGCGAACACCTATAAATGACAAAGGAAGGGCACAGAAATCAAAGGCCTTAAAAGCCAGTGACAGCGATTTGCAGGAGTCTGAAGGTCCTGAAACAGCACGGCAAATAGCGAGATCGTGGTGTTGGTTTCAAGCGATTCAGAGTTTTAATATGTTTCCATCTAAGCTTTCTTGGAAACAAATCTTCTCTCGGCTGGTTCCTATCAATTCTTCTTTATGTTCAGATGTGGACCACTCGACACTCTGTCTGAACTTGTCGGGTTTTGCGTACCCACAGGCAGCCCAAGCTCTAATATCTAGCTAATACAGCGTTTGTATGGGAATTTTAACGAGCTAGAAATACGAAAGAATTAATGAATAAAATGCCTTACCTTGCTTCCATAGTGTATTACTTGCTGTCTGTGTGGTAACAGGGTTGATATGAAGCGATTTTAGCGAGTTTTCATTTCCTCTGCTCTCCTTCCTAAGAGAAAGACAAGGCAGCACACTAGTTTCGCGAGGGCCCACCACTTCAACCGAAATATTTCAGTTCAAAATATTGTGGCCGCCACAATTCCTCCATGGAATCCCAGCGGAAAGGTTGTTCTTTCTTTTGAATGCGATTGCCACGCAATTCCAGCCTTGCGACGAGCACAACGAAGCATTTGGTTTCTCCAAAGTGACGCTTATAAATTGGTAGAGAGCCTTGAACCAGCTGGGGTCACCTGCCCGGCCGTCAAAGGCTGCTGGGTAACCGTCGAAAGGCTCCTGGGGTAACCGAGCCTTCGACCTAAAGTTCAGCACCGCGGGGTACCTGACCGGCGATTGTCGACAACAACAAAATTTACTACCAGGGTCCCCACGAAGTGCATGTTCAGAGCGAATCAAGATGGCTGCCGAGCGGGAGTTTTCAGGTTTTCGGTCGAAGTTTAGAGCGTTCTTTCTGTGAACTGGATATGTGTTACTTGGTCTCGGAGAAGTCACGAAAGAATATCAGTCCATGGTGTGAAGTAACTCACTCTCTTCGGAAGGAGAGCAGAGGAAATGAAAACTCGCTAAAATCGCTTCATATCAACCCTGTTACCACACAGACAGCAAGTAATACACTATGGAAGCAAGGTAAGGCATTTTATTCATTAATTCTTTCGTATTTCTAGCTCGTTAAAATTCCCATACAAACGCTGTGTTAGCTAGATATTAGAGCTTGGGCTGCCTGTGGCGTACCCTGTTCCAGAGGTGCTCAGGTACGGATATACTGTAATGTGCCGCTATCGAAGGAGTTATGATTCACGAAGGAGTTTTGTTTTGCGAGACTCGGGTTGTTTACCATTTACACGGAAATTCCGGAAATTTTGGTTGGAATGTAAATGGTAAACGTTTTTTCGGTTCGTCCCGTGGAAAATTTCCGAAATTAATGGAACGTCTCAAAAGGTAGTCCAAAATTCCCAACCGGAATTTCTGAATGGGAAATCGTGTACCATTTACAATTCCTAGTCGGTCGTACCAGTTCCAGGCCTTATACGGAGCATTTTCATCTGGAACGGTTTGTGAACAAATGGTAAACGTTTTTTCCGATCGGGGAATTCAGTTTGGGAAATTTGGTGTACCATTTACACCGAAATTTTCGACCGGAATTTCTGTGTAAATGGTAAACAACCTCGATTTCAGCTGGTCGCGCCTCGCTCAACCGACGATTTCGAGCCTCTGGTATCCAGGGTAGGTTTTGCGAGGCTCGTAGTCGTATGCATTGTTTGGCCTAGCTTGTTTTGCTTCTTTCCAAGCTAAGGGCATCCTGCTGGAGCTTAGCCTTGCTGGAGCATTTAGCCCTGCTTGCTTTTGGAAGACATAAGACCAACAACCCATGGATCGAGGGTAGAAAAACGTTTCTCAATAAACATGAAATGAATTTATGCTAGCTTTCCCCACACTTTCGTTACGGGCGAGTGAGCACATGTCATGTGTTAATTTTTGGTATGTGAAAAATTGCTACCAAAACTTAGCCAAAACTATATTTCTGTGAGAAAATAGTTTTCCCCATTTTTAAAATTTTAAAGGAAATGTGAGATCTTCGTATCACTGTATCTTGGTATCTCCGTATCATTGTATCTTGTAACACGTTATATACCAAGCCCTTAAGGACGCCATGACTAAAGTCCAGTCTGCATTCTTTGTCACGTGACATTTATGGCGCGAAAATGGAAGGCCGGTGCATTGCTGACTTTTTCGTAAATTTTCTGTAAATATTTTCTGTAAAGAATTCTTATTATTTTTTACCCCTTGCAATTTTTGGTCGTTACTCGTTTTCTCGTTACTCCGTTACTCATTACTCGTTACTGCGTTACTCGTTTTAGTAACACCCGTTTTGATACATGGCTGGACCGCCGTATCGCAGATGAAGAAGTAAGGTGAGAACTTTATTGTAATGACATGAAGATTTTCTGGCTCAATCATAATATAATTAAAGCGGGATTTGCCATTGAGTAACGAATATCATAGTGCCTGTTTGCGATAGTTTACGGTACGCTATCTATACACTCTAAAACCGGTCTTTCCCGTAATTGATGGTATGTTCAACGCGGCAATTTTATTACCTTCTAGTTAATCTGCAATGTTACTACACTTTAATTCCCTCTTCTTGTTTCCCTGTTGCTTATATTTATTTCATATAGATGTTGAAATGTGTTCTTAGCTTGAGCGGCGAACAGTCATTACCCCGGGTCATTACACGGGCGATCGAATATCCATTGTCAATTTAGATTTGCTAATTTCCCGATATAGATTCCCGTGTCCGTCGCTTTGGTTTTCGTAGATTTACGGACGATGAATCGATTTTCCTTGCAATTTTCATCGGAAAGCGAAACGGGAAACGTAAAACATCGGCATGGGAAACGGAAAAACTTTCGACGGGCAATTATCCAAACTACCCCAGTTAGACTTACTTTCTTCTATCAACAAGAAGCTGCACGCAGCTTGAACTCCGGCGTATCTTTTGCAACGCGGATGTGTTCATAAACCTGCGTATTTGGCACAGTAAGATCGCACAATCAGATGCGAAAGTATGCACTGACAGTTGATCTGATAACTTCACATGAGTTACAACACGAGTGAACACAAGTATAGAAGATGAGTGAGCACGAGCGAGGTCAAGTAAACCAGAATACTCTTGATACTCTCACAGATAGCCGAAAAATACTAGGATACAAATGCTAACGAACTGATCTAAAACTCCACATGAGTCATAACACGAGTGGACTAGCGATTCATAATTAAATTCACAAATTATTATTATAAAACTATGAATAATATAAATTGTGTTATTATCTTAGTTGTTTCGGGTTACCTGTGTTATCAGTGCGGTATACACAGCCCCCAAAACAATTCCATCCAAACACTTTGAGGATCTGATCTAGAACTCCACACGAGTGAACACGAGTACACTAGCGCTTCATAATTTAATTAACGGACATTCACAATTTAAACGAGTGAACAGAAGTAGAACACGATATTGGAAAAGTGTAACACGGACGATATCATACACCTGCGCGTTTGGCACTTTACGAACGCACAATAAGATGCGAAAGTACACACGCACAGTTGATCTGATCTAAAACTCCATACGAGTTAGAACACCAGTGAACACAAGTAGAACACGAGTGAATACGAGTGAACAGAAGACGAAAATGAGTGAACACGAGCGAGGTCAAGTAAGCCAGGATACTCTTAAGATAACGGCACAGATATCCCCAAAATACTACGTTCCAAATGCTGATGATCTGATATAAACGGAGTCAGAACACGACTGCACTAGCAATTTATAACTTTTTTTTTTTTATTAAACATAATAAAATGAAATAGAAATTGTGTTATCATCTTAGTTGTTTCGGGTTACCTGTGTTATCAGTGAGGTACCCAGCCCAAACCACATTGCATCCAAATACTATGAGGATCTGATCTAGAACTCCACACGAGTGAACACGAGTACACCAGCTAGCGCGTCATCGTTTAATTAACCAACATTTACAATTCAAAACAATTATGTTATCGTCTTACTTGTTTCGGGTTACCTGTGTAAATGCCGCGTGAAGCTGCAAAAGCAGCCGATTGTGTTACTACCTGTAACCCCGTGTGCGCCCATGAATCGTTGCATGCGAGGAATGTTTTTGATTAGTCTGATACTCAATTTGTCGGATTGTGGTCAATAAAAATATTTGTTTGCAGAAGTAGACACGCACGTGACATCGCTATTGGGTGGTACGCACACATCTAATGTCTGCTGGTAGGATTTGTTTTACAACCAAAACATTCTGAGAGTATCCATTTATGTTTTACAATTCAATTCAGTTTTTATTTTACACTGTTTAACAAAGAATTACAAGTGACAAATTAAGCAAGTTATAGTAGAATAGTTTACAAGAAAAATAAAAGTCGAACAAGTAATATGTGTACGGCAGTCAAAGGAGTACAAGCTTTCGAGCTGACTGCCGTAAATGGTTGGATAGCAAGTAGATTTGGTTACATTCATGTATAGAACTTAAGAACAATAAAGCCTGATTTGTACGAAATGTAATAGAACAAAAACAGTAGGTAGACTTATGATTACAGAGTTACAAAGTGAATATAAAAGAAAAGAAAGACTTAATTAAAATTATTGGAATAAAGTATAATTAATATATAAATATATTAACACATCGTACACGTACAGTGAAAATACAAATTATATAACATATAAAATAGATAAATGGATTTAATTAACACAAAATCATAATAATAAAAATATATGTTATCGGCTTAGTTGTTCCGGGTTACCTGTGTTATCAGTTTGCGTTCCGACTTGTATTCCCGGGCTACCTGTGTTGTCTTATTGTTATCAGTGCGGTACTGTACTCTATGTATTTTCGGGCTACCTGTGTTATTCTAGGGTAACGCCAAAGAGTGTTGTAACATAGCTCATTTCCGGTCCGTCCGCATGTCTTGACCTTTTGGATATGTCTCAGGTTCCAACCTATTAATTATTAATTAATAATAATGTTTATACAGGGTGCACCATTCACCGAAGTGTTTTACAAGGCGGCCCTGTAATGGCAACAATAAAATTATATATATAATATTTATAACTAAGTAGCATAGAATAAAATAGATAATTTCTAAGATTAATAATTTAAAATAATAAAAATATATTGATAGTCTAGGAGCTAGTGAGCTTGACTTAATTTGAGTTTAAAAAGCAGTAATGAATTTACATTATTAAGATCGAAACCTAGGTCATTAAAATCTTTAGCAGCATGGTAAGTTAATGTATGTTTTCCCCAATTTGTCTTGACTGAGGGTAAGTGAATCTTAGACTTATTTCTAGTATTATATTGGTGGACATTACTATTAATTACTAAGTTAAAATTAAAGTCAATAAAATTGTTCAAACATTTAAAAATAAAAATACATCGATGTGCATGACGTCGTTTACATAGCTGGTTCCAATTTAAAGACTCTAGAGCTTGTGTGGCAGATGAACGTAGTGGTTGGTTTAAGATAATTTTTGCTGCTTTATTTTGCTGGACTTGGAGAGCGTTCATTTGTGTTACATTGTTCTTATCCCCCCAGACTATGTCAGCATAATCAAATAATGGAAGGATAAGAGAATTGTATAATGTTATGCGAGCATCGGTTGGGAGGAGGTGCTTGACTCTCCTTAGAAGACCTAGACGTTGGTTTATCTTGGACATGAGGTTCTCGATATGATCATTCCAAGACATGTCTTCGTTAAATGTCACACCCAGATATTTGAATGAGTTTTCACGTTCAAGAGGACATCCGTCAATGGAGATTGATATGCCATTGAATGATTTAAGACGACGACTGCTGCCAAACAATAAACATTTCGATTTAACGCAATTGAGAGTGAGTAGATTTTGACCAAGCCAGTTTGACACACATTTTAGGTCACTGTTTAGATTATTTTCAATATCGAGGGATGATTTGGCGGAGTAATACAGAAGGGTATCGTCAGCATATAATATCGATTTACAGTTTTTCAGGCAGCGTGGTAAATCATTGACATATACAAGGAAAAGTAAAGGACCCAGGATACTTCCCTGAGGCACCCCAATTGTGATATCCCTGGGGCTGGAGAGACAGTTTCCGATTGATGTCACTTGTACGCGGTTTGATAGGTAGCAATTAAACCAAGCAATAGCTTCACTATCCAAGCCAAAATCTTTTAATTTGTTTAGTAGTAGTTGATGGTCGACTGTGTCGAAAGCCTTGCTCAGGTCTAGAAAGACAGCTCCAGTGATATAGCCATTATCAAGTTTATCTAGGATGTTTTCAGTTAAGTGTGCGAGAGCAACATCCGTTGAAAGATTAGGTCGGAAACCAAACTGTTCAGGTGCAAGAAGTTTATGTTCCTGTATGTAGTCATACATCTGTTGATGTACCGCCTTTTCGATGATCTTGGTTATGGTAGGTAAAATGGTGATTGGTCTGTAATTGTTTGCACTTGAACGATCACCAGATTTAAATATAGGTACTACTTTGCCTTTTTTCCAGACAGATGGAAAAGTTGAGGTTTGCAGAGACTTGTTGAAAATGAAGGTTAGACATGGAGTAATGATATCGGCAGAATCTTTAAGTAGGCGAGCGCTGATCCGGTCGAGGCCAATTGCTTTATTCGTTTTCAGTGTTCGCAGCTGTTTGTAAACAAAGGCTTCTTTAATGATTTTAAATCTGAAAACAGTAGAGCATGTCGATGTAGAGGGTATTTGAGAGGCCAATGAGTTGATTTTTTCCTTAATAGTGTTTGCAAGTTTAGTTCCAATCGATGTGAAGTAATCATTAAGGATACGTGCAATTGATTTAGGATTACTGTGAAGGACATCGTCGGATAAGATGCATGACGGCGTATTACAGGATTTATTGTCACGCGAAGTTATTTCGTTTAGGGTTTTCCAGAGCCCCGTAGTATTTCCTCTATTACTGTTTATAACATCCTGGTAGTAATTTGATTTAGCTTTCTTAACCGCTTTATTGACTTCGCATCTAAGCTTTCTATAGCCAGACCAATGGATAGGAGATTTGGATTTGAGAGCTCTTTTGTGGAAGTAATCTCGTTCTCGCATTAACTGGGATAGTTTCGATGTCATCCAGGGAATCTTGATGCCTTTAACTCTTTGCTTTTTAATTGGAGCATGTTGGTCGGCTATGCTAGCATGTTGGTCGGCTATGCGAAACAACCAACCAAACTTTTAAAATTGCTTTCACTATAATAAATGATCGTTGTAAACGAGGGCTGTTTAATAAGGAACAATGAAATGTCGCCGCAGAAAGGTTTTACAGAAAAGGAAAGCACAGTGGAGAAAGTGTTGAGAGGCCCACAAGAGTAAATATCTTGTCTGGAACATAATTTACGAAATCTCTGAAACGACTTTCAATCGAGCGAGTGTTTGCTTCGGTTGTTCGTTCCCGCTTACATTCACTCCTTTAATACGCTTTGACTACAAGCACTCTTGTATTTTCAAATAATTTTGTGTCCCTGGAAGGAGAACAGATGAGGAAATTTGGTTAGTTTACGGCACAACACCATAAATTTGATATCCGGTTTAATACTGAATTGAAACTCGCCAAAAATAATCCATTACAACATTGACAACAAACAATTGAATTATAATCGGAATACCTTCGAGCGAGAGCGTTGTGTAGTAATTTTAACGATCGTTGAATGAATCGAAGCTCATGAGTTATTCAAATCATTAAATAGCCAAAATTCTCAAACATATCTCGAAAATCTCACAACAAACAAACCGTGGTGGATTGCGACGGAACTTTCTTCGGAAATTTTCAGTCAGTGTGTCAACTGATTCGCTTTGCCCCCAGTGTAAACGTCGTCTATTCAGTAGAATCACTAGCTTCCCGTTTCGTATTTTTCTCCGGTGGAATGGGGTATTTAAAAGTCTAGCATCGACAAGATCAAATCCATAATTTATCTTCCAAATGGCGGCTATGTAGTGCTCTCTCTTTGTGAGCTCTGATTATCAAGCAGTTCCCGTCTCTTCTCGAGTAACCATTTGCACAGACGAATGCAAAATGGATTTTTCAAGATCGAGTCAACTGACCTTCTTCGATTTCCTAAAACGGTCTCCGGTTCAGTTCTTCAGGATATTTACGTGAAACTCGCCAGAATTTGTCCCGCTTTGAACAACCTGAATCTCCATTGCAACAGTCATGTGAACAAATATAGATGCTTTTCTAATTGAATGCCTTAGAGCGAGAGCGTTGTGTAGTACAATTTAACGGTAACCGTTTGCACAGACGAAAGCAAAATAGGTTTTTCGTGAAGCATGAGCCCTATAAACCCAGTGTCTTCGTTGAACGCTTGTATGAGATTAAAGCTTGGTCATATCAGACGAAATTGATCTCTTGTCATTTACGTTAATTGGTTTAGTCTAATTGCTTGACCTCTTATCTGCCGTCTGACTAAAAGATCTGATCCCGGATTGTATTTTGATAACTATGTTTTCAGTTTTTTATCAATTACTTATGCGGTCCTAGACTAGAAGGCGCCGTAGTTTCGCCTGAGTCAACAATACTTCATCCATATTAATAACTAGGCATTTATAGATTGTGCTCGGCAACTTTTGGGCAACTTTTGGAGTCTCGAGCAACTTTTTGAAGTTTACGCAACTGTAAGCATTTTTTTGAGTTTTGAGCAACTTTTGAGCAATTTGTTAAAAAAATTGAGCCACAAATAAAATTTTAGAGTTTTAAAATACAAGATCTGTGTAATACGGCAGAAAACACCCTGAACAATCCTTACAAAAAGAAAGCAGTTTATTATGTGCCCTCGATTACCTCCATGTGGTCAGCGGCTGTTCGCAAACTGTACACGCTCTTTATGGTCAGCGGTTCAAAATTTTCGGGATCGACCATTTTGTTTCACGCTTTCATTAATGGCAGCACTAGAACCTATGGAAGACAGTTCTGTTTCTACGTCAGAAGACCCAATTGTTATTGCAACAAATGCTGGGGCACGTCTTAGTGTTCCAAAAGCGTCTTCGGTGTCTCGAAAGCGAAAACTTGTCACGAATGAAGGCAAGTACAAAGGCAGGTGAACGGACAACAAAAAAGGAAGCGAACCATGTGCTTATGACCGTGTAAGGGAGTATCGAAATCAACATTTTGTTGTAGTGAGTGGACAATTGCGATGTAATGCATGCAGCGAAACTCTGTCGAAGAAAAAAAGTTATATCGACAAGCACATAAAGTCAAAAAAGCACCAAAGTGGACTTTCCTGTATTGAGAAAAACAAGAAAGAAAGTCAGTCAATTATAGAGTGTCTGCAAAGGCGTGATGAGCAGGAACAACTTAGTGGGTCGACGTTACCAAAAGAAATGCAATTATTTAGATTTGAGAATGTCCAGTGTGCTCTTTCTGGCGGCATACCACTGTCAAAGATTGATGCTCTTCGCCCAGTCTTGGAGAAGTACGCTCACAGATTAACGACCAGCACTAATTTGAGTAACCTTATTCCAGCAGTGCTTAATAGAGAAAAGGAAATGGTCAAAAGTGAGCTGAACTATGTTACAGAAGCTTCTGTTATCTTTGACGGGACAGCTAGACTGGGGGAGGCCATCGCTATAGTTGTTCGCTATGTACAAGAGGACTTCAAGCCGACCCAGCGCCTTATACGATTGGAAGTTCTTGCGAAAGCCTTGAAGGGAGACGAGTTGGCCCAGAGACTCATGTCTTGTCTTGCTGTCGGCTACAACTTTGGCGCTAACACCATTATCGGTGGAATGAGGGATGGGGCATCGGTTAATGGAGCTGCATTGCGACAACTGAAGTTTTTCTACACTACCATGATGGACATAGTGTGCTTTTCTCATACAATTGACAAAGTCGGGCCTCATTTTGAATTTTGAATTCTAAATTCGTTTACCCAGTATTGGATAAGTATGTTTGCTCATAGTTACAATGCTCGGCTACTGTGGAAGGAGAGAACGCTCCCATAGTGCCACTAGGTGGTGGAGCAAGTTTGAAGTTCAACAGCAAGTTTTAGAGTTCTTTGGAGACGTGGAGCCCTTTCTTCGTGAAAACGAAGAACTCTCCCCAGTAACTCGCCAGCACCTCCTGGAGATCTTTGACAACGATCAAGATGTACAAGACCTGCGTTTGGAACTCGCAGTACTTATCGATGCAGGAATCCATTACGTAAATGCCACCTACTATCTCGAAGGGGACGGGCCATTGGTATTCACGTGCTACGAACGTCTCTCTGCTGTTGCTCATGCTCAGAATGTTGAGAACTTTCCAAATGCGGCAGCAGTAGCACGTGGAATTGCGAATGGCAATGTTGTGATCTACAACCAGAGCTAATGGGACAAGCGAAAGCCTGCATTCAGCCAGGATTTGATTTCTACCAACATAAATTTAGTGTAAAATTTCGCACTACAGTCCGGGCTTTCAAGGCTGCACGCTTATGTTGTCCCGTGCAAGTGCAACACCTCAATCCAACGGCTGCCTCCTTAGAAGTATTAAGAAACTTTCCGTTTCTCAACGACAACACAATAGCCAATCTGGCGTTAGAACTGCCTGCATATCTTGCCGCAGCTGCTGGCGTGGCTCTGGCAAACGAAGAGGATAAATTTGCATGGTGGGCAGCCCACAGTGAAGCACTACCCTCTTGGGCAGCTCTGGTAAAGAAGCTATTACTCATACAACCAAGCTCTGCATCTGCAGAAAGAGTTTTCAGTCTACTTAACAACGCTTTCAATTCACAGCAAGATCGCGCACTGGAGGATTATTTAGAGGCCTCTGTCATGTTGAGGTACAATAATGCCAAAAGGCAGTAATAACTGAACAATACACAAGCATCTCGGTTAAATGTACTCATTGGCAAGTTAAACGTTGTACATAGTGTAAAAAAACTTTACAAAGTGTTGTTTAAAGCTTTTACTTCAATAAAGCGGTTTATATTGTAAAGCAACTTCTTGAATTATTGAAGCAACTTTTCTCCTTTTTGGGCAACTTTTTGAGCAACTTTTAACCTTTTTTTTGAGCAACTTTTTCGAAATTTTTTAGCACAATCTATAAATGCCTATTAATAACTCGGTTAGAGAGAAGATAGAGGCAAATTAAGTACTTCATGACGTGACGGTAGCCTTAAACCCTCTAAAGCTCTCTAGCGAACATTTATCTTTCAACTAATGCGCATGCCTTCTCTTTATCGCTCGATCACAGCGTCTGCGACCCACATTGTTAGCGGCAAAGGTCAGAACCCATCAAAAATGTTACAGGACGAACATTAATAACAAGAAGCTGCACGCAGCTTGAACTCCGGCGTTAATTTTTTTAACGCGGACGCTCTCGTATACCTGCGTGTTTGGCACATTACAAACGCACAATCAGATGCGAAAGTACGCACATACAGTCGATTCCATCTAACATTTCACACGAGTGAACAAAAGTAGAATACGAGTAAACACGAGTGACTTCAAGTAAGCCAGGGTACCCTAGGATAACAGAAGTAGTTAAAAAATGTTCGGATTCAAATACTATGATGATCTGATCTAAACCTCCATACGCGTCAGAACACGAGTGCATAACGCTTCATAATTTAAATAACAAAAACAATAATAAAATAATAATAATAATTGTTTGTCGTCTCAGGTGTTTCGAGTTATCAGTGCGGTAATCTCTTTTTGCATTCCAGGGCTACTTGTCTTATCCTAGGATACCCTGGGTAAGTTATTTCGGGTTACCTGTGTTATCAGTGCGGTTTCTTCTATTTATTTTCTTGTTACCTGTGTTATCCTAGCTTGGCCCAGTTGTATCGGGTTACCTGTGTTTTCAGTAAGGTACCCTTTATTTGTATTTTCGGGCTGCCTGTGTTCACATCGCTATTAGTATGCACACAGCCAACTCACTGTTAGTACACATGCACAATCAGTGGATTTGAACAACAGAATATTGGCAATTCAACTGTAATGCACTGCAATAAATTCAATCCAAGGACTTATGCACCAGTCAATGTAACCCCCCCCCCCAAACCCGGGCATAACCGGGGTGAAGGGGGGTATTTACCTCGTATTCACCACCATATTCATCCCCGCTAGGTGGGGAATTCGCTGGCTTTCACCTCTTCGGTTTCTGTACTGGGGACTTAACCGGGAGTTCACCCAGAGCCTACCTGCTGGCCAGTATTACTGAAGACTCTGCGCATAACGAGAATGTTTTCGCGCGCATCTGAATGCAAATGTGATATAACATTTCTCACATGAATTGATTTGGCCCCCTCAGTCTAAACGCACTGTTGATTTGTTGTTCGTGAGGTCTCCCCTTGCAAGTTTGATACTTTTAAAATTTGCCTTTAGTGCTTGGGTCTCTTGGACCTTAATTGACAGTGTTATCGTTGGGCTCTCGTTTATATTATTGTTGTTTGACGTACAGGTTGAATGGCCACAATTGGCGGAGGCATATTGATGGTTTGCAATCAATCCCAGGATTGATTGACAAAAACATGTTGGTGGACGAACAAGAGACGCTAATGAAGAATCTTTTGTTTAACGTCCACCAGCATGGCCGTCCTGACATCACATGCAAACCAAGACTAGCTTTATGTTGTGCTGTTTGTTGTATAGTATATTCCTCTTCTACATCTTCTTCTTCTGTCCTAGGTCATGCTGTTCCAAATGTGTTGTGCATTTTCCCTAGACTCCCATTATTACGTTCAAACCTTCCCTCAAGATTCACTGTAATCAGTTGCTCAGTTCCTGGACTTCCACATCCCTTGGCAGGTAGACCCTACATACTGCTGGACTTCTCTTTTGGAATCTTATGGGTACCTCTGCTTCCGCAATAGTAAATATTCCAGTATCATAACAAAGTTGACATTTATAGTGTTGGAAAAAATCCGACCCCAGTAAACATTCATAAGTCAATCCACGTGCCACAATGATATTCCAGTCACCATCAAATTTACCTAAGCGAAGCCTTGTTTTGGTTTCTCCTAGAACAGTCAAAACATTTCCGTTCGCTGTGGTCAAAGTTCCTGATACCGACTTCAGTTCTGAGCTAACACAACTCTTTCTTCACGTTTCCTCGCTCAATACACTGTGGCCCTGGTGTCCAGTAAAATAGGTGTAACTCGATCATTTACAAGTCCTGTTATTTAAATACAAGAATCTGATTTGACTGAAATCACTTTGCTTTGGTCTGGCTTTGCTTTGGTTTCGTTCACATGTTCAAGGGCGGAAGTTACTGATTTTGAGAGACCTGGCTGACCCTCGCCAGGGTCCCGATGCCTTTCAGGAATTTCCCGCCGCTGGACACTATCGGGCATAGTGCCCGTACCCATGACAGGAATAACATTCAATATTACTACGGCGCGGGGCTCTATCTGGCCTTTCGGAGCTTTTTCGCTCTAGCTCTTGAATTGTTTTGGTCATTCCGCCAGTTCTTTGAGCTCGCGAATTTCAGCCGAGATTTTGTCATCGCTCGAAGCAGCTACTGCATTTACTTTATTTGGTGTACAGTGCGAACTGCATCAGTGAGCGTTTCTGGCTGGCTCATAAATACCCTCATAAAATTCCTTATATTGTCGCTTATTTCAACCCCTTGAATAAATTGGTCTCTTGCAAGTTCTACTTTAAAGCTATACGCTGTATCGAGATATACATTATCAACCAGTTCCATTAAACAATCTGCAAAACTGTCAATATTCTCATTAGGCTTTTGACGTCTAGCTCGGAGTTGAAATTTGTAATCCCCTTTGGATTTGGCCGAATCAAAGCGCTTGTTAAGCCGTGCAGTGAATTCTTCAAACGAAAGTTCTTCGGGTAATCGTAATAATTCCACGGCCCTGTACGCTGGCTGGTCTAACAAAGTAAGCAGATACACTGAGAATCTGAGAGAGTTAAAATAACCCTAAAGGGGGTGTTAAATTAACTCCTCACGGGGGAGTTATTTTCACTAGAGTTATTTTAACTCCGAAAACGAAGTTAATTAAACTCGACCCTTAATTTTTTTGATCAGAGTCAAAAATAGGCTGTGAGATTTAACTCCCTGGGAGAGTTATTTTAACTCTACTCGAGTCAATATAACACTAGTGGTGGAGTTAAATTAACTACCTGCAAAAGTTATATTTTTACTCTCTTTAACTCCTTATTTTGACTGTACCCCAAGTCAATATAACTATATTCTTGGTGTGCAACCCATCCCCAGAGATTTAAGAGACAACAAAGATATGGCTGCCATGTTGGATGACAATAACAAAATAATATATTGGTATTTACTCGAATAAATGCCAGTTTATTCAAAACTAAGCTTTTTTTTTATTCGGGAGGGGGGGGGCATTTATTCAATAGTGAGTTGGGGGGGGGGGGTCCAACTTTAGATAGCTTTTGAGCATTTTTCGTAACTTTCAATAGAACATTTAAAACAATAATTCTCAAAAGGGGGGACTGGATGCTTTGGACCCTCCCCTAGATCCGTCACTTGGGGGAGGGGGGGGAGGGAGTGGGTGTCTATTCAAGAGGGTGCGTTCATTCAAGTAAGTACAGTATATATTTATTTACAGAAGAACTGATAGTTGTACTGTAACATACACTAAAGCAAAGTAATTATCTTATATACTATTAAGCTTATGTACATGCACAGTGGTATATAATGATATTAACGTGCTGCAAAGAAATCTAATGGCACATTCAGGTGTTACTTGGTGCTGGGGTATGGTTCACAAGTCCATATGATATTGCATGTAGGGCCATATTATCACACTGCATTTCATAGTTGCATAGCTAAATAACCTA
Organism: Actinernus sp. WN-2022; assembly: GCA_030867875.1. Taxonomy (NCBI): domain Eukaryota; kingdom Metazoa; phylum Cnidaria; class Anthozoa; order Actiniaria; family Actinernidae; genus Actinernus; species Actinernus sp. WN-2022. Next base: position 32,777 of record JAOWCC010001624.1, read on the forward strand.
ATCTTCTCCAATGTCATATCTGGGTGCAATGTATATTGTTGATGTTCTGAGCCCATATGGCTTTGCATTGTGCAGTGGCATAAAGTATGAAAGCTGTGAAGGTTTAACAATTGCTAAATTGGCATTGAATGGTTTCTCAACTTCATAAGCTTGAAAGTGCTCATTCCATCTAGTCGTTTCATAGTTAGCAACAATAAACAGAATGTTCTTCAAGTCGCGATTGATGATGACAATTGCTTTGACCACTGCAAACAAAGGCTCATCATCTTTGATTCCGGTTTGAAGGTAGCACCCAGCTTTGTACTTGGTTCCAGAAATAGTAACCCATCGAGCCCTATAACGAAATAAAAAAAATGTTGTTAGTAATACATGCAGTCATCATTGGTTCATACACACATTTGCACATTGCTGCCACTCTTACTGTTACAGAACACATGCCTTCACAGCATATAAAGGCATCAGTAAAATACTTGCTATCTCAAGTTGAAACCTATTTCCCTTGGATATGTTTTTCTCCTGCTAACTAAAAACTCCATTGTCTGGCAGTTCAAGATTGCCAGCATTCTACTGAATTTCTGGTCATCAAAATGTACTTTTCATTTTCACAGACATACTCTGTTATTCTTGTATCCTGCTGAATGTCTGGCTCCTCGAGCTGCAGAAGACCAAAACATGTCAAATCTCCAGCAAAGGTGTCTTTTCCTTTAAAAAGATAAATTTACATTATTTAGTACATTTTAATCAATACATGTACGATTGTAAGTAAACCACAGCTGATACATGCATATCCAAATGCAGTCTTTTTAAACTTTCTGGATGAACTGGCAGGCAACTGTCAGCCAACACTAAAAACCAACAACCTACTGGCTTAAACCTTCCCAATGATTATAGGCATTGGTTAATTGATGTTTGATTCCTATTAATAAGTAGTTATTCCTTATTAATTCTGTAGTATGTGGTCCTCTTTTGTGCTCTACATGTATGTATGTACATTTATAATATAGATACGATAGTACGCGCGCTCTGATTGGCGGGCTGATTGGCTAAAAAGCCATGTTTTATCAGAGTATATAACATGGTTTGCCGTGTTTTATTGTTTTCAACTGGCGGTTTCCTTTCATCGCGCGTGTAAATCTATATTATAAAATAGATAAAGAAGCCTTAAATCCATGTTTTATACTATCATAAAACACTCTGGTCATTTGAGAACACTCGAGAAATGTTGAAAGCACGCGCCTTCGGCTTGTGCTTTAATATTTCTCTCATGTTCTCAAATGCCCATCGTGTTTTATGATAGTATAAAACATGACTAAGGCTTCTTTATTTGTTAAGTACATCATTATTATTATGAAACCAAGTTTACCTGGGCCTGTCTGGACACCTTTTTCGATGAATGTCGTCAAACCACTGGACGTCTCTTGAAGTCTGTAGCATAGCCAATGCTGGTGCCTCTTTGCCAAGGTCAGTGACACATTCGTGAAATTACCCATGACATTAGCCAATTGTTTGAAATAGCTGTGCTTTCCCTCATACCTCATACACCATGAGCGTACTAAAGGACCCAGCCTGTAGGATGTATATGGTTGCAATATCATCACTTTAGGACAGTCTTTTGATTGGTGTATTAAATGAAGGTACCATACAAGTCATCTAATCTCTTATGTAAGGTGTAATTTACTTTTTCTGACTATTTGCCACTATTAGCTTAATTTGGGTTTTCAGGAAATCTGCAAACCTTGTTTTATACAATGAGTGCACATTGTACATGTATATGTTATCTCATGATGGTGCGTGGCATATGGATCATGTAATGCATCTTAGGGATAATTGAGCATCCAGGATATATCTCCACAAAGCGCCTGTGATGCTCATCAATAAGCACTTGGAGGTATGCTGCTTGATTTCTGCTCACAGTTGTTGAGAATATGATATAGGTTATTTCCAGTAGCTTTGCAAACAGAACCCAGTGCTCATCATCATCTGGAACCAATGATCCCAAGATCATTGGAAGAAATCGGGCTAAACACCACATCTGCACAGCTGCAGATAATATAAATAAATGACTGATATACTACTATTATTAATATTAGTTATTGTGCTTCTCAAAAGCTGTCCATGTATGTGTATATGTTGTGGTTTGAATTTTTTTAACCATTTAAATTTTTTTTAACTGGTTCAATTTTTTAACCCTAGCCCTATTAAAATGGGTGAGAACGTGTCCATTTAAGTTAGCATTTGGGTAAGCATTTTAGAAAGTTTTGTGGCCCCGATCAACAGAAAATGTGAATTTTATATAACAAATTAGTTGTTTACCTGTGAACCCAGCCAGCCCTAAATGGGTGAGACCTTGTCCATTTAGGTTAGCATTTGGGTAAATTGTAGGATCCGTACTTTAGAGGGGGGGGGGGGGGGGGGGTTTGTGTGTGATTTTTTTCTCTTTAATTTAACCCCCTGTCAAAAAAAATTGAACTGTAGTACTCAACAAACAATAAATGAAAACATTACTGCCAGGCAGCACACTTTATAATTAAATTGCTAAGGTTAGATTTGATTTCTTATTTTACCGTGCTGCTTCAAACTGTGGTCAGGTGAAGCTAACCTTCTCTCAGTCACAGGGCTTGGTTTGTTGGAATCATTGTAGTAGCCAAAGTCAAATTCTGTAATTCTTCTGCTTAGCTCTTCTAGAGTAAACAATCTTTTGACTTTGATTAGTTGAATGAGTAGCTCCTTTACTTCATACTGAAGCAAACCCTCCAGCACATCATGCATGGCATCCCCTGGAAGGCCTCCAACAACATGATAGTACCTTGAACCATTCAGTGGGGATTGCCTCTTTATGCCATAGCTAAAACTAAAGTAGTCATTCTGTAGTATGCTGGCACATTGGTTGTCATAACTTCCCCGTGTTCTGAGAGCAAACCTTTGTTCATGGAACTTAAAAAAGGATAGTTAGATGTTAATCATGTATACAATGTATGTTGTAGTTTCAAATTTCTATTGGTATGAGATTTCTCATACCAGTTTCAAATTTTCATACTGGTTTCAAATTTTCATACTGGTTTCAAGTTTTCATATTGGTATCAATTTTTCATACTGGTTTAAAATTTTCATACTGGTTTCAAATTTTTATAATTCTAAACTAGTACAATTTTTTCATAGTCCCTTGTGTTTAGTAGGTTGAGGATGGCATTGCAGTAAAGAACATACATGTATCAAGTTCTACCAAAGTATTTGGCAATAAAAATACCTTACATGTACACTGTATCTTGTTTTTGTTGTTGATTTCTTTAGTACTTTGTATTTTGGGTTACATTAAGGTTTGGATTAGTTCATACATGTATGACTATTGAAGGGTTGTTTAGTGACTTAGCCCTAAATTAGTGACTATACTGTAGCTCTAAATGCCTAGGGACTAGCTGCTAAATTTGTGACTACATGAAGCTCTAAACACCCTATATTAATGAGCACCCGTTGTGGACGGTTAGGGTGTTTTTAAATGTAGGGTTATGATTTGTATTAGTTGTCTTGCAGGCCATTGAAGGATTACAGTCTTTGTTATTTAGTGACTAGCTCTAAACACCCAAAATTAGTGAGCACCCGTTGTGGACGGTTAGGGTGTTTTTAAATGTAGGGTTTGGATTTGTATTAATTGTCATGCAAGCCATTGAAGGATTACAGTCTTTGTTATTATTTTTATTAGTGACTCACCCTGAGATCAGGGTTTGGTTTACTGGAAACTTACATTTACTGACCGGTTAGGGTTTTTATTATTATTGGGTAAGCTATTGTATTTTGGTATTAAAAAATGCAAAATGATTCATGTGTTTATGAGTAATGCAGTAAAAAGTATCAATTACCTTTGGGTTAGGGTGAGGTTATGTGTTGCATTAATAAAATTTGAACTTCTTTTATTTTACTTCAGCTACATGTTTTTCTCTGGGTTCTCCAGTTTTCTTAGCCTGATTTTCAGACAGTACGCTCACTCCCTCCACATTAAATTCCAATTTGATCTGTGGATTAGCCGGCTTGAGACTTTGATCAGCCTCTATGGTCGTTTCAGGTCCTATTAGAAATTAATTCATCTTAACAAAACAGTTTATTACCGTATTGTTGATTTTGGAATAGTTATCTTGGATCCACTTCCATGTTTTTTGTCGTCCGCGGTGTGCAACACGTGTGTGAGTTAGCGATAATGCATCGTAGAGTTTCGACTTTGGAATTACTTCTTTTCTTTCTGGGGTGAATAGTTCGTTGTTTGCATAGGTCCATTTTTTTTCTTTTTACAGTTTTTTCTTCAATTTTAGTAAGTTCCACACAGGGTTCGTTCGGGACTTTCAGAAATTCCTTCGCTTTTTCATAGAATTGATCTTCAAGAAAGAAGTTCAGAGGCAATGTTTTGCCTCTCTTCTGTAGTTTCAATTCTGTTATTGCTTTGTCAAAAGTTTCACGGTCGACACACAACTCTTCTAGATCTTCAACTTCGCCTCAAGTTGCCATATTTACCATCTGTACATCACATCGATCGTTCATCAGATTTCAGAGTTTCAAGTCCAATTTTGTTAGTAGTGCGCATGCACTATGGTGTTCAAATCAACAAGTGCTTCTGTGGCGCATTGCATTAGACGACTGGTTCATCGAGAAGCTGAAGTTAAGCCCGACCGGGCGAGGTTAGTAAGTGGATGGGTGACCGCCAAGGTAAGCGATAAGTAAAGTAAGGTCAGGGGGGACAAGTTAAAAAGGAGATGGAAATAGGAAGGGAGGGGAGAAATAATAGATGGGAGGGGTGGGTTGTCAAAAAAGTATTTTGTAGGGGAGGGGTGGTGGTGATTTTTTTTCTTCTTTTTAAATTCCCCCCAAAAAAAACTAAACCCTCTTTTTTTTATGAATCCCCAAAAAAATTAAATCCCTTTTTAGAATCTTGGATTGAAAAAAAATAAGACCAGTATGAAAAATTGATACCAGTATGAAAAATTGAAACCAGTATGAAAATTTGAAACTGGTATGAGAAATCTCATACCCAAAAAAATTTGGAAACCACAACATACCGTATATATCTCGTAAAATTTAATTACAATTTTGAGACATCACTACAGCATTATATTTAACAAATAAAAGATGGTTCTCCTTGTTATATAACAAATTAATGTTCAAATTTCGTGCATTGTACAAAATCCAAGCATGTGATTGGCTAATGAGCGTGCATTATTGGTGACCACAGCACTCGACCCAGACCCTCTCTTACCTAGGGAAAGGGAGACCCTAGTCCTTCGCTTAGTTACGTGTTTGGACGGCTTGGAAAACCTCATCGCATATTAAACAGTGAAAATGCAGATAATTACTAGAAAGGTAACGGCAGGATTGAACTCTGTTGCCTGTGTGACAGAAGATATTTATTTTGAGGCGAACATTTGCTTAATCGCTCGTTGGAAATGGCTGATTTGCGAGTGCTGGAAGTACAACTTTACAAGTCAACATGTGACCGAGTGAACAAAGGTTTCTACAACACACTAGTAGTCTTACTTAAGAAATGGATTGTATTTCCGAGACCTTACTCTGTCAATAAGAGGAGAAAATTAAGCGAGAATTCAGTGGATGGTTCGAAAACCCAGGATATTTGATTTGGAAAATGTTTGCATCGGAGCCGAGCACATGGCAAACATGGCCGGAGGCCGGTTTCGAGTCAAGATTTCAATTCACTCACTGCCACTGGAATCTGCAGGTTAGTTATTTTCGAATGAAAGAAACTATTAAAGAAAGCAGACTATCTAGGAGTTAAGCCGGCTAAATAATTGATATTTGAATACATGGCTCCAAGAGAAACGTTTTCGAGTTAAATGTACAATCATACTATTCGCCTCACATTATGTTTTCAGGCAAACATTTGCATAATCGTTCGTTAGAAATGGCTGATTTGCAAGCGCTGGAAGTACAACAACTAACAAGTCAACATGTGTCTGAGTAAACAAAAGTTTCTACAACACTCTAGCAGTCCAAACTGAAGAAATGGATTTTATTTCCGGCGAGACCTTACTCTGTCAATAAGAGGAGACAATGAAGCGACAATTCAGTGGAAGGTTCGAAAACCTAGGATATTTTTATTTGGAAAATGTTTGCATCAGAGCCGAGCACATGGAGGCCGGTTTCAATGGAATCTGCAGGTTAGTTATTTTCGAATGAAAGAAACTATTAAAGAAAGTAGACTATCTAGGAGTTAAGCCGGCTAAATACTCGATATTTTAATACATGGCTCCAAGAGAAACTTTTTCGAGTTAAATGTACAAACATGTACTCGCAAGGCGTCAACTAAACTGACCGAACGCCAAAGTAAATTATTCTTTGCAAAGTTATCTACTTCTGTTTTTATTCATTGTCTATTGAAATGACGTTTCTTTGTGGAGATATTTACCGTAAAATGATTTAATTCATGCGAAATATTTGACTTCTTCATGAAATTGTTATTGACAACTGATTTCAATTGAAATTCACGGCTGACAGTGCACTCAGTTTGAATATTAAAAGGGTTAGAGACTTTATGTTTGTACTTTATCGGCAAAATACAGTCACTTGCTGACTGTACGATGAACTCAAAATTTCTTCATACTGCATTCGGCCTTCGGCCTCATGCAGTATTCATTATTTCTCGTTCATCGTACAGTCAGCGCGTGCCTGTATTTGTCGATAAAGAACTCACAAGCAGTCTCTAACCCTTACATAATGCACGCTCGAGGTCTTGAAAAACTGCGGATGCACGAGCGGAACGCGAGTGCATTTAGCAGCTTTTCAAGACCTCGAAAGCGCATTATTTTGTTATATAACAAGGAGAACCATCTTTTATTTGTTTTATAATATAAACTTCAATGTAGACGAAAGAAATAAAGCTATCTTTAGAACCCGCGTAAACATCTAACCTGGAAAAGAAAACTGACGACAGCGAAAACCCCATTTTAATGAACTTGACTTGTTTACAACTTTTTTCGTCGCTGATTGGTTCAATTGTGACAGCTTGACATTGACGATCTGAAAGCTCGTTTCTTATTGGATGAAGTACTCTGCTAAGAATAGAACGTGTCAATCGATAAAAGTGAAAGACAGAAACTGCAAGAGCCGGCAAATGAAATGGGTTGTAATAATGTCATCTGGTCAAAACTGTTGCAGGAAACGAAGTGCTTTCGTTTTACAATTTCTGGTCAGCACAGGAGAGGTTTATCTGCACATTGTGATAGTGCAAGGCGTTGAAAATGCCTGATGGAAAAGCATTCATAGAGAAAGCGTTAGCGAATTAGCGGCAGTAGAGTTGGACACGTGAGTTGAGGATTGCCGACTATTTTCTACAACAACTGCATAGTTGACACTGATTACTGATTCTGTGGTCGGAAGAAGGATATTTTCTTTATCCCAAGGAACAGTGTTGTAACTGCTGCTCTGATGGCCGTGTTGCGTAGCTTTCGAGGCTCTCTTCGTTGGCATGGCCGCTATACACATGAATGATACTCTACTCTTGAAATTCTGCCAGTTCTGGGTTCTCTGCAAGTTTTATCGCCCGTTTTTCATTCAGGGACATTCAGGAACCTCTCAAACGAATTTCTACATGGAACCAGAGAAATCCCATTGTAATCTTCGCAATTCACTGTTCAGGTTTCAGCATAAAGCAGGCTTATTACAGGTATCGTCGAGTTATTGGTGAGTCATGACTCATATCTTGTTGTTGTGTTGTCACTTTTCTCTCACCAGGCTGTTAGAAAAACCACATTTTTCTTAATTACAATCATTTTTTATATCAAGCTCTCAATGAGTAACACTGTATTAGAATGTGGGCATTGCTTTTTTCAACTTCAAACGTTTTAGCATCCCATTTTGTGGTCGCTTTAGAGTACAAAGCCGATGCTAAATTCTCTCGCCGATCACTTTCTTTTAGTTTTGGGAAGCGACTTTTATTTTCCTCTTCTTCAGCACACCTTAACAACTCAAAGTCGGACATGCTTTCTTCCCAGTCTATGGAATTATCGCCGTTAGCTATGTAAACTCGCGAAAAACAATCACCGATACGTTTTGTTTTGATTGAACTCTCGGCGTGCTTGATTTTTTCTTGAGCGTGCATTTATAACAAAATCAAGCACGCTGAGCATCCAATCAAATCGCACGTTCTTAGGATGATCCCATAATTTATATTATAATGTCAATTACATGTAGTTGGGAGAAAATATATTTTGTATTGGCAGAGTCAGGAAAAATTGTAATTTAAGTTTTGTATCACAATATTTAAAATCAGAAGCGGGAATGTGATAATTATCAATACCATGAGTAATATTGACATCTCAAATGCAAACAAAATGAATCATAACACCATATTATTAATTTGCCAGAAGAGAATGGGAAAATAAAGAACAGGAACAAGTAAATAAACTATAATATGCTAAAATCTCTTGCTTGATAAACTACAGTATGATTTAAGAGAGCAAACACGAAGTGAAAAACGTACTATCGGTGATTACTCATGAGTAATGATCGTAACTTGATATAATGCTATATAAAATTCTACTCAAGATCTGTCATCACTGGCCATCTAAGCTGAATTAATTTTAATGGCATCAAAATATCCCAATAAATACTTTTACCTAAATGTAGTTTCTTTTTTATAACCACACTCTCAACAAATTCACCTTGGATACCAATTTTTTTATATTAATCCATTTGCACTTCCTTACTCACAATTGTTTGTATATCATCACTACCCCCCATGCACTCCCTGCATTTTCTATGGGCTTGGGAGCCTTCCTTGAACCCTCCAATGAACTGCGATCCAAGGTTGTCCCCAGAGAAGAAAGCAATTGTCCCTTGAAATGACCGGGGCTCGCCACCAATGTTGAATTCATAACCAGCATCCTGGATAAATAGGATATATAATGCTTCATCAATTTTGAACTAAAATGTAGTCTGTATTAATTTTGAAATATTCCATGTAGGGCATTTAATATACTAGGCATTTTGCAACAAACAGTCAAGTGCTGATATATCACTTCAATAACAATTAATGAATAGCACTTGTGATCCCATGGGAAAGGCTTTACTGGATGGCAAACAAACTTTAAAATGCTATTTTAGAAAGATTGGCAATCAACTGGGGGTGGAATATATAAAATACCCCTACTACATCCTAAACTAATGGTCTTACATGTATGATTGAGAGAGGTTTGGCATCAGCCAACACAGTAGTTGGTGATATTGCAGGTGTGCATAAATGGTGAGACAGGATTTCCGAATTGACAGGATTGGGCGGGCTACCTGTGTTCATAGAGTGCATGACCACAGTTACCCTTAGGCTATAAGCTTGTTAGACTTTGCTGGGGTTTGAAACCTGGCTTGGTCTGGTTATTTTTTCTTTTCTTTTCATTCAAAATCAACATACATTGTAAGAAACGTTGTTACACTTTCTTCTGTTTCATGTTTTGATACAAACCTGCTCAAGTAAATTGAGATCCCGCATAAATGGCTCCAATACCTCATCTGGCCCATATTTCTTCAAATAGGGACTTGGTACAAGGGCAAGTAGTTGTATTGCATTCTGGTGGGAACGGTTCTCTGGTCTTATGTTTCCCAAAGTATAGTAGAATGCCCCTATAAACAAAACAGATTCTTAAAAGAAGTGTATATGTTGTGGTTCAATTTTGTACACTACACCACGAGAGATTTCACTACTGGGAACAAATATTGAAATCAAAGGCTGACCCTACGCTTTACCCGAGTGCTAACCATCACTAATCCTGTGTACACTAGGCCATGTGAGATTTCAGTACTGAGAACAAATTGAAATCAAAGGCTGACCCTACTCTATCCGAACCAGTGCAAAACAAATGAACCAAAGGATAAAATCGAATCACAACATATACACAAACATAACAAAATGATAATTTTCCTCCTGCATGTATTGCTTAAAAACTTGGAAATACTTACCCAATTTATGCTTGTTAGCTTTTGAACCCAAGGGGTTACAAAGCTCAACCTCATCAAAATATAGCAATATCTGCAAGGCTTGAGGGTTTCTTGAGAATAGCAGGTGGTTTGCAAAGTCCTCACCATCACAGTAATCACCAAGGAGATTGTCATCTCTTTTGTGTGGATGTTCAACCTAGCATGTACAAGTAAAACAATTAAACTGTTACAGTATATTTATAGTACAGTTTATACATTTATGTGTAGCTACCAGTTTATCAATTGAATAATATCATGGATATCATAAAAACTGTCAACAAAAGGGATGTTTCCGAGTGTCTTTGTCTGCACACAGTTATTTACTAACCATTGATAATTGCTAGACAGGTACCGGTAGACTGCCAGATTCATGTTTGCTGGTAGCATTGCATGTCTGAGTTATGTAATTAAATATCTTACAACCTTTTATATTGACATGAAATTTGAAAATATGTACATTTGCATCACTGACTGTAGGTGCATGTATTTGCAACACTCATAATACGTTTACCTCATATAGAACTGACTCATTGTTGAGAAGTTGTTCCAGACCCTCGATAAGTGGCACATAATAGGCTTGGTCACTCTTCCTGATAGCCTTCAGTTTGTTCCCTCTTCGAGCTTGTATATGTCTCTGACCTAGCACTATACTTATAGGCTCCAAAAAAATTGTGCTCATTTGTTAGGGTATCGGGATAATACCATAAAATCCAGGATGTAATGTATGTTCCCTCTTGGCTATAAGCCACCCCTAACCTCCCCATTGACTGTTGTAAATGAAAAAAACAAACAGATTGTTGATTTTAGCTATAGGGGTGTCGAGTGTAATGCACCAATCATTATTGCAAAGCAATTTTCTGCTTTAGGACCAATTTAGTAATGTCCCTCGGGTGCAGAGGGCATATACATACATATTTTTTTTATTGAAGCTTCCTGAACTGTCAGGGTTTCGTTTAAACTACTCTAATTATAAAAAAATCAATACAAATTCAATCTAACAGATACATACAGGGGATATTACATGGTGGCGTGAAGATATGAAGTTTATCTTCAAGTGTTAAAGACAATATTTTACAAGTGAGTGCAGCCAATAAGTGAAATATTTTTTTTAACACAAGAAGATAAACTTCATATCTTCAAACCACCATGTAATATTCTGTTTATTATATGGACAACCCGAAATCTGTTCTCTTCCATGCTTATTTGCAAAGAGGCTTCACATCCAGGACCTGAGTGGCGTATTTTCCATATGTTGCTTGCAGGACTGGGCCTGGTGTTGTGGGCATGAGCAGAGGATTTTCTTTGTATCAAGTACTACATGTATACCTGGGGGTTGGGTCTAAAGCAGACTTTACCAGGCTCAAAATCCAAGGCCCCACTAATCTATGGCCTTTGGGGGGGGGGGGGGGGGGTTGAGAGGGGTACTTTGATTGCTGCATAAACCCTCAGTCCTCACAGTTTAGTTCCCCCTAAGGGAAGAGGAATGTACTGTGAGGGCTTACACAGCCGCAGCCCAGGGTGTATATACCCAAATTTTAAAGTAAAAGTACATGTACCATAGAAAATACATATCCTTACATTCCACAACTGCCAGGCAGCATAATATTAGCTATCATGTACATGTACATGTATCTATTTAAACTAAGCTTACTTTAAGTTTAAGTAAAGTTCAGAAAGCTTTTAAATCACTTACCACAAGTTTAAAATGCTCCCTGTAGTATTGACACTGTGCTAACTCTGTTGCAATACCCCCAAACGGATTATTCACAAAGCTGTCCTCACTAAACAGCTCGCTCAAGCCAGGGATAGTCTTAAAATCGGTTCCAACTTTGTCTAAGCTGGTTGCAACTCCAGCCTTGAGTATGCTGACGATACTTCGTACGATTTCTGTTGAACTGTTTACTACCACGTTCAGACTTTTCTGCGTCAGTTTACCTTCTTCTTTAATTTTCATCAAAGACAGAGCGTTGGCTCGTCTCATGCCTTCCCTTTCACGATCGAGGTCAAGCTGCGGATCGATGTCCATACCCTCTCCATCGCTATCGATATTATTGTCTGCGAAAGCATATCCTGGATGGTAAATCGTAGTTTCTATTTCTTGATCGACATTGTTGTCCCTTTCAGCCTTTAAGACGTCTCCATGACACTTATTGGTGTGATTTCGAAAGGCATTGTAGTTCGTATATGTTCTTGAGCAACTATTAATTCCACAGAGTATATGAAAGCCTGGATCAGATCGATGACAACGACCCAAATGATTAAGAAGTGTTGCTAAACTTAGCGAACAGAAGCCTACACAAAGATTACAATTATATGGCATTTTGTCTTTTTGAGCCTTACATTTTCCCGCCGTTGGTTCGGAAAAACCAATCGCCTACACAGAGATTTAAAATCGTAAAGCACCTTCCCACAGTGCATTTCGTTCCTTCCCACAGTGCATTTCGTTCCTTCCCACAATGCATTTCGTGCTCCGCTTGTACGCATGCGTGGCGCACGCGCAATAGATAGTTATACTTATAGTGTGAGCGCTCGATCTAGCACGTTCTATACTTTAGCGAGTTTCTTTACATTTTTACAGCCTTTGAATAACGAGCTTTATCAATCTCATCTTCAGTCATTTGTCATCGAATAATGGTGAGTACATTGTCGAAGGATCGAAGTTAGCTATATAGATTATAGCACTAGTTTAGTAGTTATTGCGTTCGACGAAGGAGAACGCATACTAATCTTGCAGTGGACTCCCTGTGGTTCTGTGTGGGCTACCTGTGCTTCCCCAGGCGAAAGAAATCGAGATTCGTGTATGTCCGTCCGTCCGTCCTCTTGTTTGTACTTTTTAGAATAAATTATCTCGGCCGGGGAACTGGTAAATACATGATGCGCGCGCACGATTTTACAGGCATGTGCTCTGCGTTCCGCCATTGGCATTTGGGTTTGGTTTTCGCTCGCTGGTGGTTTTCTTTTGCTAGGTAAGTTGTCTTGTTATTTGATGATGTTTAAAAAGCTTGCAAGTACGATTAGTCAAAGCCTGAGGAAAGTGTATACGATTACTGGAACACTGAAGAAGTTTGATGTCCGAACTTCGAGCGAAACAGGGCCTGCTTTGTCGGCCTGCACCTCGACGACCCCGAAGGCGACGACTGTGCTGAACAATCCAGTAAAAACCCAACTGAGTCGTGGTACTGGGTGGCCGTTGTGCCAAATGACCCGTTGCGGTCACTATACAAATGAACCGAGTTGTGATGATCGCACTCGGTGGCCATTGTGCCAAATGACCCATTGTGGTCACTATACAAACCAACTGAGTCGTACTGCTCAGCGGCCATTGTGCCAAATGACCCATTGTGGTCACTATACAAACCAATTGAGTCGTGGTGCTCAGTGGCGAGTGAGCCAAATGAACAACACAATTACACTAGTAAACCAAAACAGTGGGCTGTTCAGTGTTCCACGTAGTACTAGTATACAAGATCAGGCTTTGACAAATGGTTCTGTGAACTTTAAGATAATGCATGATAATTATGTTCAGGCAGTAGGCCATGAATTTGCTGCAGCTGTTAAAAAAACAGTAAATCATAGAAGGAAAAGGGACAGGGAACCATCTCGAATTCCTGTCAAAAGAATTCTGAAAGCATTAAAGAAAAGAAAGTGTAGAAAAAGAATACGCTCTTTTGTAAGACAAAGCTTTCCAGGCACCTCATTTATCAATAATTTGTGTAAAAATTACAAAACCTGGCTCTTGTGGTATGACTCTGATAATTTTTATAGCAAATATGTTTTTTACATGAAGAAACAGAAATGTAGAACAACACAAAAGTGTTCCAGTACTAGACAAATGTATATGCATGTCCTAGATACGAATTATAAAAGAAATGCGTGCAGCTTCCATCAGATTCATGATCTTAATTCATGTTTAAAGGGAGGTATGCATCCTGAGACACCTGTCAATCACAATTCACCATGGGCTCATTTAACTGAGCAGCTTGCACAGATAGGCTTGACACCACATGATGTGGGTGGATCTGGTGATTGTTTCTTCAAGTCAATTTCACACCAGCTCTATGGAACTGCAGAGATGCATCTTGAAATTCGTATGGCTGGAATTGCCCATTTAAATAATCACCCAGAACTATATATTGAGAGCATTTCTAATGATTCCTGGGAAAACTATATTCAACAAATGTCACAACCAGGCACATGGTGTGATAATGTCATTATACAGGCTGTGGCTAATGCAATTGACAGTGTCATTCATATCACAGAGTCTAATATCAGTTCACCTGAAGGTACAGTTATAACTCCTGTTCACCTGGGAAGACACAACATCATATTTATTGGATACATTAATGAAGTGCACTATGTTTCTACAGTCACAGACAAGAACAGTCAAAGTAGAAACAGACTGAAATGCCTAAAAAGAAAGTTAGTAGAAACTAATGACAAGAAACAGGAGAGACTTGACCAGCAGAGAAATAATAGCAAAAAACTAAGATATTCAGAGACATACAGTGAAAGGCAAGACAGACTTGAAAAAATAAAAGACAGTTACAAAAAACAAATGGCTGAAGAAAGTGTTGATAAAAGGCAAGAGAGACTTGCACAAAATAGAGACAGTCATACAAAGCAAAGGTCTGAAGAAAGTGTTGATAAAAGTCAAGAGAGACTTGCACAAAATAGATACAGTCATACAAAGCAAAGGTCTGAAGAAAGTGTTGATAAAAGGCAAGAGAGACTTGCACAAAATAGATACAGTCATACAAAGCAAAGGTCTGAAGAAAGTGTTGATAAAAGGTAAGAGAGACTTGCACAAAATAGAGACAGTCATACAAAACAAAGGTCTGAAGAAAGCGTTGATAAAAGGCAACAGAGACTTGAAAAAATGAGACACAGTCATATAAAACAAAGTTCTGAAGTAACTGCTGAAAAAAGGCAAGAAGTATCTAATGGTCCAATTCATGAACAGAAACAGGTAAAAGAGAACATTGATATGTTTCATAAGTCTAACAAATATTCAGTTTACCAGTGCACTGTGTGTCTTGAAGCATGGCCTTTGAAATCAAGCCCACATAGGGCTAATCAATATCAGTGTTTAAGGTGTACCAGAGATAAAGAACAACCAAAGAAGTTTTCAAAGGAAAATGACATGATTCCATCATTAGTACCATTTCAGCTTCAGGGGTTAACCCAAGTAGAAGAAATGCTAATCGCACGTGCACTTCCTATTATGCGTGTTTATTTAAAGCCTGGAGGACAAAGAGGTTACTCAGGCCACTGTATCAATCTGCCTCAGATGTATCTGTTATAGTTGTAAAGATGAAAGGTAAAGATAACAGCTTTAAAGATGTGACGGTTCGTAGGCAAAATGTTGCAGAGGCACTACAGTGGCTTATAAATAATAATTCACATTACAAGGACATAACTATCAATCAAGATTCTTTGAATTCTTTGCCTGAACATGGTGTACCACATGATCTTCTCTCGGTTGAAACAGAAAGTCTTGTTGAAAGTGATGCTTGTGAGCCTGACTTAGGTCCTCAAAATGAAGATGACATTGTTTATAATCAGGGCACAGAAATGAGTAGTTTCCTACCCATTCCTGAGTGTCAACAGCAAGAAATAGAAGCTGTTCAGCAACAACTATCTCAGCAGACTACTCATACATGTATGTCGTGGCCAACAGTAGAAAATGAACCATTAAATGAGTATCTAACTCCCTTCTTAGCAACATTGGATTTCCCTACATTATTCCCAGATGCTAAGGGTGATCCTACCAATCCATCGCTACGGCGAGATATACCACTTGGAGATAGAGTCAAGCACCTTTTAAAGTTTGGAGAAAACAAAGATGGTAAATGGGTACACCGATTTGCCACTCACCCTAGATTTGCTTACTGGGCTTTGAATATGATCCAAAGGAAACGTATTCTGCAACAAACAGGCATGTTTCTAAAACAGAATCCAGGAGAAGCACATTTGACTACTGAAGAGCTGCGAGAAATGGTAGCTAACAATGACACAGGTGTGTTTATGTCTAAGATATCACGTTACCTAAGTAACATTACTGGCTCAAATTCTTATTGGCACAAAGCTAAAGAAGATTTAAAAGCAATAATAACACATGTTGGAGCTCCAACATTCTTTTTTACATTTTCCTCTGCTGATATGCACTGGCCAGAACTCAGTGATAGCTCAGTTGGAAACAAACGGCAGAATGTTATTAATAATCCTCATATTACTGACTGGTTCTTTACACAGCGCTTAGAAAGCTTTATTAAGCACTGGTTCAGTATGCTTCACTAGATGCCGAGTGGCATTGGTACAGATTTGAATATCAAGCCAGAGGAAGTATACATTGTCATGGTGTTGCAAAACTCAAGAATGACCCAGGACTATGCAAACTATCACAAACAGCTCTTAAAGGACATTTAGCTCAAATATCCATTGATACAGCTGACCAAGCAGACATTCCAGAAATGAATGAACAGGTAGTTGAAGGAAAAAAGGCTTCTCAAACAATATGTTACTATGTAGACTGGTTATTATCTACATATAATCCAGACCCACCAGAGGATGGTACTTGGGTAAAGCCCTCCATTCATCCTTGTCAAAAACAACACAAGGACATTGTCAAAGCTGAAGACTATCAAAATGATTATGTAGATTTGTTGAATACTGTCCAAAGACACACTCGTTGCAGTACAAACTACTGTCTTAGAAAGAAGCAGAATGAAACAGATCTTACGTGTAGATTCAAGTTTCCATTTGAACCCTGTGTCAGTACAAAACTAGAATTTGAGCCCATTCATACAAATGATGGGAATACACAATACAAGGCAAAGATAATAACAAAGAGGAATGATCCCAGGCTCAATAATCATCAACGCCTCCAACTACAAGGCTGGAGGGCAAACTGTGATATTCAGGTAGTAATTGACTATCATGCATGTGTTGAGTACCTTGCAAAATATGCATCCAAAGGTGAACCAAGGTCACCGGTATTGAAGCATGCATTCAATTCTATTGTTCGTAATTGCAACAACAACAGTAACCTTACAAAAGTCATTAAAAAAGTCATCATGAAGTCACTTGGGCAACGTGACTTTTCTGCACAGGAGACTATGCATCATCTTATGTCACTGAAACTGGTCAGCTCATCATTTAATGTGGTGCCTATTAGTCTAAATGGTTCACGTAGAATTAAAACTAATTCAACAGATGGAAATCCTGTAACAAATGACTCACTGCTTGATGTTTATGCCAAGCGTGAAAGTTATGCTCAAAACATTCCAGATATAATGACTCTAAATTTCATTGAGTTTGTCACAAACTACAAACTTGTCAACAACAAACTGTCAACTCAGACCAAAAATATGGTTCCCAGAGTTTTTCCAGTATATTCTTCTAATGCAAAAGGACCAAATTTTGGGCTTTATTGCAAGTATCAGCTACTTAGATACAAACCTTGGCACACAACACAGGACAATGCTTGGGGTGATCAACCAGGCACTGATGAAATATATACCAACAAATGGAAGGAGTTCCTAGAATCACCATATGCCAAACAGCATGTTCCTGACTGGTATGAAAAACTACAAAGTGTACAAAATCAGTTGGAAAACGAGCCAGATATTGAGCACACTTCACAAGAGCTTCCACAACGTGAAGAGTGGATGCATTTAGCAGATCTTGTACCTGGGTCTTTTATTAACACAAGCAACACACAAGAAACACTTCACCCCGATTACATGTATGATTGGCAAAGTGACAAGCTCAAGTATGCAGATCACCAAGTAGGAGAAATGCCCTCCTGGATAAAAACTAAGAAGGATACATTAGGTCCTATAGTTGTGTTACATCAACAAAATGTTAATGTTAATACCTTCAGTTACATGCAAAGGCATGCATACAATATCATAAAAACACATTCAGAACAAACCTGTATTAATGATCCATTGTTACTCATTATAGTTGGTGTTGCTGGTACAGGTAAAAGTTACCTAATTAATGCCATTCGAAACCTACTTCAGCGCTCTTGTGCAGTCACTGCCACAACTGGCAAGGCCTCATATAACATAAATGGTTCTACTATCCATTCACTGTTGAAACTTCCTGTTGGCTCAAGAGGTAACAAAGACTTAACTGGACAAGGTCTTATCAGACTACAAAACAACCTGAAAGAGATCAAGTATATCCTTGTTGACGAATACTCTATGCTGGGACAAAAAATGTTTGGCTGGATTGATAGACGCTGCAGACAAGCGACGGGCATAAGTGATGAAGCGTTTGGTGGTATATCTATCATATTAGTTGGTGATCCTGGTCAATTACCTCCAGTAGCTGATAAGCCATTGTACCATTCTAAACCCTCCAGTTCTGTAGGTGAACAAGGTCATTTAGCATATTACATGTTTAGTAGTGTGGTTAAAGTGCCTATAACCCCAAATTTGAAGTATTTTTAATAAATTCTTTACATCCTTCTTATCAATAATTCGAAGAGAAAAAAAGGAAAAAAGTAAGAGTTCGACCTTATTTCTGGGGTCAAACATTGTAAAACAACCCGATTTGGGCACCCTGTCCCAAATGGCCGTCAGCTGGAGTCTGGAAGTAGACTGGGAACGAAACCGGAAAGCAACGTCATAGTAGTGAGAGAAAGCGAACAACCAACAACAAAGACAGTAAAAACAGGGCGAACCGAGCGAATAACTCGATTTGAAATGCCAAACAGATGTGTATTTGGGGGCTGTAGGAATGAGCAAGACTCAAAAAAGGATAGCTCTAACACAAGGTCCCGTTTTTTAAGCGATGATCGGCCAGAAGCAAAGAAGAGAAGACGCCAGTGGTTGAGGTTCGTGCGAACAAAGCGAGCGAAGTGGGAACCGACGAAGAACGTTTGTTTGGTTCACTCCAAGCCGGAAGACTTTATAAGATTTTCTTTAGTCCTTGACTCTACGCCGAGACTGAAGTCAGTTGAATATGGAGTTGTTCCTATTCCATCAGTCCATGCCATCGAAACCGATTTAAGCCATTCTCCGATTTTGGTAAGTGCTTTTGTATTTAGTTTGCATGGCAATACAGATTTGTACAGTAGCCTCCTAGTCCTATAGCAGCCGTTGTGTAGCGCTTCCGTTCACTCCATTCTCCGGAATGGAGTGAAATGGAAGCGCTACAGAACGGCTGCTATAGGAGGCTAGCAATACAGTGGAACCTGCATGTATAAAGAAGTTCCTAGGGAAAGGAAGAAAACTTCATTATGACCGGGTTCCACGTACTGAACATTGTTTTCACCACAAGTGTATTAGACTAAGAGAGTGCATGTTATATTGTATGCCCACATCTCGAGAGTGCATGTTATATTGCATGCCCACATCTCGAATATGCATCAGCTGTGTGGGACCCATACAGACAAGACCAGATCAAATCTATTGAAGCTGTCCAAAGACGCGCTGTGAGATTCATAAAAAATGACCATAGTTGGACCTCCAGTGTCACCAACATGCAGAAAACACTCCAACTAGAAACACTTAAAGATAGAAGGCTTGCTCACCGTTTAAACATATTTTACTTAGCTTTACATAATTTAATTGCATTACCTATTCCTAACTATTTTTGTTACTCAACACGTACAACCAGAAATCATTCAAGCACTACATTCATTCAAGCAACTGCACACCATGATTACTACCTATTTAGCTTCTTCCCTAGGACCATAACAGATTGGAACTCTATCCCCATTAATATAAGATCTCTTAATTATGTAAAATTTACTAGCTCAACTAAATCTCACATCTGTAATAACTTTCCACGTAATAATTAAGTACTGTACTTATATATATTTTTTATTAGCATTGGTTTTTACTTATTATTTTCTTGCATTTTATTACATTTATTTAATTAATTATCTTTATTCATTCCATTTATTTGGATTCATATCGTAGTTCTATATTTTGACTATCATTGTAATATTTACTATTATCAGGATTTTGTTGACCAAAGATTGTAAATAAGTAACATTTTATTTTGATTTGGTCCTGGACTCGATGCGAAAGCGTTGTTCAGTAATAAACGTAAACGTAAACGTTATTTAGTATGAGGGAAATAACAGTGAATAAATCAGACAACTTTCTTTAGATGACACCTGCACCTATGGACAGGACACCATGCTTAACAAGCAGCCAAGGGCAGAAGCAACCCAGAAGAGACAACAAAGGATGACTGTTATAGATGTTCCTCCTTCAGCTCCAGGTAATTCAAATTGTTTTGTATAAAATATTTTTTGGCACAAAAGAAACTATTCAAATTCTGAAACTATTCAAACAAAATCGAGTCTGTGCTAATCACACCTTCTGTGTTTGTCCTCCAATAACACCTACATGTAGCTCTTGCTCAAGCAGTGCATATACACCTACATGTATCAAACTGTTGGACATGTCATATAAAGGTATACTGCTTGTTTAGTCTTTCGAGACTAAACAAAATATTAAAATACCAGCTGGAAACGTATAATATTACACTGTAAGTTTGTATTTAAAACGAAACCAGTGCTTTATTTACCATAAACCAATATATATATATACCCATAACTAACTTAATAATAATTGTTATTTTTGTATTTTAGTGCCAGAAGTTCCAGTTCCACTTGCTGTGAGGCCAGAAATTCCAGTTCCACCTGCTGTAAGGCCCACAAAAACCAAGGCAAAACCCCATTGCTCAGTGTGCGAGAAACCTACTAAATTAAAATTAATTAAATTCTTAATCTCTAAATTATATATTGTTTTTATTTTTTTTATTTGTGGAACTCTGTAAACTAGCTTGTAGCTAAGTATGTCCTCCTCATTAAATAAAGTATTGTGTAAACCTATTAAAGAGCATAAAGGTGTTGTTGATTGTCCAAAGAACAACCCTCGTCCCCTTATAAGTACAGAGTGAACCAGAAATGTCTACCAGCTATCTCAGTGATTTGATATTTTATCAATGGACAATCTAGGTAGCAATATATTATACTGTCAACTTCCATAGGCTAATCACTCCTGTGACCAGCTCAGTGAAATTGATTGCCCTATTTCATTGGCATGACATCAAAACAAATAGATGAAAGCCGCCATTCTTATTTTATTGGGAAAATTAGCCAATTTGAAGGAAGGCAATCTATGGCAGAACAGCTTTATTTTGTATGTCTGTTGTTAAAGACGAGTGTTTTGACCCCCTAAGATGGCAGCTGTGTCTATCATGTGACACCATAATTAAATAGGGCAATTGAATTTGAGGCTTAAAGGGGCTATGTCACGGTACTATGCATGTATGGAGTCAGTGTTCGATTGGTGGGTTAAAACAGTTCAACACCCTCCTTCAATGCTGGATTGAAAGTATGTTCATTATTTTACTTGAATAATGTATATTTACACAATTTATTAGTCATTTTTGAATATTTGCTTTGATTTTTACCATCCCACACGTGCACGAGGTTTGTCAGTTCATGTGAGAATCTCTGATAATGAGTGTGTCCGGCCCAGACATCTAATTTTACTGTTTTCCAATTTACTACTCAAACATTTAAATTTTAATATTATAATCCTATTTTCAAAATTTGTGTAAAATTATAGAAAGGAACACAGGGTGCGATGCAAGTGCTTTCCAATAGCCCAGGGCTAGTAGTTTCGCTTGTCAGGGTAGTGATTCCTGTTTACAGGTTGCCTAAATGGACATATGGACATACATGTATATGGACATACATGTAGGTTAATAGCCCACATTCGATATATGCTTGACTTCTCACACACAAAGGTTCTGGGGCATAATTAAATTCATTATTGTTATTTCATTAATCACTGCACATTATTCCCCAGAGCCTTGTATGTGTATTGAATCATTTGTATGTGACCAGTGAAGCCTATATCAAAAGTGGCCAATGGCACTGAAAGTTTGACTGTTCATTGTTGTTCTCCTTAAAGTTTATATAAGTTATGAAGTACTTTCATCTTCATCTTCTTCAAATCCAGTGAAGGTTTCTTTCCCAGCATTGAATTTTGTCCTGATTGTGTCATATGCACATGCTAGTAGAGGAATTCTATTGTTGCCCAGATAACCGTAGACTAACTGGATGTACTCTCTGTAGAAATCTGTAAATAAAGAAGTTTATATGTTAGTACCAATTGTTTGATACAGTTGAAGCCCTTTGTGAAACTGCCCGTGTAGTTGTAGGTGACCAGCTCCCCTCAGAGACCACTCTTGTGCTCTGTAGTAACCAGCCACTCTCATAATTAAGTGACCACCGCGCGTACCACCACCTTTGGAATTTTTCTTTGTTTTTAAACTCTTGTAAGTAACTACTCCAGAGACATGATCCCAGACTGTGCAATGAGTCAACTAAATATAAATATGCACTAGCATTTTGCAACAATATTCTTATTATATCTGACATTCATGCTGTTACAGTAGAGTAGTACAGTATTGTATACTGTGATATCAGTCGCATTATATATGTATCCCCATGGGTGTGGTGTGTGCAAGCTATCATAAGCGAGCAACTACTCCTGATTCCAGTTCTGACTAGTTATGAGCACCTTTTCCTGATTCCCAGTGTGGTTGCTTACGAGAGCTACTATTTTTAATTAACATGCACGATAGATCAAAATACTCTGATAAACCTTCCACTTTCCTGGTCAGACTAAACATGGAACTGTGTTCATTGATTTCAATTCATACCTTGGTCATTATTGAGCATTATTAATGCTCGCGGACTCGCTCGTTCGAGATACGATACGAAAACCTCGTGAATCAAAACGATATCAAGCTCTTAACATGTAATAATCTCTATATATGATTGTTGCGATTGGAAGGATCACTGGATTCTTTTGGCATCCTGCATTGCTGCAATGCCGGTTTTTTTGGGAGACCACGGCCACGGGAAGCCCATGAAGGGCTATGATAACTTATTTTAATTTTGGACAGTTTAACTCACCAGCTTTTCCTTGCTTCGAGGCCTTCCACTGAACCGATTCTGGAGGTCTCCATCTGTACTCTTGTAACCCATTCTTCATCGGCGAGTGGCTCATCCGCGCCGGCAGATTCTTCTGCTTCAAGCTCATAGTTGATAAAATTTAGCTCGGAATTGTCCGATGAACAACTGTCTTCAGATTCGGAGCCTGACGAAGACATTTTGTCAAAAAGTCCAGCAGAAAATTACAGAACTTACGACGCAAATAAGAAAGAACGAACCAAAAGTACATGAGAGAAGCCTTTATCACGTGACATGGCTCCCTACTATGACGTACCTAGTCCCAGACCCCACCAAGTCGCTAAGATGACGGTAAAAGTTCACGGCTCTCATCTTTGAAAAGCCGTAAAAAAAAAGAGAAATGCTTTAAAACCATTAATTTTTTCGGGAAGTTGCATAGAATACTTCTAAGTTTGATCTGAAAGCGTAACTTTTTTGGGGTTATAGGCACTTTAAACTATCAGTAAACCAGAGAGTTCAAGGTTTAAACCCACAGCAAACTCAGTTTAGAGATTTACTTATGCGGCTACGTACAGGCGATTGTAATGAAGCAGACTGGAAACTTCTCTTGACTCGACAGCCTTCCAAGGCACAAAACCTGACTGAATTTCAAGATGCCACAAGGCTCTACTTTAGCAATGAAGAAGTTGCCAATTTCAACTTTGAACAGTTATTAGCCCTTCACCAGCCAATGGCACGTGTCAATGCACGCCATTCAAGTGATTTAGCTAAGAAAGCTAGCCCTGATGAGATGTCTGGATTAGAGCCTTGCATTTTCCTTGCAAAGGAGGCACAGATTATGCTTACCATGAATTTGTGGACAGATGTTGGACTTTGCAATGGTGCAACTGGAACTCTTATAGACTTTATTTATGCAAACAATCAGCAGCCTCCTGACTTACCTGTAGCTGTTATTGTGAAATTTCATGACTACAAAGGTCCATATATCAGTGATAGTATTCCAGCATGTGTGCCTATATGCCCAATAACGGTTACCTCTCAAACATTAGATGGTTTGCATGAGAGACAACAGCTGCCTTTGAAACTTGCCTGGGCAATAACTATACACAAGAGCCAAGGATTAACGCTTCCAAAGGCATGGATTGACATTGGTCAGACTGAAAGAACTGCAGGAATTTCATATGTAGCCATAAGCAGAGTCAGAACACTTACATCTTGCATTGTTGAACCCATGACTTTTGAACGGCTGACAAGTCTTAAAAAATCTATCAATTTAAAATTCAGACTTGAAGAAGAAATTCGACTTGATGGCCTTGCCAAAAACATTTCATAATATCAACTGCTAATAGTTATTATTTTTATAAGACCAATATGCAACATGACATAAAAATGCTAAAGTGATCAGTTATTGCACTTCAAAACAGTGGAAGTCCTGCATTGTTAGGACTTTTGACATTTTTCCACATTTACACAATGTAGGTACATGTACATCCCATCCTTAACCATGTATACTGTACATATATTTTAGTCAAATTTAGGCACAGGCTTATGTGAGTACTGTATTTATTATGCACCTTTACATAACAGATTGATTGTTCTTCGGTTTGAATAAATGGTAAGTTTTTTGTTTATTCTTTACAGAATTAGGGGCTAAACTGAATAAGTTGCACTGTAAATATGTGATTAGTAAGTAGTCTGCTGACCACTTACTATTCACATATTTACAGTGCAACTTATTCACTTCAGACAAATAATGTATTTTTAACTTTATAGAACAAAGTGGAGATGAAACATACAAATACAAATTATGTCAGCATATATTACTCACTGTATTAAATTGTGCTTAAATTTCTTTATTCAGATACCAAAACTACAGATATCAAGAACTAGACATGCTGTACCCGGAGAACACTATCTATGAGGCTGCTTAACACCACATACAGTACATCTTTGCATCTTGGTTATACAAACCACTAATGGAGCATGATATTATGAACAAATGGATGTTGTTTGCAATCATTAACAGATTAACATTGTATCCAGGGTACACAATACATGTACCTCCCAGTAAGAGGAATTATTCGACAGTATAACAACACATGGATATATCAAGCTGTACTCAGTTAATGAACTTGGATATCAACACAAAATGAAAGAATTACAAAGTACTCTTCATTGCAACTGTGTAATCTACATTGGTAGCTACCAACAATGATCAGAAATTATTTTGAAATGACAGTGAACACTTAGTCAATATTCAGCAGCTAACCTTAATCTCATCTGAACAATGCTGTTGTGGCACTAAGTAACTGGAGAATATATAGTGTACTGTACATTTATACATGTATATTACATGTATTTAATGGTTTATGTTTTACACTGGAGTGCAGTCATCAACATCAATTAGAGATTATTAAATGAGCGGTCATGGAAACGTAATCAATATTCTGCAGCCAGCCTTGCATCATCTCACTTGAGGAATAATCTGAATGGTTTACAGCAACTGGAGTGCAGTTTATACACGGAAATTATATATGGTTTATGTTCTACACTGGAGTGCAATCATCAGCATAAACAACAAATTATCAAATGACCTCCCAGCAGTGAACACATAATTTATTATTACTCCGGCGCTGCTATGGCAGAAGCCGGAGTCTTAAAATGCAGTCTGTGTCTTTTTTTTATTATTACTCCGGCGCTGCTGGGGCAGCGGCCGGAGTCTTAAAATGCAGTCTGTGTCTTTTTTTGTTTTTTTTGTTTTTTTTGTTCTATCAACGACAGAAGTTGATCAGTTCAGACCTTTGCAACTAACAATGTGGATCGGAGACGCTGTGATCGAGCGATAAAGCAGGAGGCATGCGCATTAAACGTTATAGATTTATTTAACACTGTTTACATCACATACTATCATCACCGTTTAATTGCCACTGTGGGAATGTGAAATGAGCAACATGTGAGACTTCGAGGCGCTACAGTTCTTTTTAACTACTTTTTAATCTTCTGATTCTTGTAAAAGAACTGTTATAGACCTAAAAATACACGAACAACGTAATACATTAGATCTGCGCTGTCTGGACAGATATAAAAACGTAAGCGAAATACAATCTCAGCTTAAGTGTTTCTAAACACGTTTAGATATAAAAGGTATCGAATTATAATCTCAGGGTAGATTTCGTCAGGCGCGCTCAGATAACAAAGGTCAAAGCTCTCAGACAAGGCGAGACAAGGAGATATCGATTTCTATGAGTCATTGTCAGAAATCTATTCCCGGCCGTAAAATTAGGCAATACCACCGTAACTGAACTGTCAGGTCAACTACACAGCTTAGAGAGTCTTTCTACTGGATTGAGAGACATTAATATACTGTTACATGTCTGTTAATATGGGGAAAACTGAAGAAACCCTCATTGCATTGAGTTTGATAACTAGCCTGAAATACAGCCGCCTTCTCAGCTCGTTCCAGGGTCCTTGATTTTTCAAATGGCTCAACTCGTCGCGAGCGCGAGTGAACTTGTGAAATTATCGCCATCACGCGGCGTATACAGTCAAGTCTGTTTGTCTCGGAAAGTATTTCTTGTAGTTTATATCTCTTCCCTAATTGCACTGATGAAGGACTCGAAACCCTAAACGTCCCAGCAGCTTGTGTTACAGCTGATAAACGGAGGAAATGGCTCTATAAACAAAATCAAAGCGGACGAGTTTCGTGTTGTTTAGCTTTGTGGCCGAAGTCCATCATTGTCTGTGGTTCGGCGGGGAAGAAGAGTGTTCGTTGGGATTACTTTCAACAAAGTACACTGTATTTCAACTCTGGTAAGTTTGGAGCGATTGAAAAATAAGGATGATTTTCAAAACCGGTGGCTTAAAGTCAACTGCATATGTAATGACATAAATAGACATGGTAGCCGAATCTAGTACTTCGGCGAACGGGAAGCAAAGTGATTGCGTTCATGTGTGGGCTACCTGTGCTTCTCCAGGCGAACCTTATGTATGTTTGTACTTTTTGGAATAAATTATCTCGGCCGGGGAACTGGTAAATACATGATGTGCGCGCACGACTTTACAGGCATGTGCTCTGCGTCTCGCCATTGGCATTGCGTTTGGTTTTCGCTCGCTGGTGGTTTTGTTTTGCTGTGTATGTTGCCTTGTTGTTTTCAAAAAATCAAATGCGATGTTTATAAAGTTTGCAAGTACGATTTATCAAAGCCTGAGGAAAGTGTGTGTTACCTCTGGAGCATTCGAGAAAGTGTGATGTCCAAACTATATATCAAGTCAAACATGGTCTGTTCTGCACCTTGAAGATGAAGTTGAAAATCAACTCGGCCATAATTTGTGCTGAACCCGAGTGCATTCTGTTGGCTCGCTCGCTGTATAGGATTCTGCTTTTCGCTGTACATACAGGTACCAAAACTACAAACAGTAAGATACTATATTAAAATCATGCCTGGCTGAAGAGAAACTAGGTCTGAGTTTTCTAGACACCCTTTGGTTGTGCGAGTTGTGACACTACAATCAGTGACACATGCATGTGTACATCTTGGTTATACAAATTAACACTACATTCAGGCAAAGAGTTCTATAACAACATTTTGATATGCCAAGGAACTTGAATATCAGCACAGTACAAGGTGATGGAAATTCAAAGTACTGAGTTCATTGCTGTGTTCCCAAATCAATTAATCTACACTGAATTTCTAACGGGACCTGAAACAACCATAAGAGGCTGATAAAAGCCAGGACCCGGCTAAGTACCAACATTGATCATAAATTATATTGCAACTAACAATCAGGACACTCAGTATTCTGCAGCCAACCTTGTTCTCACTTTAAAAATAGTTTGAATACTCCGAAGGAACTGGGCACATGCATATAGTTTATGTTCTACACTGGAGTTTACTTAGTATTTTGAATGTTAGGAACTGGAATGCAGTTTATACACATCTGAATAGCCGTAGCTAGCAATAAGGGTTGATTGTGTTCTACACTAATTCCAATTATTGCTTTACACTGTATACCACACAGTACCCTGGATACCAGAGGCTCGAAATCGTCGGTCGAGCGAAACGTGACCAGCTGAAATCGAGCCCCAGGTTTGATTTCAGAACGGAGTCGCGAACATTACAGTATATCCGTACCTGAGCACCTCTGGAACCAGGGTAACCACACAGCAAAATGTGCTACAAATGCTCAAATGAATGATAACCATATAAAACACACATGTACTTATATAGCCACATAAGCATCGTATCCAATGATAATTACACAAAGATAATTACAGTTTTATACCCAGATGCATCCCCATGTATATTAACTTATAAGTCAGGGCATTCAAAATTTGCACATTAGTTAAAAACAAATATTTTTGATCAGGATTATTTACACCCACAGTCTACATGCATTATTGCAGCAATCAGTTTCAGTCTTTTGCCGTTACCACAGAAGCCCAGTCCTTTCTCTTAAAAATAATATGTCGAACGCACTTTGATAATCTAAGATTACTTCTAGTATAACTTATAATATGGGATAAATATAAACATTGAGACAATCAATCATCTATTAGTACTCGGAACCTGTAGTACAACAGAACAGCAGATTGTAAATTGTAGACGTGTGTTACATGAGTAGTGTTTACAGTAAAAGGGCAACTTCTTTAATTTACATACGAGAAAAACATCTCTAATTTACATATGATGAAAAACAAAAATATTAAATTACATACATATACTAGGGGAGCAGAGAGCGGAAAGTCACCGCGACTGATAACTCCCCTACCCCACCCCTAATAAATAATAGGAGTGGAGCGAGTACCACCCCTCCCCTATGACCACGTCCTAGAATGGAATGTAAAGAATGCAGAAAATAAAAATAAAAAATTACGGGAGAAGACAAGGCGCGGGTGATGATTATGTGTATACAAGTAATACAACCCGAGTTAAGGCTGCCCCCAGCCTCTTGTTGAGAATTGTATGGCACTTCTACCCGCTACAATCCGTAGATTCTCCGATACCGGAAGAGAGTTATCACCTCAATTATGAATCGCTAGTGTACTCGTGTTCTGGCTCGTGTGGAGATTTAGAACAGTTCCTCAGCATTTGTATCTTTGCATTTTGGGCTATCTGTGTTATCCTGGAGTATCCTGCCTTATTTGACCTCGATCGTGTTAACTCATGTTCTACTTGTGTTCATTCGTATTCACTCGTTTTCTAACTCGTGTGGAGTTTTAGATCAGATCGACTGTCTGTGCGTACTTTCGCATCTGATTGTGCGTTCGTAATGTGCCAAACACGCAGGTGTATGAGAGCATCCACGTTGCAAAAGATACGCCGGAGTTCAAGCTGCGTGCAGCTTCTTGTTATTATTAATGTTTCTTGTAAAATTTTTGATCAGTTCTGACCTTTGCCGCTAACAATGTGGGTCGGAGATGCTGTGATCGAGCGATAAAGCAGGAGGCATGCGCATTAGTTGAAAGATAAATGTTCAGTAGAGAGTTTTAGAGGGTTTAAGGCTACCGTCACGTCATGAAGTACAGTACCGCCAAGAAACATATGTACATTTGATCGCGAGCAGATCGCGAGCAGATCGCGATCATGAAGTGCGATCTGCTCGCACTTTGCTCGCGATCTGCTCGCACTTTGCTCGCGATCTGCTCGCACCTTGCTCGCGATCTGCTCGCACCTTGCTCGCGATCTGCTCGCACCTTGCTCGCGATCTGCTCGCACCTTGCCCGCGATTTGCTTGCGATCAAAAGCTGATCGCGAGCAAACGTCCGCAAGCAAAAGTCGCGGTAAAATATTTTTCTTTCTACCTTTACATGTGTAAGAATAAGAAGTGTATGAAACATGGTAAGTTGAGCAGAAAACGAAGCAATTCTGATTCCACGTTGCTTAACCATAACTTTGTATATGATCTTGTGAGAATACAGCTTCATATAGTGCCTCTCATTCACCAAATAAATATTAACGTCTCCGTTAAGGTCTACATTTGTAAAAGTGAAATTTCACTTTATACAGCAATGGAATATCGCTTATTTCACGTCTTACAAATGTATATTAGAAATCAAGCCCAATCTTTTAGCAAACACTCAGGCGCTTGAGTTTTGTTCTTTATTGAGTCCCACCACTGTTCGTGTATTACAGTTGACTAAGACACAAGCGCTTTCGAAAATTAAAACTTCTCGAGACAGTTGTCGAGACACCGTCCAGAATTCGGAAAAAGTGTATTCTCGATCATTTCACACTTGGAAGAGTTGTGTTCTTTTATTCAACACTGCAGTTTGTTTGTTGGGGAAGGCACTTCTATCCATCCTGCTTCACAGCTTGCTTGTATTAAATGCGTCCTTGCATTTCTTCTGATAACCTTACTGAAAATCTATACCAAATATTCTAGAACTAGCATAAAATATGTAATCCTGAACTAGCGAAACAAAATAATCACAAAAGAACGGCCGCTCGCTTATATTAATTAGTTCCCCGAACAGCGGTGCGGGACCCGCTTAAAGCGCAAAGCAAAACAGCAAATAAACTTTTGCTTCTGTAGTTTCAATCCTTGTGTTGTTAGAGGTTTCGGTTAAAATCATTGCAGTGCTATTAAAGGCATGTTTTCGAAATTAAAATCTCAACTTCTCGGAGTCTGAATTCCCACGTGCAATTAGTCTCGATTTTTGACAGGTCTGTCAAAATCGCTGAAACTTTATGGGAACGTGAAGTTTGAAGTGAAGTTTGAAGCCAGGTTTCTAAAGCCATGTTTCTAATGAAAGACGCGCAAAAACGTCTATACTTGAATTATTTTAGCTTCCGTTACTACATTGACAACAACTGGTGCGAAATTAGCATATTGCGTTCAACATTCATAATAATAAAGGAAGGACAAGACCACTAGAATTAATCCACACAATTATTTTATTCACAATTCAAAGTTTATAGTAAATGAGATATTTATTGCAGGCATTTCGAAGTAAAGGCGGCACGCTAACAATCTTCGACTAAACTCTTATTCCTGTTCACAATTGATGAGTTGTCTTTCTTACTCAACACCGCCGTTCGCGGTCTTATTAACAAACGAAGCAAACTGCTTCGAAGTAAACATTCTTCAAGAGAGGCGGCCCGCTAACAATCTTCGACTAAACATTTATTCTTGTTCACACTAGATGAGTTGTCTTTCTTACTCAATACCGCCGTTCGCGTTCTTATTAACAAACAAAGCAAACTGCTTCGAAGTAAACATTCTTTAAGACAGGCGGCCCACTAACAATCTTCGACTAAACTTTTATTCTCGTTCACACTCGATGAGTCGTCTTTCTTTAATACTCAACACCGCCGTTCGCATTCTTATTAACAAACGAAGCCAACTGCTGCGAAGTAAACATTCTTTAAGAACAATCTTTGACCAAAAGATTTTATTCTCGTTCACACTCGATGCGTTGTCTTTCTTACTCAACACCGCCGTCAACAAACGAAGCCGGTCAGAAATTGCAGTCAGATACATTAAGTGTTTTCTGTTGAGAATCGATTCTGTGACCGCGATCACCAGTTGATCGCGATCATTTTGCGATGTGATCGCGAGCATATTGCGAGCACGATGCGAGCAGATCGCGAGCAGAGTGCGAGCAGATCGCGAGCAGGGTGCGAGCAGATCGCGAGCAGGGTGCGAGCAGATCGCGAGCAGGGTGCGAGCAGATCGCGAGCAGATCACACTAAGTGATCGCGATCTGCTCGCGAGCAAATCGCGATAAATGTACATATGTTTCTTGGCGGTACTGTACTTAAATTGCCTCTATCTTCTCTCTAATCGAGTTATTAATATGGATGAAGTATTGTGGACTCAGGCGAAACTACGGCGCCTTCTAGTCTAGGACCGTATGAGTCATTGATAAAGGCAACAAAGAATTGAAAATATAGCTATCAAAATACAATCCGGGATCAGATGTTCTAGGCAATTGGCAGATAAGAGGTCAAGCAATTAGTCAAAACCAATTAAAGTGAATGACAAGAGATCTGATATGACCAAGCTTTAATCTCATACAAGCGTTCAACGAAGACACTGGGTTAGGGTTCATGCTTCACGAAAAATCTATTCGGGCTTTCGTCTGTGCAAACGGTTACCGTTAAATTGTACTACACAACGCTCTTGCTCTAAGGCATATCTATATTTGTCGTCACATGACTGTTGCAATGGAGATTCAGGTTGTTCAAAGCGGGACAAATTCTGGCGAGATTCACGTAATATCCTGAAGAACTGAACTGGAGACCGTTTTAGGAAATCGAACAAGGTCAGTTGACTCGATCTAAAAGCCGTAATTATTGTACTGGATTTGATTTGATAAACCGTATGATCCGAACTGGAAATGACTTAAGAATCCATAATGACCGTAAAGAAACACTGGAATGACTTGAAAGGCTGTTAAGAGTAAATAGAAGTTGGATTTGTCATTGGAAACCGTATAAACTGAACAGGATAAGACTTTGGAAATCGAAACATAGCCTGGAAGGACGCAGACGCATTTTTTTCACTCATAAATTCGAACTGATTCTTTGCATTCATGAGTGAAAAATACCTCTCAGTTTGTCTGTTAATTGATTTTTGTTCTAATTATCGCTCTATTTAAAATATCTGTGTCTGTGATATGCCTAGTAAATTAATTGCAGCTACCAAGAGTATTTGTTTGCTTGTGCTTTCGTAAGCCCAATTTAAATCTAAAGGTCCTAAACGAATATTACTGGCTTCCTGCCGAGGTCAAATCATATTCGAAGCACCGGGGGAAATTCATGGGTTCGATTTTGTTTTTAATCCGGTAGAAATTATGAAATTTGTTACCCAAAGCACGTGTACTTCTGTCATGAAACAAATTAACAATCAAGAGCATTTAATTTATTCAACAAGCTACTTGTTCGACAAGTCCCGAAGCTACGCTCGGCAAGTCAGCATTTATTCAAGATCGTGAAGTATAATTTGAAATCATGTGGACTTCGGATGTTTTGGTATCTGCTCTTATTTTATGGAACTCGTTACCACTGGAAATGAGGTCTATTGATTCCTCGGGTTGTTTCTCTTAGTTCTTTTAATTATAGTGTTAAAACAAGTATTTTTAATTCAAAGCTTTTGGTATATTATATGTTGCTAAGTATTTATGCCATTATTATTATTATTCAATTTTCTTTTTGGTATAAAATAGGGAATTACTTGTAAAACGATACGTTACTGTATCGGTATTATTGCGTAACATTTTTAGTAAGTTAGTTTTTAATACTTCAGTGTATTATAAAGCGCTATGGGACTTTAGCGCTACATAAATCGATTATTATTATTATATATTAGCTTTCATTTATGAGGCCGTTGATAAACAAACTCATAACGGTTAAGCAAGCTCGTAAGGTTTCCTCAACTGGCAATTTGCTGTTTTTCATTGCCATGTAGTGGCACTCGATCTCTTCAGCAATCAACAGTTTCATAGTTGTTTTGTTTGCACAAGCATAACACAGGTAGCCCGAAAAAACAGAGGGCATATATTGGCACTTATTGTTACTTAAGCCTTAACTTAACTTTAAGCCTTCACCATTTATCTATTTAATATTTTTATATGACTTGTAAATTCACTGTATGTGTACTATGTGTTAATATATCTATATGTATATATTTAAAGAAAAAGACTTAGGGAAGAGGTCAAAACAATGGATTTCGAATGGGACCCAATTGTGTCAGGGGAGGTTTTGGGTGGCGGTAATGCCCCAACCCCTTTTTTCGAGGGTGATTTTCTCGCCTTGTAAAATAGGATACCTGATTTTAATGTAGACACGTTCTTCTGTTCCTATAGAAACTAGAAATATAGTTACTTCTTCAATAAGTATTTTATTTAAGAAGAGATTTTTGATCAAAAATCTAGATTTTGCCAAAATAGGTGGTGGGTTCCGGGTACAACCCCCCTTCCATCAAAATTGGGTCCCGCCAGAGTACCATTGTTTTGACCTCTTCCCTTAATTAAAATTATTGGAATAAAATATAATAAGTAAGTCTTTCTTTTCTTGTATATTCACTTTGTAACTCTGTAATCATAAGTCTACATACTGTTTTTGTTCTGTTAGATTTCGTAGAAATCAGGCTCTATTGTTCGTAAGTTCTATACATGTATGTAACCAAATCTACTTGCTATCCAACCATTTACGGCAGTCAACTCGAAACTTGAAACTGTGTACTTCTGCAAACAAATATTTTTAATGACTACAATATCAGACTAATCAAAACATTGCTCACCTGCAACGATTCATGGGCGCACACGGGGTCACAGATAGTAACGCAATGGGCTGCTTTTGCAGCTTCACGCGGCATTTACACAGGTAACCCGAAACAACTAAGAAGATAACAGAATTTGTTTTTTAATTGTAAATGTTGGTTAATTAAATGATGAAACGCTAACTAGTGTACTCGTGTTCACTCGTGTGGTATTCTAGATCAGATCCTCATAGTATTTGGATGCAATTTGTTTTGGGCTGGTATCGCACTGATACACAGGTAACCCGAAACAACTAAGACGATAAAACAATTATTATTTTGTATTATAATATTTTTTGTTAATTAAATAATGAACCGCTGTGCACTTTAGATTAGATGAGATTAGATTATCATAATTGCGTTCCCCTGGGATAACACAGATAGCCCGACAATACATAGAGTATAGTAATGTACCACATTGATAACAATAGGACAACACAGGTACCACGGCACACACTGATACCACAGATATCCCGAAACAACTAAGCCGATACCACCATTTTTATTATTTTATTCTGATTCTGATTTTGTGTTAATTAAATCATGAAGCGCTAGTGCACTGATGTTCACTCGTGTCCTGAATCGTGGAGTTATATTTCAGATCCTACTAGTATTTGGATCCTAGTATTTTTGTAATCCTAGCGGGTACCCTGGCTTACGTGGTGTTGCTCGTGTTGATTCGTGTTTAACTTGCGTACACTCGTATTCACTCGTGTTCTACTTGTATTCACACATCTAAACAAATATGTATTATAAATATATAAGTTCTGCTATTATATTTGTCTGTGTTGCGCGTCTTTGAAGAGACAATTAGTTTTCAAGTTAGTTTTCAAGTTCGATTCTCCGCTGATCAATTTAGATCGGTGTGGTGGCTCAATTCAAAGCAAATTTCCCCATATTCAAGAAAACACAGTGGTTCGCAATTATAGGAGCCGTTAGTCCAGCAACAAAAAACAGAGCTGAGCCGTCTGAGCGGAGGATGCGAGGAAGGTTTCAGCTTTTCTCTTCATAGACACGTAACATAGAAAAATTAAATAGCACAATTTATTTATTTGGAATACATCTTTGCATAGCTATTGAATTGATTTAGGCTTTAGTTCCTCTTTAAAGGTGCGTGCAGCTTCTTGTTACTCTGGCGCTGCTATGTGATGCAACTGTGCGTGTATACTTTCGCATCTGATTGTGCAATCCAATATGACTGATTGTGCGTGTGTACTAACAGTGATATGGCTGTGTGCATGCTAATAACGATGTGAACAAAAGAAGCCCGAAAATACAAAGACAGGGTACCTTACTTAAAACACAAGTAACCCGACACAACTAAGCCAAGCTAAAATAACACAGGTAGCCCGGAAATACAAAATAGGGCACCGCACTGATAACACAGGTAACCCGATAAAGCAAACCGCTGTGCACTCGTGTTCACTCATGTCCTGACTCATGTGGAGTTTTAGTACAGATCATCTTAATATTTGGATCCTAGTATTTTTGGGCTACCTGTGTTACCCTAGGGTACCCTGGCTTACTTTAAGTCGCTTATGTTCTACTTTTGTTCACTCGTGTTCTGATTCGTTTTAGATGAGATCAACTGTGTGTGCGTACTTTCGCATCTGATTGTGCGTTGTAATTGGCAAACACGCAGTATCTGAGATAGTTCGCATTACACAAAATACGCCGGAGTTCAAGCTGCGTGCAGCTTCTTGTTGTGTATCATGGAGCCAGCCTTGGTTTCACTTGAACAGGCTTGAAGAATAACCTCAATCCTACGAACTGACAGGCACATTTGTATTGGGTTGATTGTGTTCTACAATAATTCCAATCACAGTATTTTACACTGTACTCCAGACAGCAAAATCATTGTTCGAGAACATTATACTCTGGTGGCAGCCAGGAACTGGGGTGCAGTTTGTCTGTTATATAGCTACATGTACATGTATGTTCTAAGCTGGAGAACAGTTGATGACATTGATTAGAAATCATTAAAATAATTACTCCTGAGGCCAGCCTATTATAAATGGTCTCACTTGAAGTTACAGACTTGAAAATCTGGAGTGCAGTTTATACACATCCATATTGGGTTGATTTTCTTCTGCACTAACTCCAATCACAATTTATTGTTTTTTTATTATTTACTCTGTACACCACACAGCAAAATCATTGTTCAAGAACACTCCATGAACGAACAAGCATAAACATTTGGTAGCCAAATTAGCATCAAATAAATAAATAATTTAATATTACATATATCTACAGTTTTTTCTGATATGGGCAAAATACAAATTACATGGCTTCCTCACATGTACCGCTATTCCCTTTTTTAGCAATTCAACTGATAACTACATCTAAATACATAATCAGTGTTACAATCTCAAAAAAATATTTCATGTATTTAATTTAACCAAACTGATGGATCTCTTGTATAACTTTTAGTCAAAACATTCAAAACTATTCACATTATTTAAAAACAAACATTGTTGCACAGGATATTTTATACCCACAGTAGGCTGAGTCACTGTTAATATTGACAATATACAATGTAGTCCACATTACTGCAGCGTTCTTCCAATGTCTATTGGGTGTAGATTTCTGTTACCACAGGAAGCCCAATCCTTTCTTATACAAAAAATATTTACACTACCATCCACATCATTGCAGCAATCTTTCAGCCTTTTGTGTTTAATACCACAGTCCTTTCTCTTACAAAATATAAGTCGAACGCACTTTGATAATCTATGATTACTTCTAGTCTAGTACTAGTAGTGTGTCGTTCTGTCATGTGTTCAACTCGCAAAGCCAACAGTCAACACTCGTCGTGGCGTAATATTCTAGCTAAGTTAAGCTTTTAGTAAAGATTAGTTCCCAGAGTCCACTTAGTTTGAGATTAAAGGGATCAGAGGGACGGATTTAGACAAAGTTTTGTAGTTCGTGAAGTCGGAATTTGTCGATTACTTTGAGTTTGACTAATTATATGTAAGCTTTCCAAGTCATCGGTTGTTTCCTCGATCGGCTCATTTTAATCATTTCTTCGTGACTATTAGTAGTATTAAAGCGAGAAGGAGATCTACTTCAACGTTAATAGTCATTCGCTGGCTCGTTTTATTTCACAATTTCTACATGTTCGTAATTCCTTAAGGTTTATTTTAGATGTGGACTTTTGAGGCACAATAGGCAACTTTTATGGTCGCATAATTAATTATGCCACGTGAGACTTCTGTGATGTTCGCCACAGACACAGAATGTCGGTATGCCAGACATGTCACTGATTCAAGTATAAAATATGAAGCATTTTTGCAAGGAACTGCAAATGGCAAAAAAAAAAACTTTGGGCAGTGGACAGAGCATAATAGGGACAAAATTGGAGCATTGCTAAAAAGCATAATGGATTAATGGGCAAATTTTGCAGCATAATCGGCACAAGCCTAGCCATGGCTTGGTATACATATCCACTTAACCCCACGTTGTTGACCTTCAATAAATTATTGTATTGTATTTGCCTTAATAGGAAGATAACTGTAAAGAGTTACTGCTGAAAGGAGGTGTAAGTGAGGCATCGATCAATTTTCTGATTGAGGATGATGTAAGTTTATTTCTTTTTTCCAAATTCAATAATATTGATGGACAGCGCAGTTGGTCTGAAAAGTAAAAACTTCATCTTTTGTTAATTTTGTTTTAGATGTTGGACATTGATTCCCTGGAGTCGGCCTCAGATGAACTGCTAAGGTCAGTTGTTATCAAGGGAGGCCAGGTAATCAAAATAAGGAAAGCCATCACGCAAAAACATACATGTATTCAGACATCCTCATCTCCAACTGTTAAAACTCCAGAAGTTCTGTGCTCAGAAGGACCACCCTTACCATCAATGGGAAAAAGTCATCCAGTAAGTGTATTGCTTCATTTTTAACTTGTGGATGCACGCTAGTGCAGAACACAAGTTATTAGGATTAGCGGGTCCTAGCTAATTTATTCATCTTTTTATGGTGTGTACTTTGGGATTTTCTGTGTACATCGGGACTCTCCGATGTCATTTTGGTATATACTTCATGGTATTATGCAGGGAGACTATATGGAGCAGAACACTACCATGAAGTATATACCTGCATTTTGTTTAGCTCAGCTGAACAGAATGGCGTGAGTGTAGATAGAGATGGCCAGTTTATAAGTAAAGTGTTTTAAAGTCAATCATGAGGAATTCTAAGTTCTGTATTCAGAATTTTCAAATGAGAAAAATGAACTGAAATAACATAATATATTCACATAGGTTCCATCCTAAAACAACGTGTTTTCTTCGATCAATCTTCCATTACACATGTGCAGAATGAGTTATTGGGTTTAGGTGGATACAAATAATTTATTTGTCTTTTTTTTTCTGTGACTCGCCGTTGACTTTCCAAATGACCGTCCAAGGTTTCGAAAAGATTTGGTCATGCTGGAGAAGATGTATTGATGGTGCCCATCTAATGCCAGACACTTCAAACCTGGAGAGATATGTTAGTGGGTCCCTATCAATCACTTAGTGTGTCATCTGTCACATGATTTTAAGCACATGCCCATATCTCCCTCATTTCTAATGCCAGACAGTTCAAACTTGGACAGGCATGCAATTGGATCCCCACAAATCACTTGGTGATGACGTAACAATGACATCATATATCTTGAGATTTGAAGTACATGCCCATGTCTCCCTCATTTCTAATGCCAGACAGCTAAAATAAAACAATATTATTACAGTTAAAAAATTGACTACTCTACCTTTGGCCTGGGTCGCACTAGTCATCACCAAGTACAAAATAGGTGTAAACCCCTATTTTCCAAAAAGAAGGAATTTTGGAATCTGCCAAATTCATGGGGGGGGGGGGGGCAGCGGCAAAGTGCTGCCTAATCGAGATGACTAAATTTTAGAAAAGTAAACAGTGTTATTTTAGTATTTGAGAGATTTGTATTATGAATTTATTTAATTGTAGAAGTTTAACCCAGAGGTGATAATATTTTGGCTACGTTCGATAGCTCTGGATGATTGTTGTTGGTATACATGTATATAATAATTATTGTGATTGGTTTCATTGTCATTTTATTAAAAAAGTTATTTTAAAAATCTTTATACTAAAATGGTATTAATACAATGTACATGTAGGTAGATACATGTACAGCACAGACACCAACATCAAAGCCTCGGAAACCTACCACTGCTTTCCAGGTATCCCCACCTACTTCTGGCAATTTCTATGCGATAGAGTTGCCTAAAGAGGCAACGGTAAGTTCTGTATAAATTTACAATTTATATTTATTTTTACTGTTTTATAATAGTATGATTAATCATTTTTTAAATATATATTTCCTCTCTGGACCAACACAAATGGGTGTTTTAATTTGAAAATACATGTACCTGTAAATGCCTAAACATTAATGTTGCTTTTTTTTGTAGTTATCTCCTAGGGTCCAAGAGGGTCTTCAGAAGAAATGCTTGGTCGATATGGGTAGAAACGAGTTTGTAAGAGATGTGTGCAACGTCATTCGACAGCACACAATGTACCCTACACAAGCCCAGAGAGAACATGTGGCACACATGATTACAAAGAAGTATCCTTTTTTGAAGGATTCTATTGGCAGTGGTTTTGTAAGTATATACAGGGGCACGGTCATGAATAACAGGCATGGGTACTTAGCCACTCAAACTTGGAAATGTCTGATGGACGTTTTCAAGTTGAGTAGGTTTTCTATAGTGAGGAATAAGAATTAATCAATATGTCCATATCACAGCAATCTCACAAGTTAGTGCACCCTATCACAAGTTAGTGCACCCTACAGTGTAGGTCGTAACTTCAGAGTATTAAGTCTTTCCCCTTACATAAGATGGCCACATGCAGGTATGAATACATAATTTATACACACGGCCAGAAATGAGGTATGATGGAGCTAAAATGTATTTGACTGGTCATCATGACCATCGACTCATCGGCCATTATATTTAGCCCTGCATAGACACCATGGAGTTTCAATAGGAACCAGGTATTTGGGTACCAGTACCCCACATGCAGAGTACATCTACATCTGTAGGCCGGACTGACTCAATATCAAAAATGCAACAGAACCAACCCAGTTGGTTCTGTTTTACAATAGTTTTATTTCTTTGATCTACATACCGTAAAGACCCGTAGATAAGCCACACCCGTAGATAAGCCGCACCCCAAGTTTTGAAGCTTGAATTTAGGAGAATTTTTTTTTTTTAAATACCAAAAAATTATTAGAAAATATTTTGTCCGAGTTCATAAACGCTTGTACTTGATGCCAAACTTCTTCAAAAAAATGAATAATCTTTTGTTGCCGTTCATAAACGCTCGTACTTGAAGCAAAACTTCATCAGATTGTCATAAATACATAATCACAAAGCCTCCCCCACTAACGGCTGGGCGTACTGTCAACACACCGTGTCCGTGACACCACCACATTAAAATTCCATATTACTCAATTTGCATGTTTTGACAAGAAAAGCTGTTTACTCTTTACCACTGTAGCGTAGGCTCTAAACTTTCAAAACAAACTGGAACTCTAAAGTATGAAATGAATTCTCAAGAATAAATGCCATTTAAAATTATTGAGAAACTAGGCTGCATTATTTGTTACTCTGTAATATTAGTGATGCAGCGATTTTCAATCGCAGAGTAAACGTGGCCTGAGTCAGACATGATTTCCTCTCTTATAACTCTTTTAATATGGAGTCGTCCGTCTTTTCTTCTCCCATAAAGGCAGCACTAATTTTCTTTGAAGTAAGAATGGCTACCTGGTCTTGCATAAGCAAAGAAATGACTGAACATTACAGGTTTCGTGACCTTCGAGTTTGGTACAAGTGATTGTTTCCCAAGTGACTTTCCAAACCCGGTGCATTATGCATACTGACACAGTGTCTTCACCCAAAACTAACTATCTTACTACTTCCTTGTGTGAATCCTTGAATTATTCGAAAGCAAACTTTTCCAAAGCAAATTTAAACATATTTCGGAACAGCAATCCAAAGCTTCTGGTCCGGCTTTGAAAAGTTTACAATATAAATTATGCAAATACATTCAGCGACAGGATTTTAGTGGCAAGTTTTTGATTGGCTAAAAACCAACAATGTCTCAGCTTGCGCGCCCAGCCGTGAGTGGGGAGAGGATCGCGAGCTCACCAAAAACCCCACGGCTGGAAACCAAGCCTAGGTTACAA
Source organism: Actinernus sp. WN-2022 (assembly GCA_030867875.1). Lineage (NCBI taxonomy): Eukaryota > Metazoa > Cnidaria > Anthozoa > Actiniaria > Actinernidae > Actinernus > Actinernus sp. WN-2022. The sequence goes on from JAOWCC010001624.1 coordinate 74,160, forward strand.
CTTGCCTTGTCATTTCTTGTGTATAATTTAACCTGCAGTCTTTAAATCACTCCAGAATTCTTCCGCTTTTATTCTCCCATTAACTAACAACAATTCCATGGAACTGCTTTCCTTTAATCGCTAGAGCATGAAAGGTTTTCTGGCGAAACTATACTTGCACAAGTAGGTCTGAGGTCCATCATGTTGGATTTTCATTAACTAGTGCCAATCTCCCACATGTAAAATTGCGAAGAATGTCTGGTTGTTTAGATGCATGCTTTGACAAGCACTGCGAATCAGCGTGTTTTGGAAGGAACATGTAAATAAGCTTAATCACATTTAAATATTCATGAAATTCTAATATATTAGGTCTAAGGTAGGTCTTAGAAGAGTTTTTGCTTTAATTCTTTCAAATTGCATGTTTTTTTCAATAAATATGCTTAAATTGCTATATAAATATATTACACGATTGCATACGATTTTAACCCGATTGTAAGATACGAACCGTCGCATAATAAAAGCTTCATATAGGTTCGTGATATGTAAATATATGTTAATGTTGGGTCTCCTTTCTAGGTGTTCCCGTAGATAAGCTGCACCCCCAATTTGAACGAAAATTTTGGGTGAAAAGGTGCAGCTTATTTACGAGTCTTTATAGTATGTACTCTGCATGTGAGGTACATGTACTAGAACCCAATAACCTACTGAAACTCCATGGTTCCTTAGTACATGTATGACCCTTTTTGGTCACTAATATGTTTTTTTTATATCATGTACATGAAAGTACTGTAGTTAAATACTTATATTTTTAATTGTTGTATCTACAATACACATATTTTTTATACATAGGGATCTTGGGCAAAAGTTATTTAGTTTAGGTTAAAGAACCTAAGGAAGAACAAGACTGCAAAGCGTGCACTGGAGAAAGCTCCTGAGGGCGAGGTTGCAGAAGCCAGCCAACCTACAAAAAAGGCCAAACAAAGTACACGTTACACAGAGTCCCTCCCTCCTTTCCCTGAGGGGGAAACCCCCGATACCTGCAGGGATCATCAGAAAAAGATGTGCAAGGAAATGCAAAAGACATCATGTAAAAATATTGCACTCATCAAGGAGTTGATGTCTGTGACATACTCATTTAGAAGACATGGGATAATGACTGATCCAGTGCCTGTTCAGGACGTTCTAAAAAGCTACCCAGCCCTTCAGCTGCCAACAGAGGTAATATGTGTATCAAGTGTTTTGTTATGTTGTTTTCCAAACTGTCAAATTGAAATAAGAATATCAAACCAATTATGTTTATTTTCAGCATGTGAAGTTCATACCACGAACACTGATGGCCACACACACACTGATGATCTGTAACACTTAACATTAATTGTGTTGTTTTTACAGCTGAAGAAAGAACTTGGGCGTATTCTTGGTGATAAGAATGTCTCCCGGGACAGTGCAGACTTATTCCGCACCAAATGGGCTCCAAAGATAGTTGCGCATAGTAGGACTATTACCAGTCAACAGACAAAGAAAATCCTTGCCGATATGGTTGTTGCACTCGAGGACGAGCCTGGAGATAAAGGTAAACATAGTTGGGCGATTCCACAGTATTTGGGACATGGAATTCTTAATTACTGAAAACTTACAAGATAATTGCATTTTTCCTGATTTTGTAATATCGGCACACTCTTACAGTATCTTGTCATAAATTATCATTGATTACCTGAAATACAAAATGGTATACATGATGGTTCAAAAGTTTGTTTAAATTCAAGTATCTAATTGTTGGGCATCTTTTGATCTTGTGATTTTCCCCTCCGTGACAGGCAAAATACTGTGGAATGGCCCAGTTATGACTAGACTCGACTCCATGTTTCATTCACAGTAGCCTGAACTCAATTTTCTAAATGTCACTTGCAACTTCCATTTAATCTCTATGCCATATATGTTACAGGCGCCAACTTTTAATCTTAAATCATATGGCTATAGAGCCTTTTCTGTATGTGTGCCAAAGCTATGGAACTCACTGCCTTTTAACATTAAATCTAGTCCTTCAATAGAGCTATTTAAGAAGAGTCTTAAGACAAACCTTTTTAAGAAAGTTTTTTATTGATCAGTTTTCGGATATCGACAAGCTTAATTTGGGATATTTTTATATCTTTTAAATTAGATGTAGCTTTTTAATTAGGTGTAAAGCGCTTTTGGACTTATAGGAAAAAGCGCTATATAAATGTAATTATTATTATTATTATTATATTCTTTCTTGATAGCCATATATCTCTATACACATGAGCACCTTAATTATTTCCTCATTTTCTGTTTTGTATAGGCATTGAGGTTGCTGCTGCTATTACTTTGCTGCCCCAGCTCTTAAAGGAAAAGAGGGGAAAGGAGGAAGTCTTCCTCAAGATAGTCTCGGTGAGTTTTCCTTAACATGAGCAATCCAAGGCAGGGCCCAAAATTGCGACCGATACGGTCGCCAATGTGACCAGATTTTATCTGGCTGAAGTCCGAGATAAAAACAAAAATTCTAGCCGAGTACAGTAAATGGGAAAACTTTTGGCGACCAACTTTATGAAACTGGTGATTACTTTTCAAAGTCGAGGAGCCAAATGGGTCCTTTGAAGTAAAAGTTAATTTCAGGCCCTGCAAGGTTTGATGGGGAAAACAGTACATGTGTTTCAGTACCATATATATTTAATTTAGCACCCTCCTTCCAATAAGCATCCCCCTTTGAATGTGTTTTTGTTAATAATCGCCCCCATACACTGTACCAATAAGTGCCAGGTGTTTAAATAAAGCCCTTGAAAAATGTTTTATCTTGCTTTTATCTGTCTGCCATGTATACAGTATGTATCCCAAAGTATATTTTCCAAAATTATTAAATCAATTAGCATGGCATTTAAGTTTTTAAGGTGTTTTGAATGTGAACATTATGTTAATAATATTCTTTTAAACTTAATTACTGGTACAATCAAACTCTGCTTTACAGACATTTGCTTATTATGGTTACATGTAGACCCATGTAGACATGTAATACAGATGCTTTCTGTTGTCCCTGTGGTGTCCATATTAACAGTGTTTGACTGAATAAAACATTTCATGTACCGTGCTTGAAGATCCATCGGTTGTTCTGCGTGGACTCCAAAGTCACCCATTCCCACTAACCACTGGAGAATTGATCTCTTATGACTTGTTCTAGGTCGTGATATCTAGCTCGCATCTAATTGACCTTGAATCTTAACCGCAAAGTTCAGGGCCAATCAGAATACAACAATAATTTGGTGTCACAGCGTGAGTCACCAGCGGCCTTCAGAAGAAAAGCTTTTTATATTGATCATGCACAAAACTAGTTTCCCTATTATCGGATACTGAAGTCCGAACAGCTCTTGCTGAAGTGAAGTATATGTACTTGCTAGAGAATCTCATGTTTTTGCTGGACAGAGCTAGAATCTAATGCATTAAAATATACGAAGCTTTCACTCCTGTTCTGTAATATATTATCTACATGTACATGTAGTTAATTACCTTAGTTTGAAACGTGATATCAAATTTACAAAAAATCGTGCCTTGGAACAAATCATAAGAGATCAGTTCCAGCAGTTAATGGGGATGGGTGACTTTGGAGGCCATGCAGAACTACTGCTGGATCTTAGACATGTTCACAGACAAGAATATAAAAATAATTAACTATATTTCTCAGGATTTGCAAGGGATGGACATGGGTCTCAATTCACTGATCCCATGTGTGATGATTTTAGAAATCAAGAGACTGGGAACTTTAACATGGAAATAACCACAGACATTTCAAAGAACACCTATAAATCAACAGTTTTGAAAGTATAGGGTGAAATCCCGAAAATATATTATAGACTTTTGTATGAGATTTTGCAGTCGTGCTTACCAAGCCTCGTTTTGATGATTTTTTTTTCTTATCTAAAAAAATATCAATAACTATGCAGAGAAATGTAATTTCATTTTCAAGCTTCTACAGTTTACTTACATAAACATTCTCTTTTTGAGGAAAGGGTTATTTCTCCTTCAAACATTTAACATTGACATTATGAAAATTTAGGCTAAGCATGACTGCAAAATCTAATACAAAAGTCAATAAATTCCATTTCAAATGACTGTAGCTATTTCCATGTTAAATATCCCAGTTTCTTGATTTCGAAAATCATCAGGCGTGGGATCAGTGAATACAATACCACAATTAACATATTTAGAATTTATCAAGTGATTCCAGGGAGGAATGCATAATCTGGTTTGAATGTAAAGTACTAAGGTTGATACATGTACGTCTGTTTAATTAGAAATGGGTGTAAATGTACTGTGGGTCATATATAAAGGCAAATATCTGTATATTTGTGTTGCAGAATGATGACGAACAAGGAATTGATACGTTTATCTCAAACAGCAAAGCTCCCAGAATTGTAGGATCTGGAGATGCCCTAAGGCCAGACCTTTTGTACATCTGCATCGAGGGAAAGACAGTGGTTGGGCCTTTAAAGAACCCCTCACTGTTAGATGGGACAATTATTGTTATGGCATCGTACTATGCATTCAATATAGAATATCCAGCACAAAGGAACATTTTTTTATTTCTTGAAGCTCTCCTTTTAAATAAGGTAGATGCATTGAAAGGTAGAATAAGTTTAATGAAGTTGTATACGTCCATCACCAATTTATAACTTTTGGGCATTTACAATCTTGCAATATAGTTCTGATCTCGAAGGCTGTACAGGCCAGTAATTCCATATTTTGGCATACTGCATGACCTCACATTATGACATCTACTGGTATTATAGGACAGAGGCAAATTTAAGTTTGTTACACTGATCATCATTATTGCTTGTTATTTACTTTGTTCATGTGGTAAGGTTGTGCCTAAAAGCTCAACACAAACTCTCTTATATTAATTAATTTATTTATTTATTTTCTTCAGTTTGTTGTGAATTAGTTTTCTGCTCTTTCAAGGCCTTTTTGGTTTATCCATTATTCAATCAATGATGATTGACACTGAATAGGCATTACTTTTATTTCTTTGGATGCCACACACGGCCTGGGCCCATTGTGGAAGTGAGGCTTATTCGATGGAAAATAAAAATACAGCCAAAGGATATAATTAAGGGAAAACAGCTGATTTTCACTTTGTGTTTTGGTGTCTTCTAGATTTTCCTAGGAAATATTTTAAGTTCTCACCACTTTTTGTGCTTACAGCCACACACAAACGGTATAAATGACTTTGTACACTGCCACTGCAAACAACTCGTTCTCATGGGTGGCCTTTAATTTAGTTTTGTATTCTCAAGAAAGCTAAGCTCAAATATTTTGAAGAGACAAACAGGAATCAGAAAATGAAGCTCTTTTACCTCCAATGTCTGCAATTTTTCTACTATCCTTTTGCTGAATTTTCATTTCTCCTGAGTTGATATTGGTTATTAGCCTTGCTTTCCAGGCCTAAAAAATAGCAATGCAATTATTGAGCACCAAACATTTCATCGTGCTGACAGTGTATGCAACGAACAGATAAAAATAATTATGTGTTAGTAAGATTGACCTGCTTGTCAATACTAATGCTATGTATTATTGTCAGTGGGATGTACATAATAATTAGTACCATAAAATTTAGTACCAGTATTAATAACTTGTTACTGTTCAATATGAGTATGTATAGGTTTTATAATACAATTTCAAATATGATTGCAAAGTAGTATGTTATTAGAGTGCAGTCAGTATAACCATGAAAGAAATAACTAAATTTAGTCTAGACTATTATGTATAGTACTATTTTGTCTAACTATATAATAGTCTAGGTCTAGTCAGACTATTTAGTGATACTTAGTTTAGTAATATTTAGTTAGTTACTGACTGCCCCGTATCACTGATATTTTTATAATAATATTAAGAGGTAACCAGACTTTATTTATTTTGTAAAAACACGAATTTCCCAGTGTTTTAAAATTAAATGGAAAGTGAAAACTATACCAGAACTTCTCGTACTGTTATTATATTAATGTTATTTTAACCCCTTGATATGAGTTATTTTAACCCTCAGTAGAAGAGTTAATATAACTCTGTCACACAAGGAGTTAAAATAACTCTGAAATCGGAGTTATTCTGTCACTGTTATTTTAACTCTGTTTTCGGAGTTATTTTAACTCCCTAAAATTTTCAGTGTAGGCTCTTCGATCAACTTCTTTAACTTTCACGAGGTTAATGTTCTGAATTATTGGCATGATTAGCTATGGCGGATAGACGTGTTTCTTATGCTCCCAAAACAAACCCAAAATCTTGTACTCAGCAACTGCGTAGGACAGTTTCATTTCCAAACATTGGAACCTTACGAGGGAATCAATAAACTGGTGGGTTACAGACAGAGATCTGCTCGCTTTACTTCCCCTACACTTCAAATCGGAGGTGAGAAAATCCCTAGAATAGCATCAGCTAAAACCTTAGAAGTGCACATAGACGAAGCTCTCAATTGGTCGAAACATATTGAAGAGATCCCAAATAAGATATCATCTGCTGTTGGAGCCCTTAAACGCGTTAGGCCTTATGTCCCCATGTCCTCCCTGCACACTATGTACAGTTCGTTTATTCAACCCAAATTTGATTATTGTAGCATAGTTTGGGAGGAGCTGGGTACAGAACTCGCTCATAAAATACAAAAAAACTACAAAACCGTGCAGCTAGAATAATCACATACTCCAATTATGACTCAAGCTCTGGCCCCCTCCTTGCAAATTAGGATGGGATAGACTTTCGGTTCGCAGAGGAAAGCTAATAGCGATAGAAATGTTTAAGACACTTAAATAAATTTACAAGAGACCAAACACTATACAATATAAGAGGCTCATCATCTAAATTAAAATTGCCTCTCCCAAAAACCAACTACGGTAAAAAGCGATTCAGCTATAGACGAGCATTTGTTTGGAATAAACTACCGGAAGATGTGCGGAATAGCAAATCGATAAATATTTTTTAAACCAAGTTAAACGAATTACCTCCTTGCTTCTTTGACTTTTTAACCTATGCATTATAGCCATGAGATAATTTTGACATTATAATTACATTATATGTATTAATTGTTTTACGCACGGCTTTTATGTAAAAAAAAAAAGAATTCTGCTATTAAAACTACCGTGTTGAAATAAATGATCTATCTATCTATAATGAATTGTGACCACCATGTCTTGAAATTTGTGTCCATCACTTCCTCTAAAGTGGTTAATAACAAGAAAAAAGCTTATGGGATAAATAGCTATCATCTTTTAAGTTCAAATACGACGTCAGATGAATTTTGGTCGATCGTACCGTTAGCTCGCTGGCTGCCATTACTGTAGTGTGAACTTTGAAACTTGATAAATCATCACGCATCGTCAGCCACAAGTGTCATGGTCCACACATGGATATATATGTTTATATCTTCCAGACATTGAAGTGAACCCCGGGTAGGTTAAGAAGAAACTCGCTTGTGGGACTTGCATCGCATTAATCAGAAAGAACGAACTTGTGTGACAAGTGCGAACATTGGTTTTGGTTTCATACCAAATGCTCTGGTCTCAGCAAACCCCACAGGAGGCCTTCACCTCTCAAAACCTTGCATTTTATTGGCTTCATTAGGACTGCACTGACAAAGAATTTCATTGTTTTAGTGTTAGGGATTGTATTGTTTCAGGGTTAGGCATTGTTTGGAGAGCCAATACTGTTCCAGGTTCCGAGGAGGTGAAGACAGCCCCCAGCAAAGACATGTTCTCTGCTTTACTAGCCAGTGACTAGGAATGGATATATTTAACGTGCTGTTTACCTCCCTTTAGTGACTCGTATTTTGTTGAAACTGACTGCCATTCCACTGACCATAAAACGAGCCATACAATTGTCTCGAACTGGCTAATATGAAGCAGTTTTGGGCCGTTTATAAAAACGGTCCTTAACATCATAATATTATATGCTAGGCTAGGTAGCAACTTTAACTTATGATTGCTTTAATGTGTCGTACATGGTTTTCCTTTTTTTTCCATTAAGAAACAGTTCATTATTTATTTCAACCATGCGAAAGGGGGATCATTCAAAGCAGTAAACGCTAGAGGGGGTGGTGCACATGCAATTTATGAAGCAGGTAATATATCGAAGACTTGTTTGATTCTGGATTAATTGTAGATATCCCAATTTTTCTGACGCAGTCCTAACACAAGATTTCCGGAGCCCCTTGCTGGTAACGCGTAAAGTTCTCTGTTTGGTTTCTCATTGTTTAAAATAACCTAACTGAACATGGAAGTCTTCTTTTGGTAATTGTTTTATAGTTCAATAATATACCGGCTTCCCGTGAATGAGCATAGGTACGTATACGTATTTGTGATTGTGTATTGAGATGGATGAGGGGATGTTTAGTTGGGACATTGAGGAGGGTGGGAAAGGGGGTGGGAAGGATAGAATGGAAATGTAACATCAGTTATAGAGGATCAGATATTTTACAACAACTGTGCAGTTTGTCGTTTAATTTTCTGATTGGCCGATTGCCATTGGAAATAAGAAGGCATACCACGGTAGATTACCTGTTCGCTCGCGCACTCACTTTTCTCCCGCAAGTTTCCTTGTCTCATTAGTGAAGTCCACAGCAATTTTGATCATGCTATGACATAAATCGTAGTAAATAAGAGGACACCACGGTAAACTATCATAAATTTGTCAATTTTACGACAACTGCTCAGTTTCTCGTTTTCTGATTGGCTTACTACCATTAGAAATAAGAGGACATACGACGGATTGCGTCGTCGCTTGCGCAAGAATCAATTTCCATCCAAAATTTCCCTCATTTTCAAGGCTCTGCCGCTTGACTATTTCTCGTTTGTTGTTGTATAAAGATTACGCTAATTTACGGTGGTATGGCTTCTTATTGACCACGTTTTTCGTCATCTCGTGGTCAAAATTGTTGTGGATTCACAACAATCAGGGGAGCTGGGGTGGCGCCTTGCCTCTGAACACTGTGGCCCGCTAACGTGTTGAGTTTGTTGGTATCTCCCCCTTGCTCAGAGGGTTTTGCTCCGAGTTCTCCGGTTTTCCCCCGTCCACAAAAGCCAATATGCTCAATTCCAATTCGACCTGTGGTTTAGCCGGGTCCAGACTTTCATCAGCCCCTGCGGTTATTTCGGGCCGGACCCGTTAAAATTTAGTAGTATGCCTCTTTTTGACCACGTAATGAAATATCTTATTTTTAGTGTTATTTATATCATGACGCGCAAGTACATGTAGAACAGTACGTTGCTTTATCCCCTTTTTTGACGGAAATTATAATAAACTTTGAGGAAAGCTTAGAAAGTTATATGACTGTAATTCTCTTTAAAATTCAGTGTCAAATTGTAGCTTGAATGTGTCAAATTAATGTGAAAGTCCGCAATAGACCCAATCAGTGTCGGCTAGGGGAGTTGGGGAGGGGGAGGGGAGAGGTTACATCCAAAACACCAAATTGTGACACAATCATGATGTATAATTACTCCGGCGCTGCTAGGGCAGCGGCCGGAGTCTTAAAATGCAGTCTGTGTCTTGTTTTTTGTTCTGTCCTGTTGCGAGTTTGCATAACTCGTGACATGATCAACCAATCAGATTCCACACCGCTCGGAATACACTCGCGGGTCACTTAACTTATTTACAGAACTTAACACAGTCGAAACAAGATACTAGATGGCACGGGTATCGAATTATGATCAAAGGTTAGATTTCGTCAGGCGCTTAGATAAGAAAGTTCAAAGCTCTCAGACTAGGCGAGACAAGGAGATATCGATTTCGATGAGTCATTGTCAGAAATCTATTCTATCTGCATCGTGGGCAATTTATTATGCAATACAACCTAAACCGCTGTTGACAGTTTGGGTCAGGTCTTGTACAGCTAAGGCATGTTTTACGACAGAATAACCAGAGTCTTTCTACTGGATTGAGAGCTCGAGACATTATACATGTCTGCTAATATGGGGAAAACTAAAAAAAAAAAGACTTTGACGGCAGAAACCCTCATTTAGCCAAGCGGAATATTTACATGAACCGCTAAGAGTTTTACAAATCTTAGTTAAGCAGATGTTTTCAGTGTATAGCAACTGAAATGCTGTGCTTGTTTTCTGGTTGAAGAAATAAACTAAAGGGGACCTAAAGAGCTAGCTTTGTTCGACGCTGTTTAGTACGGTTAGTCGCACCGCCATAGACTGGAACGAGACTAGTGGAAGGTCATCCGCTCGCATATATAGTGAAAGCCTAATAGAAAACTTATTAATTCGCCAGGTCACGTAAGGTAACTGGAAGTCGGAAGTCAGTCTCGCCTTGCATTCACGCATTTTGTCGTTAGTTCACGTTCGTCGGTACAAATAGATAAAAAAAACAATGATTCCTCTTTCGAACAATGTCCAAAAATACATAGAGTATAGTACCGTACCGGTCACCGTTCTGCATTGATAACAATAGGTCAACACAGGTAACCCGAAAATACAAAGACGGCACGAGCTAATACCACAGCTAATCCGGAACAACTAAGCCGATAACACAATTTTATTATCATGATAATTGCGTTCCCCTGGGATAACACAGATAGCCCGACAATACATAGAGTATAGTAATGTACTGCATTGATAACAATAGGACAACACAGGTAACACGTCACACACTGATACCACAGATATCCCGAAACAACTAAGCCAACAACACCATTTTTATTATTTTATTCCGAATATGATTTTGTGTTAATTAAATCATGAAGCGCTAGTGCACTCATATCCACTCGTATTCTGACACGTGGAGTTATATTTCAGATCCTACTAGTATTTAGATCCTAGTATTTTTGGACTACCTGTGTAATCCTAGGTACCCTGGCTTACGTGAAGTTGCTCGTGTTGATTCGTGTTTTACTTGCGTGCAATCGTATTCACTCGTGTTCTACTTGTGTTCACAACATCTAAACAAACATGTATTCTAAATATATAAGTTCTGCTATTATATTTTTCTGTGTTGCGCATCTTTGAAGAGAAAATTAGTTTTCAAGTTCGATTCTCCGCTGATAAATTTAGATTGTGTGGTGGCTCAATTCAAAGCAAATTTCACCATATTGCAGAAAACACAGTCGTTCGCAATTAGGAGCCGTTAGTCCAGCAAAAAAAACAGACTTGAGCCGTCTGAGCGGAAACTGCGAGGAAGGTTTCAGCTTTTCTCTTCATAGACGCGTAACATAGAAAAAATAAATAGCACAATTTATTTATTTCGAATACATCTTTGCATAGATATTGAATTGATTTTCGGCTTTAGTTCCTCTTTAAAGGTGCGTGCAGCTTGTTACTCTGGCGCTGCTACCTGATGCGACTGTGCGTGCATACTTTCGCATCTGATTGTGCAATCCAATTTGACTGATTGTGTGTGTACTAACAGTGATATGGCTGTGTATACTAATAACGATGTGAACACAAGTAGCCCGAAAATACAAAGAGGGTACCTTATATAATTACTTAAAATACAAGTAACCCGACACAGCCCAGAATAACACAGGTAGCCTGGAAATACAAAAATAGGGTACCGCACTGATAACACAGGTAATCCGAGACAACTAAGTAAGATGATAAAACATTATAATTATATTTGTTTATTATATTTTTTTTGCTAATTAAATTCGCTGTACACGTCCTGACTCATGTGGAGTTTTAGAACATATCATCTTAGTATTTGGATCCTAGTATTTTTGGGCTACCTAGGGTACCCTGGCTTACTTTAAGTCGCTCGTGTTCTACTTTTGTTCACTCGTATTCTGACTCGTTTTACTGAGATCAACTGTGTGTGCGTACTTTCGCATCTGATTGTGCGTTGTAATTGGCAAACACGCAGTATCTGAGATAGTCCGCGTTACAAAAAATACGCCGGAGTTTATGCTGCGTGCAGCTTCTTGTTAGAATAAATTATCTCGGCCGGGAAAGTGGTAACTACACGATGCTCGACTGCCATGTGAACGTCGACGTATTATAAAGTGTCTTATTTTCCCAATCCAATGCAGTAATGTTTATAAAGTTAGCAAGTACGATATATCAAAGCCTGAGGAAAGTGTGTGCCATCTCTGTAGCATTCGACAAAGTCTGATGTCCAAACTATATCAAGTCAAACATTGTCTGTTTTGTCGGTGCGGTGACGACACTAGCGAAGTTGAACAGAGAACTGAGTCAAATCAACTTGCCATAAATTGTAAACAACCGAGTGAATTCTGTTGGTTTGCTCGCTGTACTGGGTTCTGCTTTTCGCTGTACATACAGATACCGAAACTACAAACAGTAAGATGACCTGGCTGAAGAGAAATCTATGTCTGAGTTTTCTAGATACCCGTAATCGCGACACTGTGTATATCTTGGTTATACAAATTAACGGATTCAAATTAACACTACATTCAGGCAGAGAATTAATCTAAACTGACATTTTTATATGCCAAGGAACTGGAACTGATCAACACAGTACAAGGTGAGGAAAATTTAAAGTACTGACTTCATTGCTGTGTTCAATTAATCTACACTGAATTTCTAACGGACCTGAAACAAGGCTGATCAAAGCGATCAAAGCCAGGATCCGGCTACCAACATTGACCATAAATTAGCAGCCAATCTTGTTCTCACTTGAAAAATACCCGGGAAACATAATGTGAATGATCTGAATCGAAGGAACTGCATGCATGGGCTGTACTTTATACACATGCATATATATATATATATATATAGTTTATGTTCTCGGAACTGGAATTCAGTTTATACACATCTGAATAGCCGTTGCTATAGCTAGCTTGTAATATTTATTTATACGTACTTTATATGAATCCCTTTATATATCCTGTAATATAGTGTGTATTATATATCCTGTAATATAGTGTCCCCAATTAGCTTTACAGATAAATGCTATTGACACTCAAATAAAGTTCATGTATGTATGTACATGTATGTATGTAAATGTATGTAGCTATAGCCTGGGTTGATTTGTGTTCTACACTAACTTCAATTATTGCTTTACACTGTATACCACACAGCAAAATGTGCTACGAATTCTCAAATCAATGCCATAACCATATAAAAGACACATGTATACATATAGCCACATAAGCATCGCATCCAATGATTTAATGTTACACAAAGATAATTACAGTTTTATACCCAGATGCATCCCCTCGTATATTAACATATACGTCAAGACATCAAAATTTTCACATTAGTAAAAAACAAGCACTTTTGATCAGGATTATTTACACTTTTCAGACTGTTGCCACAGTCCTTTTCTCTTTCAAAACAATATGTTGAACGCACTTTGATAATCTGTGATTACTTCTAGTAAATAAATAAATATGAAGAGAAAGGGTACAAACTCAGTCTTATTTTCTCTAGCATAATAGAGTTTTACTTGTAAAAAATGCATAAAAGCTAATATTTGCTGAGAAATATGTACTATCTCATCCAGAATGAAAGTAATACTGATCAGTCCTGGTTACAATATATTAACAACACCCCTCCCCCCGGGTAAATGTGCAGCATTTGGCAGTTGTAGTTCATTATATATCCATTATCACTTATCGCAAGAGCATGAGTAGTGAACCAGTATTATTCTCTGGCTATAATAATAACATTTATTTATGACAAAAACTATGCTAAAACTCCATGGACTACATTTATTCAATGTCTCAGATGTATTTTTAATAGAATTCGATTAATTTTATCTGAACAAAATTTGGCCCATCACAGAACCAGTAAGCTCAGTGGCTAAGTGTCAGTCTGTTGTGCAGGAGGTAGTCAGAGTTCAAATCCAGGTAGGACCTTAAAATAACTGGGAGAACTGGTACTGCATGCCTTTGCTCTGTCACATTTGCAAATGGTTCTAAAAGCTTTGTGTCTTCTTGGATCACAATGTTAAATTGTAGGCCAACACTGAGAATGCAACCAAATCTCTGGTAGTGACCACCCTCAAGTGTAGTGGAATTATATAGTTGTATAGATATAGAGAGTAAATAAATTTGTCCCCACTTATAGCAGTACCATGCTAAATACATTGACTCTCTCTTCTGTTAGTAGTAGTAGTACTAGTTCCCTTGGTGCCACTATATACATTTTATATATTATAAATATACAGGCTAAATCCAGTAGATTACATACTACATAAAACATAATTAATAATAATGGGTAATTAATGCATGTATCAGCAGCTTCCATCAGGGGTGAATCCATGGGAACCTTGTCAGAATTAATTGTTTGTTGCCCATTGGTGAGAGGGGGGGGGGGGGGGGTAGGGTGGGAAGCTCACTTTGGTCCATGGATTAGGAACCAAGGGGACCAACCTTGTATGAATTTTTACTATTTGTTGTGCCCTATACCAGGGGGTTTGATTGGGCATTTGGACAAATCCCCAGGGTACCTGACCCCTGGGGGAAGCCACTGATACATGCATAACATTGCTGTGGTAGCTGCCAGTAAATATGCAAAGCTACTGAATACAGTTCAAAACTGAATGCTAAATCACTGGGAGGAAGTTAAAATGAACATTGCATGTGTTATTTTAAAGACTTGTTGTTGAGGTTGTACTTGGCCTCTTGTTGTCATTACGAGACAAGGAGATATAGATCGATGAGTCATTGTCAGAAATCTATTCCCAAAACTGTTGACAGTTTGGGTCAGGTCAACTACACAGCTAAGGCATGCTTTACGACAGAATAACCTAGCTATAGAGAGAGTCTACTGGATTAAGATACTTTTACATGTCTGTTAATATGGGGAAAACGGAAGAATCCTTCATTTAGCTTGATAACCATGTTTGGACTTGGAAGCAGAATTGAGACTACCGGTAGATGTATTTTGTGAGTCCCAAATCGCTAGTTGCCATACAGAGTGGAGAGGAACGGGAAGTGAAATCTCACTCCTCCCTATTTTTTTCCCGACATTTCTCCCTCCTCCCTAGCGAGTTTTAAAATTTATCTCCAGAGCATGTATGTAGATCCCATTTTCTCCCTCCTCCCTGTATGCTAAATTCTTCCTCCCTAGTTTTTCTGGACATTTCACCCTCCTCCCTGTTCTGTTCCTCCACCCTCCATACAAGTCATACAAACACGCATTTTTTTTGCCAACCACATTATATATGCAAATATATAAATGACGTCGTGTTTACAAACAGTAGTATCGCTATAGCAAGAACAGCACACAAATTGACATAGCTAGCTCCATCACAGGATGGACAGAATACAACTAATAATATGGTACAAATATAAACATACATTTGAGACAATCGGAACCTGCAGTATAACAGAACAGAAGACTAAATTGTAAATGTGTGTTACTTGAATAAGTAGTGTTTAAATTAAAATGTCAACTTCTTTAATTTACATACGAGAAAAACAAAAATATTAAATTACATATATACTAGGGGAGCAGAGAATGAAAGTCACCGCGCTACCGGCCACTCCTAAAGACTTCTAAATTCAGCTAATAATTCTTCCCTTTGGTTATTACTAAGAGGATTTCAAATGAAAGTGTATTTCATCTTCAATCTCATGTGGCCCGAGTGAAACAAAACAAAACTTTTTGTGCTCTGTGTTGCTAAGTGGTAGATAAAATAGTAGATTTTATTTTATCAGACGCGAATATTTAATCGTGCTTGTGAAATGAAACAATAATTGGATGCACATTATTGTTATGTGATTCTGTGTTATTCTAATTTTGGAACTTGAAATGACCATGTATGTCTCATAGGAGTTCAGTACAGATCTTTATCAAAAGTCATGCACATGTCATAACTTTCATATTCATGTTTTCTTTGGTGTACTTTTTTACTTTTATCAATTTCAGATAATGAGGTAGTTAAGAATCCGAATAAAGATCCAGTGAGTGTTCTCGCCCCCCTTCAGGGATTGTTTGAAAACAATACAATACAAACAATCGCTTTATTTCAGTTATGCTCTTCCCGAGAGCTGTGTATAAAATAGATAAAAATATGAAAACTAGCCATAGGTTATCTACATGTAGTCCAAACCACTACACCACTATATCCGAATAAACTACGCTTTAGGAACTCGGTCTTGGGTTTAGGTGGTCTCAGGTTTGAAATACTCCCTCGAGTATCAGTGGTACTGGTTAAGATGTATTAATGCTTTCAATGAGTTGTTATCATCTGATTTCAATGACATTTTCTATCAGTCCGAATGTGTCCTTTGTGTTTATGTGGAATTTCAGTTTGTCGTTCTAAAATGTTTGATGTTCGATTGGATTCTAATAGTACAATAAACTTGTTATTACCTGCTAATCGGTCGAAGGAGGGCGTATTCTTCACAATATCCTGCCTGAAGCCAAAGTATAATTTCCTAGCTTCTTGTGCGGATCTAAATAATCAGTCATGCTCTTTGATGTTCTCAAAACATTAAAAATCGCACAAGCACTGAGACTTTATTCTTAACTACCTCATTATTTGAAACGATAAAGCTTAAATGAAATAAAGTAAAGTTGATTACAATAAACTATATATCATACTCTGTTAGTAAATATGCAGCAGCACTATTTTAATAATCAACACTGACTGCTGTTTATTCTTGTCAACAAAAGTTAAACTTTTGTTGACAAGAATAAACAGCAGTCAATGTTGAACAAACTATTTCGTCTTCTTCGTAGTGTATGTTATCGCTTGTAATGGCTGTAGAATAAACAGATGTCAAGATAATTAAAATGCCGATGCACCTAGCATTGAGATATAGCGTTATTGATTCAGAGAAGCAACTTGGCAAAACCGCACCCAAACTATGCATGCACCAACACTGAAAATGCCTCCTCTGTTTCCATATCGCGACTAATACTGAGTTGTCTAATAAAACTACTGTAAGATGTCATGCCCGGCTATAGAGTTGTCATGTAAATCAAAACTGTTTAGGATGATGGAACATTCGTTAACATTTCACAGTGGTAACCTAAGTGTTCTAAGTCGATATACTGAATCTCCGAAGCCTCATCGAGGCTAAGACTTAATTAAACAAGAGACAAACAAAGTACAAGAACAGAGAGCACTCATCTGAATTAATTAGCAAAGATACTAGAAAAAGTATTCCTATATTCTTAATGAATTAGCAAAGATACTGGAGAAACTATTCCTATATTCAGAGTGAGGGAGAACAACTGAAATGATCTCAGCACGAGAGTCGCAACGTCTTCTCATCGATCGAGTTATTGACAATTCATTCCCTAACTTTTACATGGTAAGCTAAGCACTGAGAAAGTCAGAAAAGAATAGCTTAAACACAATTGGTTTTTAGCTATTGCTTCCAGTTTCACTGCGATTGGTATGCGATCAAGTTAAGTTTCAGATGGAATTCAAGTCAGTCTTGGATGCGTCCTTCATTAATGATATATGAAGCAAGACTACTATTTTCCTATCTTCTTAGCTCTTCTTGTGCTCTAAGTAATCATTCAACATGCATTATAATTTTTTCAACTTGTTTGTGGAGCTTCGTCCTACTCTTTGGTGATGCTTCTTAAAACAACTACTTGGTCTGATTATGCATCATACATGCAGTATACTCCAAACATATAAACAGCACAAATTATTTAACCACTTCGATAATTATATACCTTTTGTTTACGAACTGTTCTTCAGAGATTATGACATTCTTGCCAAATATATATATACCAATGAATGTCGAACAACACCTTGTATTCGGTAAAATATAAAGCTAAAATGTTCGGCAATACACGTATACGACGTTTATGCTGTTTGTGATGTGTCTTCGTAAAGCCGCTCCCTTATGAAATATCTGTCAATCCAAAGGGACGGCCTTTTTATCATTTGACCAATAGGAGTGTTTCGTGTTGATAAATATTGACGTCATTTAGGAATTTGCATATATAATGTGGTTGACAAAAAGCCCGCGTGTTTGTGTGACTTGTATGGCAACCTAGCGATTTAGACCTCACAAAATACACCAAAAGTCCCCATTCTGCTCTAAATCTTAATTATCTTATAAGACTTATAAGTTAAGAGCATATAAACTTCGATGAAAGGGCTTACTTGCAGTTTGGAAGAACAAGAAGAGGAAGATTAAGTACGGTTTGTAGTAATTCGGATAAAATTCACCCAAGCTAAGCGGAATGTTTTCTTTCATTACCAAACAATTTAGAAGTCTTATGGCCTAAAACTTTCTTGTATGAGTTTGTTCAATGTATACAACTACACATTTTGCTCACAATTTGCTTTATTTGGCATGAATAAGCACCGACCTGTGATATTATGATAAGCAACTGACTGCGTTCACGCTTCGTTTCTGCCAACCACAGACTGCAAAAAATGTGGCGTGACTGGCCTCTGTGACGTCAGCGGAAACATGCTATAGATATACACGACTTTCATAATGGCCGCCTCCTAATTTGCATATGTGATTTTCCGTTTCGGTTGTTTACCCACATTTATAGAAAATATGAACATTGCCATGTGAAAGAGCATGTCGACATTAGTGAACTTGTGAAAGTTGAGTGCTGTAGCTTAAAAAGCAATGAAGTTACAGCAAGTTGAAATTAGAGAGATTTGTATGAGAAAAACAACGGACGCCTTACTTGCCTCGCTTTCATGTTTTTCTGCATTAGAAATGCTCATAGCTCAACAGCAATTCTCCACATTGCTCTAAAACTCAAAAATATTACTAGTTTTGATGTGATATTTCATGTGGTAGCATTGGTTTCCCTCTACAGATTTATCTTCCAAATTATGCAAATTAGGAGGCGGCCATTATGAAAGTCGTGTATATTACTGACTAGAAGTAATCATAGATTATCAAAGTGCGTTCGACATATTTTTTGAAAGAGAAAGCACTGTGGTAACAGTCTGAAAAGCTGAAAAATTTCTGCAATGATGTGGACGGTGTACGTAATCCTGATCAAAAGTGCTTGTTTTTTAACTAATGTGAAAATTTTGATGTCTTGACTGTAATATACAAGGGGATGCATCTGGGTATAAAACTGTAATTATCTTTGTGTAACATTAAATCATTGGATGCGATGCTTATGGGGCTATATGTATACTGTGTGTTTATATGGTTATGGCATTGATTTGAGAATTAGTAGCACATTTTGCTGTGTGGTATACAGTGTAAAGCAATAATTGAAGTTAGTGTAAAACACAAATCAACTCAGGCTATAGCTACATACATTTACATACATAAATGCATACATTAACTTTATTTGAGTGTCAATAGTATTTAGCTGTAAAGCTAATTGGGGACACTATATTACAGGATATATAAAATACAGCATATTACAGGATATATAAAGGGATTAATATAAAGTACGTATAAATAAATATTACTATTCAGATGTGTATAAACTGAATTCCAGTTCCTAGAACATAAACTATATATGCATGTGTATAAAGTACAGCCCATGCAGTTCCTTCGATTCAGATCATTCACATTATGTTTCCCGGGTATTTTTCAAGTGAGAACAAGCTTAAGGTTGGCTGCAAAGTATTGAGCGCCATTGTTAGTTACAGAATAATTTATGGTCAATGTTGGCTTTGATCGCTTTGATCAGCCTTGTTTCAGGTGCGTTAGAAATTCAGTGTAGATTAATTGAACGTCAGCAATGAAGTCAGTACTTTAAATTTCCCTCACCTTGTACTGTGTTGGTATTCCAGTTCCTTGGCATATCAAAGTGTCGGTATAGATTAACTCTCTGTCTGAATATAGTGTTAATTTGAATCCGTTAATTTGTATAACCAAGATGTACACAGTGTCGCAACTCACACAAGATACGGCGATTACGGGTATCTAGAAAACTCAGACCTTGTTTCTCTTCAGCCAGGTCATCTTACTGTTTGTAGTTTCGGTATCTGTATGTAGAGCGAAAAGCAGAATCCAGTACAGCGAGCAAGCCAACAGAATTCACTCGGCTGTTTACAAATTATGGCGAGTTGATTGACTCGGTTCTCTGTTCATCGCTGATGTCGTCACCGCGCCGACAAAACAGTAGTATTTAAAAAGCTTCTTGACAACTCACACTGAAATATTAATATCCATGTATTCAGCCTTCAGGTGTGATTTATAGCATCTTGACCATTTGCAGTTTTGGTATCGGCAAACCGAACAGCACAATTCAATGCAGTGAGCAAGCCAACAGCAATTTTTTTCGATTGCACATTCACTCGGTCTCGGGTTCAGCATAAATATATAATTATGGCCGAGTTGAATGTTCAAGGTCCTCCAGATGTACTACACACTTTCCTCAGGCTTTGCTCAATTGTACTTGCGAACCTTTGAAACATCATTGCATTGGATTGTCGGAAAATAAGACAAGTAACTAACCGATCGCGAAACAAAACAGAAGCCATGCTGCCAATGGCCGCTCGCATCGTGTACGTGTAGTTACCAGTTCCCCGGCCGAGATAATTTATTCTAAAAAGTACAAACATACAAGAGGACGGACGGATATACACAAATCTCGATTTCTTTCGCCTGGGGAAGCACAGGTAGCCCACACAGGACCACAGGGAGTCCACTGCAAGATTAGTATGCGTTCTCCTTCGTCGAACGCAATTACTATATGTGGCAAAGTCAATCAAAATATTTCCGGTCGATATAACATTGCCGTAAGCACATTCGATATATTTTGATGAACTAGTTGAACTATTAAAAATCTAACATATTATTTCCTTAGTGGTAAATTTTACACTAAGACATCATTGGTTAATTGCTTCGAAAGTTAATTCTCGTTTTATCTAGGTTGAATCTGACTGAATTATAATGCCTTTGTTATCCCTCATTTCAATGAGCTATACTTATGCCGACATTTTCTGTTTCAATGCAAGTCAGTTTTGAATGTGTCCTTCAAAGATGGGTTATTTTTGTAAATTCTGAAGCTAAAGTATCATTTTCCTAGCTTCTCGTGCTAGTCGACATACATAACTTTCATTTCTTAGCTTGTTTGTGAAGACTCGTCATGCTGTGTAATCATGCTTATCAAAACAAACTCGCACAAGAACTGAGTCTTTGTTCTTAACTGTTTCATCATTTGCATCGATTAATTACATATACAATAAAGAAAAGAAGAATATAAAAGTATCTTAACCTGCAAAATATGCCATAACAGCGAACTTAAGTAAGTAATGCTCTTTTCTCTGAACTTGAAATATTTTTGTATAAAATGCGGCAACGCCATACAACCATGTATCGGAACCGCAGGAAAATACTAAAAATAATACCCCAGAAAACAACGCAGTCGCCGCGGGGTTTGGATCGGTATTAATCACTCCTGCAGCCATAATAACACTTCGAAATTATTATTCAAGCACTCCCTGGTTTTCCTATTATCTGTCCTAAAATAGATTCACATAGTACGCGCAATCGGATTGGCTGTTACCTGTGTTGGTATGATGCTTTAAAAAAAATAGATTCAATAGTACGCACGCTATTTCCATATGATTTCAAAGAAGTAAGATTGTAATTTTTGAAAAAAAAATTGAACCATTTCTCTTTCCTAAAATAAAGAGATCAAGAAAACGTATGTCGCCAAGAGACTTATGTTCCCACACGTCTTTAGTGTTTACATAGAGCGGTTTTCAGTTGAGTGTAGTAAAACTAAACGCAAATTAATAATAAACTTTATTTAAGTGTTATTTAGCTTTGACAAGCTAATTGGGGACACTGTGCTATCAAACATAATCTAAAATATCTAATGTACTAACCCGGCCAATTTGCTAAAACTATCAAAGTGTATAGTAAAAAGATTAAAAATAGATATGAATAAAACAGAATCTATATATTGTATAACATACATAAGGTATTCCTAAAACAGTCCAGGCATTGCATAATTCATTGATTATATAATAATATAATAATTTAATTTGATATAGCGCTAGCTCCATTAATTGCCCAGAGCGCTTTACAATAGTAATAAAAATCTGCAGCTAAAACCTACTATAATACAAACTCTAAAAAAAAAAAACTACTATAATGAAACTAATAAACTACTAACCGATACAGTTAAAATATAGTTAATAACTTCTAAACAATGAGTCAAGATTTATAAGCTTCTATGAATAAATACGTTTTTAACTGTTTTTTAAAAATCTCCACTGAAACTGCACTTATGTATGTTATACAGCCAGCCAATCATAGGAGCGAGTAATCACAAGTAACTCATAAATGGCTTCCCTGTGAGCCAATGACAAACCAAAGCAAAACCCAAATCAATTTGCGTTTGGTTTTACTTTGGATTCTGATTGGTTGGTTTACTTTCTTAGCCAATAGGAGAGCTTAGTAAACGCAAAACCAAAACACTTCCGACACTCAATTGAAATCCGCTTTAACGCTATCACACACAGATATTGTTCTCTATATTCTTCAGTACAAAACTCTAGTACAAAAAAATCAACGACAGATGTCATCGACGTGGCTGCCTCGCAGTTTGATAACTCGCATTTTCAAAGGCTTTTAGTTTGCATTTTCAGATGCCTTGATTAGTTTTGTTTTCAGTAGTTCAAAGAGCATGACGAAGTTTAATCGATCAGAATGAAACACTGATAATTATGTACACTGATCATAAGAATTTAAGGCAGAAAAGGCTAAGGAAATAAGGTATATCTAATTTTGCCGAGTTTAATAAAATAAAGGACACATGTGACATAGATTGTGTTTGAAACTTGATAATGTGACAAACGATGAAATATTATTCAACGTGCAAGACAGACTTTGCAAGACATTGTTGTTGATCAAGTCATGTGACGTTCGCTTTCTTGTGAAGATTTGTCATTCTCTGGGGACTGAGTACATTACATAAACAAATTAAAAGATAATTATTGAAGTGGTTTCATACTTTATGCTGTTTCTTTGTTAATGGATTATACGATACATAAACGCTTGGTGTCACCATGTTCAACTTCATTTATTTCTCAACTGACCCGAACAACAGAGGCCACTAAAGAAGGTATGTTTTATTTTGTCAGACTCAAGGAATTTTATCCATAGACTCAAAAGTTTGAACAAATCACGGAATAAATAGTGCCGAAAGAATGTACTCATCGAGACATTTCATTTGAATGGTTACACTTTGGGTTTTCATCCACAGACTCAAAAGTTAACACATCACAAATAAATAGTTCCAAGAGAATGTATACTGACTCATCAACATATCAACTTCAAACTCAATAACGGCACAATTGCTTTAATTAAATAACTCTACCAAAGCCCAATGTTTCGAAAGGTCAGCTGTTATATCTATAATCTACACTTTGCATTTGCACATTCTTGGTATTTGCGGGAAGACCTAGAACAATCAAAAGAGAGCACTGGAATGTATTTTCTGTTACTGTAGGGGCGTCGCAGACGGAATATTGCTGTGTTCCTCTATGCGTTGAAGACAAAAGGAAAAATCCTGAATTGTTCTTTCGAACTCGGATGCACGTTGCGGCATCCACGATGCGGGGATAGCCTCGTTTTCGAGTAGTGAATTAGATATGCGCATTTAATATTAAGAAGAGTGAATAAGGCTGGTTCTCATATGATCGTCAGCGATCGTCAGCGATCAAATGAGAACCAGCCTATAGGATGAGAGCAAATATTGGCTGATTTCCGGTGTCACAGCGATCATTTTTCGCCCCCACCCCAGTGAATTCGCCCCTCCCGGGGCCGAGATCGCTAGTGAATTCGCCACTCGTGTACTCGCCCTCAGAAAATAGAGGCAGTACATTAGCCTGAATTTCAGCCGTCAGGCTAGCAGTACATGTCAACGCACTGAATAACATTTTTTTTTTATAAATCTAAATATTTTTTAAAAATAAAATTAAGTGCTACTATTACTACAGTGACTACAAAAATACGCGAGTCGGTAACACTCTTTTAATTCTTCGGAAAGTCATTTCAAATTATTTCCGAATATGAGTTAATTACACTGCTAGAAAATTGCACAACTTATCCGTTTTATCTTCTCATTAGAGTAATAAGCTGTTTATCCAGAAAGGTCTTCCTAGTTTGAACTGATCTAATTACCGAATTAACAAGCGCCGTTAGTTCAATTGCAATAGCACAAAGCACGCGAAGTTAGTTTTTTATGTGTCTGTCCTAATATTGACAATGATTTTCGTCATTACATGGTCAAAATAGCTGTGGATCCACGAGGCGTGGATCCACGAGGCGTGTTTTTTACAATAACAAAACACTTTTAGCTTCAAACGAGTGTGTACAAACTGCCTTTCGAGTCGAAAAGTCCAAAACGTAAACACGTCTTTCTGCTTTCCCGAACTCTATAAAAATACATAATCTACTCTAAACTGTTTGTTTCTACTTAAGAACGTTATGTAAATATCCTGAATAAGAGATTTTAATCACGAACTAGAAGATTATGTATTTAATTCAAGACAATTTCTCAGTTCTAGTTCTAAAAGATCGGTAGAACTTGTCACAAAGTCGATCACAAATTAGCCGAAAATGTTTTGTTCGACTCGAGAGAAAGCTCAAATTTTTACAAATGGCACCACAGAAGGAAGTTTGACTCACCGATTAACTTTTCCCAGTGATGAAATGCTTTTAAAATCCTCATTTTCTTGATTTTTGGAACAGATGTGTACACAACCTGAATTCACAAATCTCTGCAAAGCCCGCTTCGAAAGCCGGCCGCGCGTCTGTTAAAATATTGCATATGAAAATTAGCCAATCAGATTGCGAGAAAATTGGCGGTTGTTGTAAAATCAGCATTCGACTGGGATATCGGAGCGACTGACTAGCTCAGTTTACTCCCTTACAATCATTGGTTAATCGGCACGTGACAATCATTGTCTTACGTCATTACGTAACAAAATGTGCCACTAGTGATATAGTATTAATTTTACAAAAAAAAACATGAACAATGTGTCACTTAGTACTTAGATAGTATTTGCAATATGAAAAGTAAGGGACTGAACACTTGGTATTCAATAATTTTATAAACTTGTGAGGGCCCATGTAGACTGAAACAAGCCGACATGTATTTATAGAGGGGATGTTATCATAATAAGTTATATACATGTATGCAATCAAATTAATTGAAGAGAGAGAGATAAAACCTAATACATGTATGTAACTGTAGTTTTGATTGTTAACCTACCGTGTTGATTGTAATTTACAGCCTTGCTATTGATTGATTGTTTTAACCTACAGTTTCAACATCCTGACTTAGGAGACGATGACAGCCAAGAAGATATCAATGATGCAAAAGTGAACAGAAAACAAAGTTGTATTGACTGACTTAAGTTTAATAACACATTTTTTTTTGAAAGCCTTATACAATCTTGGACAAAATGATTCCCCACTCCCCCCTTCAATATTGTGATAGGTGCACTTTGAGTGTGGAAATGTATTCAAGACCAACAATGAATTGGGGGGGGGGGAGGGGCTTGGGAAGCTGCAGCTGTTTTAACTTCGCATCTAGTATGTTTTATTTTCGTATAAAACATTTTTGTCCATGATTGTATATAGCTATTAATATTATTAATCAGAGTGGTTTTCACTCCAGTGTTCAATAGTCCAATTGACTGCCATTGTGAAGGTAGCTAAGCCTTAATTTGGTGACATTAAGGATGTAGTTGAGAAAGCTTTATAGTTAGAGGCAAGTGTATCTAGCTACAAACCGATGCAAAACTAATGATAAAATCACAACAACGTGACGCTGCATTTCATTTTAGAATAATTTTAGGGTGATAAATGGTCATTGTTTTCACTTCCCCCTCCCTCCGATACAATGTTGGTCGGGTGTGGGTTTGACGCAAAATTCTGCATCTTCACACAACATTGCACAGGTAGGGGGAGGGAAGGGGGACAAAAACATCAATGTTCTCATGCCTCGCGTTTTATCAAATTACACCCTAGTTCTCTCATTAGGTTTTGCGTCGGATTGTAGCATGATAATCATAATCTATCCAAATTAATAGAAAGAGCTTTTGTATCAGTGCATGCAGGGTTAACTAATTACAACCTCCAGGTGAGGCTGAGGCTTGGTTACCTTTCATGAACTACAAAATGGACTATTGAGTGTCAGGTTTGCCCCTGGCAAACTTTTCAGAAAACAGTTGGACAATTTTGAAGTCTGGGCCAGGAGTCTCATTTATTGCTTTATCCGGCATCATATTATTTTCAGTGTACTTATTAAATCAGTGATCAGGATTTATTATCAGCTTGTGCTTGTATAATTATGTACGCTCTCTTAGAAGCTCTCTTTGATTGTTAAGAGATTACAGGGTAGCATTCCAGAGTACCTTGAAGAGAAGTTAGTAACAAATTTTAATATTTCTAATAGATCCATTCGTTTTTCTAAGCTAAATCTATACTGTCCTAGGTACAAAAGAGAGACAGAAGGTGGCCGCACCTTTATAGTCAAAGCTACAAAACTATGGAATTCATTACCGGCTTCTTTAAAAAATCTCCCAGCATTCATTCGTCGCAAATACATAATTAACCAGCATAAAGGCATTGACCATTATAGAGTAGAGTAATTTTTAATAATCTAGTTTTAAGCATTTTATATTAGAGCTATATTAGCTAAATAGTGTGGTACACATTGTATATTATATATTAGTATTTTTTGTTCTATACCATTGTAAATTTAGGAGGGCCACAAGTTTATCAGCCTTGGCTGTTATGTGTATTTACCCTCGTAAAATAAAGTGTATTATTATTATTAAGATAACTAGCTTGACTGGACATCAGTTTCAGAGCAAAGAAAGAATATTCAGGGTTTTTGAATACAGTATGTATTTATACCTATTAATATTATGAGCTTTGTATATGTGTACATTGTAGGTATGATTTGTTTCTTTGACAAAGTATATATAGCTCATATTAAACAAGTGGCAGGTCCATACCATAAGTAATGTAATGGACGTTGCCCCCCTGCTTTATGGCCCAATAAGTGTGATGCACATGGGCCATAAAAAGGGAACAAATGATGATCCTCAAGAGGTACTATAAAGAGGTTATTACATGGAAAGTTGTGTAATACGGTTGGGTTTTTTACGAGTAGGGTAGTTGGGTAGTTTTATTTTGTCGAACCTGAAAGGCGAGAAAAAATAAAATTGACGAGTAAACATTCCCAGCCGTATTACACAACTTTCCGTGTAATAAATTGTTTATTATACGACAGCTAACACGAGCAAAAAAATTTGTTTTCGCTTACCTTACAGCTCTGTTTGAAGACAATCTCGAGGGAAGAAACCTCTCAGCCTCAGTTGAAGTCCAATGTCGGGGGCGAGCGCGCACTGAAAAAGTTTTTTTGGCGCGCTAAAAGCCGGTTGGCTGTTACTCAAACAGCCCCATTTCGATTGGCTCGCGCGCTTACAAAACCTTTTAAGTGTTGAATAAACCTGTGTAAACCTGTTCGCGACCAGTGTAATACGCTCTCATATTTGCACTCGTTTAATCCCGTATTTGCACTCGAAAACGCCAAGTCGTATAATAATTAACAATTATTCACCGAAGTCGAGGTGAATAGTGGTGGATATTTACCGAGCCGCTTTGTTTTAGTATATACCACATACGTGAATAGACAATACCAAATAGTTATTTTATTTTCTGTCAAATGGACAAAAACTCGCGCGAGGTGATCGCTGCTTCGCTCTGAGGTGAATATGAAATCATATTCACTGTTTGAGTAGCCAATCAGAGCACGCGAAAAGTGATATTCACTGGTGTAGTATATACTAAACAGTCGTATTGCATGATCGGCTCAGTTTTCTTTGTTATTCATAGGATGATCGGCTCGGTTTTCTTTGTTATTCATAGGGCCGTTATTCATATAAATGCAAGGGCTTTATGTACTGTTCAATAAACGAGAGCAGTGTTTTATAAAGCCGAGAAAAGTTAAGAAACCTCTGCTAGCAGGGTAAGGGGTCTGGTCGAGATAGTTTGCGAGAGTGCAAAATAGCACACTCAACACTCCTGGATATCGGTAATTCCCCTTTGTTGAGTGAGAACTTTGAGGAAAGCTTAAAACATTAAACTGGAGCCTTTGAAATTTATGTAATAGATCATTAATAGCCTTTTTGCCAAACAGTACCTGTTTCACTTTTGTGTTTTTGTGTATTGTATGTGACCAGATAACCTCGATGCATGAACTGTCAAACCCTAAAATCCTGACTCGGATCCTGACTCCAAATGCTGACTCAAAAGTCCTTAAAGTCACTTGACTCCTGGCTGTAGTTTGTGTTGATGAGTGAGCTGGTGAGTTTGGTAATTGTGAGTAATGGCCAAAGACCAACTCATCCACCCTACATATGTAGTAGGGTCTGAACTAACCTACCCAACCTCCTACCCACCCTACTAGCCTACGTCAGTGTAGCCCTTTACCCACCCTCAGTCAGGAGGGAACGTCTACGCAAAGCTGGCACTATAATTGTGTTATGTAAATTTGAATAAATTATTTTTTTAAACATGAATTATTTTGACCAATGCAGGTATAAAACGCAAACTCAATAAAGCCCTTGAGAACCGAATTTAAGAAATCGTATCTTTTTATTACTTTTCACATGTATACTGTATTTAAAAGACAGTTCAGTTATGTATTGTTCTGTTGAACCAGACTTCGAGCTCAACTCGCGGTTTGCCGCCAATGCGCTCTCCGAAATTCTGTATTAAAACTGTAAGGTGCATGACGAAGGTTTTCATTCATCTGATAAACAGACCCCTTCTATGACTATGAGTCCTACATTACAGCTACGGATTTCGGTAGCATTTGGCCTATTTTACTGATTTCAATCACACTATAAATGCTGCTCTGATCGGCGCTTGGCGCCAAAAGCTTTGTGTTGGATGATAATTTAATTCCATTGTCATTCACTCGCCTGGTAATTTCTGACCACTTTTTCGGTCGGGGAGTCTTTTTGAGCGCTTTTATTAGCACTTTTTATACAGGATATCCCGCCTTCTTTAAAGTTTTTCAAGCTTTCTTTCCTGATCATGTGACTCCTGGTCACTTTTGGTCCCGGTTGTATTAGCCTGAGAGGACAGCTACGGTTGTATGAAAGGACGGTGTAGTTCCGTGTCACTCGATCTCAGTGTCAGTTCTTCTGTCCTTCCGCCAATATAAATAATTTTTGCAGCTCTTGTCTTTTTCTTCAAAAACCGTATTAACAGCTAGAGCAATAACAGCAGATTTCTGCTCGTCTCATTTGCGTTCGAAACCAGCTTAATTTCCGACGAATGTATTGTTTCTTCGAACGACTCGCCACTTGAACTTAAAGGCCAACTTTGGCTAAACTTGTAGCAAGCCGCTTCATTACAGTAATCCTGTACCACTCGAGACCTGTATTCTGATTGCACCTATTATACTGTAGCTCTATTGTTTTTATACTGCACGTTTTAAAGGTTAGGGTGTTTTGTATTGTTAGGAAAGCCAATGCTGTGGCTCGTTTCGAGCGGTACAGGATGGCCCCTTCATCAAGACTTTTCAATATCCTGAAGATTTTGTCTGTTCTGTTTTGTATATACGTACTGCCTAAAGCATATAATCTAAATCCGATATTGCATACAGGAACAAATCTAAATCCACCAAAGAAAGCAGCAGTGGGCCTTTTTTTCTCACGCAGTTTTAGCCAATCGAATTTTTTTTATCGAAAAAAAACCTCTGAATTTCTAACGAGACCTGAAACAACCATGAGGGTGATCAAAGCCAGGTCCCGGCTAATCCACAGATCGAATTGGAATTTAGCGTTTTTGCGGAGGGAGTTAAACCGGAGAACCTGGAGAAAAATCCTCGGAGCAAGGGCGAGATGCCAACAAACTCAGCTCACATTTGGCGCCGCGTCCGGGAATCGAACCTGCATGGGCCACAGAGGTGAGAGGCGAAGCACTTAACCACTGCGCCACCCCAGCTCCAATGAGAAGTCATTATACATTTTCGTGCAAAGGCTCTGACGTCACATAACACGATTAGTACCGATTAGACGTTCTCTCCCGACTGAGGGTGAGTAAACGGCTACACGTTGGTTACCACCCTACAAGGTCGTTATCTATGTCTTCAAGAACTCTGCTAAACGCAGAGGTAATTCTTTTATTTCTGCCCTTCTCTTCGCTCCCGCCACAAGGGCGATCGCTCCTCTACGGGCCAGCACCTTAAACGTTATGTAATCATGGGAACAACATATTTTTGTAAGTAGCATATTTGTTACATAATGGTATAGTATTTTTTTATTTTGCAACCGGTGTACACTGCAAACCTGACCACAATACATGGAATAGCTTTTTTCCAGTAAAGATTCAAATAAAGAGGTGTTTTTAAGATGTCCTTTCTCCTGTTTCAGTATGTATGACTTTTTAATATTAAAGTTTCATAACTGTAGAACACCTTATAATCAAGGCCGGCGGAACAGGGGCGTCTGCGCGGCCGCCCCACTTTTTCGGCCAAGTTTGAAATTTTAGCTGACGTAATCATTTTAAAAATATGTAAAACAGCATGCCCCCGGACCCCTCGGCCGCCCCACTTCCAAAATGCTTCCGCCGGCCCTGATAATGCATGGCCTAAAACAGTTTTGTAGAGGAGTCAGCTCAATAATATATTTGTATACATTGTACAAACACTGTACATAGTTTGTGGTCACTATGTATTACCCTTTTGGGTTAGATTAACCAGCTAGGCTGCGGCTAATCTGAGCTCGAAGCAGCAGCTGCTTTTGCAGGCATAAGGGTTGATCCTCAAGCATGTTAAAGGAGCAGTGTCACGATTAGTATTCAAGTTTTGAAAATGTGTCAGGCGGACAAGAAATCAAAAGATGTGACAGAAGTAGAAGTCCGTGAGTAATCCGCTTGCATCGGCGTATTTGCACGATATCTCGAGCCGAAATTGCTTTAAAACTATACTTCAGTATTATATGGTTAGGTTTGATGTTATATTTTTATAAAGCAGCATTTTATTTATTTCAATCGAAAGGGAAATTTGCAGCGGCGCGTGACATAGCGTGATTTTGCCATTGTCTATAACAACCAATCAGAATCGTGACACTGCTCCTTTAAGGCATAGTTTCAACATGAAAACGAGGCTACAGCTATTTTGTTGAATAGAGTCACTTGAATTTGCTCAAATACTAGAATAATGGTAGTTATAACTAATCTCAGCGTTTTTAATCGTCCTAATATAAAATGTTGGTAAAATGTCTATCACGTGACCAACCACGTGATCACAAAAAGTTGAAAATTAAACTAAAAACGGGGTGGTACATTTTATTTTTTAAGTAACGATTTTGTATTTATCTGATTACACTTGTGGTTGACTTTAAAGATCAGTCCGGAATGGTTGACCCTGATAGACTGTTAATTCTAAAATATAGAAAACAGGTCACGTGACCTATTCTTGTAACCATTTTCGCCATATATATCCTCTTCAGTGATAAAAAGTCAACTATTCCGGACACAGTCTCATTTCCCATAACAAACTTAACATTTCGAACCGAAAATCTGAAACAAAACAATAACTTCCGCCACCCCATTTTGATTTCTTTGTTTTATCAGCCTTAAGGTCACGTGACCTTCAAAACACCAAAATACCGATCCTTAAATGTTAAGACACATGATTACCGTATTATTCCAAAGTTATAGGGTATTTCATACGTAAATGACATAGACAGCGAATTTTGAATGTTTTATCAGAACGGTTCAAAAACCATGCCTTAACATGCTTGAGATGTGGCTAAACTGTTAAAATACAGAGACCACATCCTTATGAATGAGGTGTTTAGACCAAGCGTAATGCTTTACGCGTTATGGCTGCCATTTTATCACATTTGAAAAGTCGAGTTTTCTTCCAGTCTTTGAAAATCGTCACAGTCCTGTTGTTTTGTGTTATAGTTCCAGTCCTGTTGTTTTGTGTTATAGTGTTATATGTGTTATATTGTAAAGTTTCCTTTGTAGTTTTCCTGTTTAGTTTGATAGTTTCACAAAGCGGAAATAAACAAAACAAAACACAAAGCCACTAAGCATCACGGTTGGGCCATGTTCTTTAACTAAACCCATCATTTCAGGTCGGCTAACTATAGTTAACCTTTCTCTCTTCTTGCCGCCGTTGTCGGAGCAACTATATAACCAAAGTCGAGCTTACTACGGTAAACCGTAAAATGCAGGTCACACTGAAATTAACACTGAATAAATGATAAGAATCAACAATGTTTTATTTGTACTTATTTTTTTCCCATTATTTAAAAAGCCGACGAATTAAAATTCGACGAAAGCCCGATTTACACGACAAGTATTTTGGGCGCGGCACGCTTGATGTACAAGCCAAAAAGCAGGAGTGCCGATAATTTTATAGGGCGCGGCATTTTTCATTTACACTACAAAAATCAAGAGGCGGTCCCAACCTCATCGGCCGGCGGGTCCAAATTTAGGAGTGCCGTGTCCAATGCTTGTCCTGTCAATCAGGCTCAAGTCGTGCCACTGCCGTGTCCAGTTTAATTCAGTTTGACACGAGAGTAGCACGGCGTTTGAAACGTGCCTTAGAGTTTTTATTAATTTAGTACAAACTTATGTAGGGACAATTTGTTAGTATTGTCAGGAACGGAGATAGCGTCCATCTAACATACTATATATTTGAAAATACATAATCCAATACCGTGAACAAAAATCCTGCAAAAATACGTTGGATCCGAAGTAAGGACCTATGCAGCCAAAAGATAAACGATTAAGAATGAAAAGTCCGAATACTATACAGCAAAGCTGATATACAACGTAACATTCTAAAACAAAGCACTACCGTAGTGCTTTGTTTTAGAATGTTACGTTGTATATCAGCTTTGTTGTATAGTCTTCGGACTTTTCATTCTTAGTAATTTATATATTTGAGTTGGCGTATTTACACCTTGGGCTATTTACAGAACCAGGTTTCATTGTTTTATAGAAGATGTACCGCATTGTTAATATTTATTTTGCTCGGGTGCGAATACTGAACGCATGACTGAACGGCAAAGGCTATTATTTCCGCCGTTATCTTTTTTTCGAACAAAGAAAAGCAATTATTCGTGGAAAAAAAACATCTAGGAAACATATTATTCTTAATTATATAAACTGAGAATCACCCAAGGTGTAAATACGCCAACTCTCACATATATCTCTCATTTCTAAAGCTTTTACCTTTATGTTACTGTTATGAATATCTTGACCTCATCTTCTTGTATAAGGCAAAGCTTGTAAACAGGGTGAATTTAAACATCGCTACGTTCGATGGATAACTACCCTATGTCACCAAAATAGTTATTACTCGGGCTACCCGAGTCTAAATCTACAGCCGTGTTTTTTTTTGTTTAATGCAGGAAAATTGTCTACTTCCGCTCCCGTTAACCAATCAGCTCACACTGTTCAAGTGCACATACCGTATTTCCTCGATTAAGCGTCCCCCCTCGATTAAGCGCCCCCCTTGGCAACAAAATTTGAAATAAGCGCCCCCCCTCCCCTCCCCCAATAAATATGGCACAGTAAGAGAGATGGCATACAACTTGCGTTTTATTACAAAGTTACGGCATGTACCGTATTAAAGTTATGTTTGGCTGATAAGGGAAATTAGTTTCTTTTCTTCCAACTCACAGTCCGTGATTATTAAGTCTATGTGCTTGCATAGCTCTTGTACCCGAAGCAGCTCGTTCTTCAGTCTTCTTCCCATTTCAACGCTTTGGGTAAATGCTGTGAAACAGCCGGGGACGACAAGACCAATTTCCAGTTTCCGTGGGCCATTAAGCGCCCCCCACTCGATTAAGCGCCCCCCTTGGCAACAAAATTTGAAATAAGCGCCCAGGGCGCTTAATGGAAGAAATACGGTACTTGAACACGGAGCCGTCTGGCGCCGCATAATGTCATGTCAACCGGAATCCACAGACTGCAGATATATCTAATTCAAGATTTTTACTTTAATCGTACGGAGGGCTTCGTTGTTAAACAAGAATCCTCTCACGGGCGAGGTTTTGGTTCGAGAAAGGCTTCCAACAGTTCCTTTATAGTACTGTAATATAATGAGTAGACTGAAGCTTTGGGAATGAGGGTAAAGCTTTTAATTAGAGATAACCATCAGGTATTTCAGTTAATAATCTTTAATCCAACAAATACCAATATGGACTTATACTAGAACTGATCGAATACAATAATATAATAATAGTAGTATAAGACTAGGAATTATTAAGAGGTATTACAACGATCATGTACAGATCAGATATCATAACAATATTTTGCAACTAATTTCGTAATGGACTCATCATGTATAGCAAGAACAGCAGATAATAAAGTTACACAGAGGCACCCGAATTGTCCACGAATACAATTAACATGACTGTAGATACCCCGGTTCCAGACGTTTTCTAGAGAGAACAGCCGTGGAGAAAGAGCTGCGAGGCGGAGATTGGTGAGCTGCGATAAAGAGCCGCAGGGTAGTCTGTAGAAAGAACAGTAGCGAAATATAGTGATAGCTCCATTACAGGATAGACAGGATACAACTTATAATATGGGATAAATATAAACATTGAGACAATCATCTATTAGTATTTATCAATTGGCCTTTAACAATTGTCATCGATTGATCGATTGGATTTCCGATGATCGATTTTCATCGATTGCACAGGCCGGGAGAGTAACAGAATTACAGTTAAATCAACTTCTTTAATTTACATACGAGAAAAAAAATATATATTAAATTACACATACCACCCCTCCCCAGTAACCACACCCTAGAATGGAATGTCTGGAATGTAAAGAATGTACCACCAAAATTTTGAACACAGATGTGTATACAGCCCGAGTTAAGGCTGCACCCAGCCTCTTGTTTTATAAGAGCTTCCCGAACTGGGAAAACACTACCACACGAACTGCGTAAATCAGATATCTCTTTACCGAAGTTTAGATCATTACTATTTAAAGTGCCCCTACGATCAAATTTTGACATATCAATGTTTTGCATATTCATAAAGTAGAGTTCATATATTATTACCAGTTCAAATTGTTTTTCGATTCAACGACAGGAAGTCTTATTTTTTTAGCTCCGAATATTGAATCTACACGTCCGCCATTACTGGAAGCCGTGCCCTTTGTTCAGCTTTAAACAAAGGTTTATTCACCGGAAATGATGTCATACACTTAACGCTCGCCTGCAGAACACAACGCCTGGAGGCATATTTCTACTAAAAACGTCTCCACGTACATAAGAAGAAAGTTATATTTATCTTTGCGAGGTTGGCTACTTTTTTATGCACGCTATTTCGCGCCACGAGGTTGTCGTGTTAAGTGTATGACATCACTTCCGGTGAATAAACCTTTGTTTAAAGCTGAACAAAGGGCACGGCTTCCAGCAATGACGGACAGGATTTTACCGGTAAACTCTCCTAAAATTTGTGGTTTAAGATGCCCATTTGGGAATATTTTTTACTATTTCGGATATTTCTAATACTGATTGACCTATAGATACTGAAAAAGTGGCAAATCGAAATGGTAAATTTTCGTCGTAGTGGCACTTTAAATATTACGTGTCTGCCATCACTTCTGTATTTGACACTTCTGTATTTAACATCGAGAATATCCTAGCCTGCAAGCAGCTTGTGGTATCTTATGTTTTTTTTTTGCTAATTTGTTTTGGATTGGGCTACGTGTGGCGCGCGGTCTCCTCGCCCCATTTTAACCGCGAGCCACAGGTAGCCCAATCCGAAAACAAATTAGCAAAAAAACACCCATAAAAGCCATAAGGGTCTTGGATCGAAGTCTGTATGTCTGAAAACTCTTTAAATGCTGCTTTTAGGTTGAATTAAGTATTGTCAGAAGTCCATAACCTATGGACTTCTGGTATTGTAATTAGGACATTTATTGTAATTTTGTTTTTCATAGGAAACCAACGTAATTGGCTAACGCTGTGTTGGTTCTCCTGGTCTCTATGTTTTGTTTGTTGTATATTTTACTTTATTCTATTCTTTTATTATGGCCGAAGTGAATAAAAAAAAACATAATCGCTTCCGCTTCCGGTTAACCGCGTGGCCCTGTGTATGAGGGTATTCACGAGAGTGGCATGTTACATGATCACAGTCGACCGAACAAGCCAAGCTGTTTGAATGTTCTCTCTTCTGACCTCCTAAACACAGCCTAAAGGTACTCGCAGTTAAGCTACTATGCATTTTCATGTATTTTACGTGTTTTGGGAATGTTTGTTACGCTTTCGAACCAAAATTGGCCGGTTTTAATCCGCGTGTTTGCTGCAACCATTATCCCGCGTTTATCTCTGACACTGACAGTGTCACAAATGTATATACAAACATATAAAATATCTTCTTTCTTTAATAATTCTGCGTGTACACGAATGAGAACAGATTTAGGGAGACACAGTTCGGATAAGAACATATGTACGTGTTGTGGCTGTGCTGTTATAAAAAGAATGTTTTGTAAACTTGACTTCACTAGTTCTCAGAATTTCCAGATTGTTCTTTTGCTCGTGTAGTGCGAACTGCTGCCTTGAAAAAGAGGCCAAGAATGTCCATGAATGTTTTAAGTATTCAGCTGATGAAAACAACTGACCTAAAGTATAGCCTATAATCTAAAGTCCACTCATTAGACTGCTACGAAGTGCCTTGTACCCGGCGTTACGATTTTTTTTATTCATACCATAACGAAATGTTTTACATATAAAAGGGAGGGAGAATTAAACAATTTAATGGTATGGGTTACCTAGAAATAACTTAAAAGCTAATCAAGCTAGGTAACGCAAATATATTGATATAATGGAAATATATGTGCGGTCGGATACAAGATACACAAATAATTAAATAAATATATAACTACATACATAAAATAAAGAAACTAAAGATGATATGTAGATTTGGTTACCATAGATACTGACACAAACAATTATACTTAAGAAAAGAGAGAAAAATCATATATTTTATACAGTGTTACGAAGTTACATAAAATATTGAAGTTAACCTAGTAATTAAATGGTTGCACATGGAAACAAGTATAAGACTAGTAGGATGCTATAAATGAAGACTTCAGCTTATTTTTAAAGGACGATTTTTTGGAAGATTTTATTTTATCATCTAATGAATTCCAGACTTTTGCTCCTTGATATCTTATATTAAATTTTCCATAATTAGTTCTTACTTGAGGAATAAAAAATCGTTACCAATCGATGAAGTCGATGATCGATTAAAATGATCGATTGACATTGATAATCGATGAAACAAACATTCGTGACTTTATCGATTGCCATTGATGATCACAATACAGCTTATTAGGCTATCTTCTTATTTTATGAGAACTTTGTTTTCCTGCTCTGACATAATTCTAAACCCGATTCTAAACGTGGCACGCTTTCTGTGATAGGAACGGAACAAGCGATCAACTGTCAGTGTCTTGTCAATTACCGGTAGCTAATTTTATCGATTGGTATTGGTATTCGATTTATCGATTGCATTTCCGATCATCGACTTCATCGATTGGAAATGCCGGGCTTCGATCTATTCCTCATTTTTTTAGAATGGCTAAACATGGTTCTGGATGGGGTAGAACTTTAGAATACCCGGCCACTAAAAGTTTGGAGTCGTTCTAGCTACTACATGTAGCTACATTGTGTATACATACATACCTGCAATTATATGGTGTAGAGGTGGCTACATGTACATGTACATGGCTACTTGGCTTGTAAACACAAGCCTCACACAAGTTCCTCGCTCAATCCAAGTGTGAGTATGGCCAAATTACACAATGGTCTAGGTACACAAGCGCGCACACAAATATTGTAACGGTTTAGATTATTATTCAAGAATCTGGCAGTTTTACAGCAAGGTTCTCTGCCATGTGAGTCTTTATCATTTGTGCAGCGCCTTTATTTAAAATGTCATCCTCTAAACTTCAAAGGCTTGGAAGACAACACAAGAGTACATGGATGTACATGTACAATGTAGTTGCATCAAAGACTCATTCGTCCATGCCTTTCAATATTCAGAGTTACAAATGTACATGTATTTTGTCCTGCTCTTAGGGAATTCGTAAAGAACGCAGCGCATCAACAAGTTCCGAAGGCGACTTTTCTGTTTGTTGGCTACATTACAGCATTTGTGGTTGGAAATAACAGGTATTTTAAAATCAGAATTTATTCAATATTTAGAAATGAGTCACTTCAGATATCTTTCAAAGTTGTTGCTAGTAAGAACCATGCTGTATGATGCATTGATCATTTACAAAATCAAACTGGTTCAATTTATAATAACTTAGTCACTGTGTCTACCTGACGAGGGATCCGTTCACAGGAACACGGTTAAGAAGTATTATATTTCTGTGTTGTTTAGTGATTAAGTCCTAATTGCTAAAGAACCCTAAATTAGTGAGCACCTGTTGATGATGGTTACTATAAGGTTTTTTTTAAATGTAGGGTAAGGGTTTGGATTGATTCACAGAAATATTTAAGAAGCATTATATTTCTGTGTTGACATGTAGTCAAGCACATAGCCACATAGCGAAGTACTCAGCCACATACATGTACACTGTAGTCATGTAGCCATCTCTACACTGTACAATTGTATGTATGTAGCCAGTAGCTACGACTCCCAAATTTTACTGGCTGGGTATTCTAAAGTTGTTTCCTGGATGGCTAACGATGGCTAGACATGGTACATGTACATGTAGTTGGCTGGGTCTGTAAGTAGGGACTGCTGACTCTCTTGTAAGTTTTGTACTGACCGTGCTGGCAAAAGGATAATTTTTTTGACAGCTCCACCTCCTAATTACTCCCTAGGGACACATGGGTCAGTCTCAGTTTTTGCCAGTCGATTTTATTATTTGATTTAAATATCCAGTCTGTAAGCAAGTTTATAAAGTTAATGAATTTTCACCTGTATAAATGTAATTTGTTCCTTTGTTTGCTGTAAATAAAATACAGCTTTGAAGTGATTACTCCTTCAAGAAACTTAATGAATGGACAGATTGAATGGAAAGCATAAGAGTAAGGGATCTTGGTTTGCTAGATTTAATCAGTTTAAAATAAACTGTTAATATATATTTTGAGTCCAATTATACCATGGTTCCAAATTCACTGAGTCATGATTGCATGTCAAATCAGGATTGGAAATGATTGATTTGGACCACAGATCGATCGGATCACAGATTTTTGCATGTATAGGGTATATAATGGTTGCCTATGTACATGTATGCAATTATGGACCTATCTTTTATCAGGTGGGGGAGCCACCAGAAAAATGTAAGAGTTTGAGGGGGATCATGAAAATAGAATGCTGCTATTGCAGGGGGAGGGGGGAGGGGGGGGGGGGGGTGGTTGGAGATTGGGGGCACTCAAAACAAATCTAGTCTTGTTCCTTTAATTTTTGTCTCAAAATTCAGGAGGACCTAGATGAGTGTTCCTTTCACACAATACAAAGCACACAGTCAGAAGAGGCAAATGCATTTTCTAAAATGTTGAAACTGCTCAAAACAGGGTTCAAAATTAATGTTTGTGTCTGGTTGTCCCAGGGGCAACCACAAACATGTATGAAGACTGCAAGGCTGATGGGAAGGCTGTACAATGTTCTTTATTGTACCTCATATAACCCCTGAAGAAGGTTTGTTCTGCCAAACCAAAATATAGGGTACAATAAATACATTGTACAGCCGTTGAATCAGCATTGCAGTCTTCATACATGTATAAATGTACATATGTATGTTGTGGGGCAATTCTGAACACTGATTCAATTTGTTTTGAACTGGGGCAGATACTTTTGAACTGGGACAATTATCAAGATTCTAAAAAGGGATTTTTTTTTAAGATTCAGTTTATTATGGGGGGAACATTAAAAATAAAATAAAATTCCACCCACCCGTCACCTCCACAATATTTTTGAGAGGTGACGAAAGGCTATGTTTTGCATGACAAAACCTATAGATAGGAGCTGTCAAACTTTGACATTTTGCAGTTAAAAGTTCAGACTTCACCCGCCAAACGTCGCCGCATAATTAGTGAACTATGCGTTTCAAACTTGAAACAACAGACAAAAAAGTTTACACTAAACGCTTGCTTGCAAATGGTAGTAAAATGCAAACAATTTTTTGTAGAAAGATGAGAGAAATCGTTCTGCTTGCCGCTCTATTTTTCTCAAAGCCGGCGCGATAGATCTGTTTTAACAGCCTAGCTCAGCCTAGACATGTACGTTACACTTAAACACTTGCATGGCTTCCTGCGAAACTTTGCGT
Organism: Actinernus sp. WN-2022; assembly: GCA_030867875.1. NCBI lineage: Eukaryota > Metazoa > Cnidaria > Anthozoa > Actiniaria > Actinernidae > Actinernus > Actinernus sp. WN-2022. The sequence goes on from JAOWCC010001624.1 coordinate 114,298, forward strand.
GACCGCATGGAAAAAAGGCTGCCATGCCTTTGTCTTTCTCTGTCTTGTTTTAAAAAAGCGACATTGAACTCGATGAGTTTAAAGTCGAATATTTATTACCAAAAAAGCAAATGATTTGCAACATTAAAAATTTTGTTTACCCTTTTCCTATGACATACAAATTTCAGCTACTATTAAATGCACAATTATTTACGCCTAAATTTTGGAGAATTACGCCTAAATTTTTTGAGTAAAACCCTAACCTCAGTAAACCCAATTGTTCACTAATTTAGGTTTTTAGGGCTACATGTACAATGTACATGTAGGTAAACAATGGGTTTTTAGGGCTAATTGGTGACTAAAGTTCATAGGTAAACATGTGAGTTTGTCTGTATTTATCATAATACAATAGCTTACCCCAACATAACAAAGACCCTTTGAACCGGTCAGTGAACATAATCTCACAGGAAAACAATGGGTTTTTAGAGCTAATTGGTGACTAAAGTTCATAGGTAAACATGTGAGTTTGTCTGTATTTATAATACAATAGCTTACCCCAACATAAAGATCCTAGCCAGTCAGTGGACCTAAGCTCACAGGTAACCAACTAGTGTTTAGGACTAATATTGCAATGAGCCATTAAAAACAAATCCTAAAATATTTGCTCCAGTTCAAGTTCAAACCTATTTGCCCCAGTTCAAAAGAATCTTCCCCAGTTCAAAAATATTTGCCCTGGTTCAAAACATATTGAACCAAGGGTTAAAATTGTCCCACAACATATACATGTACTTCAATCCTTCTGCTGATCCTGATTTCCACAGATGCGGCAACACTTCTGTTTGTAACAGTGGTACCTTTTTTGAAATTTAAGCAATTACAGAACATGGTGTAGTTGCTCCAGGAATATTTAGGTTGCCCTTGCCCCTGTTCTGTGCTAAACAAGCAAACAGAGAGATCTGCTCTAACCAGAGTTGATGGCTGTGTACTACAGTGAAATGTCAAAGAAAGTAGCTCTCACAAAGCTTTCAAAATCTTTAACACGGCTTCTATGAAAATCAGTTTAATGACTGTTAGGATATCTTTCATGTAGAAAGAAAGTTCAAAAACTCATCCTACTTTACATAAACGTTTGGCTTAGATTTTGTTGGCCAAAATAAATTGTATCGCCAAAATAATTGAAAAAGGTCTCTTTACCCCTTTACATGTGAATGTTTTTGAAATTTTGGCCCTTTATCAGTGAATTTCTAATTAGGATGAAACTTTATATAAAATTTCATCCTACTAAAAAAAATTTCTTTATGTCATTCCTTTGAGATGTGCATCTTTCTTTCATTGCATTCTTAAAGCATTAATAAGATCAACAAGTTTGAATATTTTTAAGAACTTTCTAAAACAATAGAGTATTTTAAAAGTTTTTACTACAAATACTACATGTAAATTGTACTGTATTTTATGTAATAATTTTAGATGTACTGTATTTTAGCTTAGGATATCTTGTTCTTTCCTTCTTAGTACTGTTGGATCATCTAAAAGTAACCACAGGACAAGACCCAGTTAGCATACACTAATTTGGTTACCGTTTCTTTTAGACAGTAGATTGGTCGCCTTTCAAAGAAAATTACCTGCTCGTTAGTGATCAGGCAGATAAAATATATCATCATCTAGAAAAGCAAAACATAACTTACCATCCAAGGCCATAATGTCTGCATCCAGCATCTCATGTCTGTATTTAACAGTGACTGTACTTCCCATGTCGCGTTTCGAACCATTCTTGACGTTCTAGCGTCGGCACTTTCTCTAGGTCAGGAGTACTTTTAAGAAATCAGGAACGAAAATTGATCTTGGTGCACGATCAAGCAGGGCTTTTTGAACTAAAGATAAGTGTAAATGACCCCAGTGATCCAAAATCTTTTTTTTGTGTGGCCTGCCATTATAAATTTTAGTCGTCTTCAGGATATGAGAAATGAACACTAGCACTAATATTATTTTGAAAATGGTGGTCTGTAATTTACAACAACCTATTTTTTGTTATTGAGGATTACTCTAAAATCAAACTTTGTACATGTTCATGTAGAACAACAAATTCCCTAAATATTCACACGAGATAGCAAAATTAAGTGGAATTTGTCATTCTAAAATGTTTCATTTTCGTGTGATTCTAAATATTAAAAAAATATGTTTGATTGGAGTCGTAAACTTCCAATAGCAACGTTTATTAATATTTCCTACCATTACAGTAGAACTACTTGCTGGCCCACAATTAGCTTAAAAGTACAGTACTATTCGAGGCAGGGGCAAGAACACACATACATGTACATGTAGATATACATGTGCATGTAGTTGATAATCTCAATGATAAGCCATCTCTTCTCTTGCCAGTCTTCTAATAAATTTACAAATAGTTGGCCTCAGTCGGCAAGCTCTGGTAGTCTCTTCTCTATCTCTATACGGCACTGTGAGCCATGTCAATCACCAAGGGATATATTTGTGGCTCCCATCTTTTTGAAAAGGTAAAGACAAAGATATTCTGTCTTGCCGATTCAGTTTCCTTTAGTCCTGTTATACCAAGTATTTTGATATCGTACTGAGAGCTGTACTTCTCCAGATCAGTTATGGCTTTGCAATTGCTATCCACCTTCTTTCCAACTTTGGCAACATTTTGGCTGATTCTCTTTGTAGTTCACTGTAATGAAGCATGTTTGCTTCCGGGTTGGTTTTGTTCTGCCTTTGGCTTAATGGTAGATAAGTGACTTCTCAATTTCCCCGTTTAAGGCACCAGTACCTGCTATTTTAATTTATTATTCTCTTTCCTCAGTGATTTAGTATCACCCATTGTAGTGGTAGAGTAGATAATTCTGTGAACTACATGTACATGTATGTATTCACCTACAAATGTAGTCCTACTCTTGCTTTAAGTAAATCAGAAGCAACCCTACCAAAATATTATAAAAGTGGCTGCTTTTACAGTAATAAAGAAAACTTTATCTCAATTCAAAGCTTATATACATGTAATATTCTTTTAATACATTGGCATAAAACAAATTGAAATGAAAAACAATTGAAAATTAGCATCATAAAATAATGTTTTTTAACGTTTTCCAATTCTAGGAATTAGTTATGAAAAAAGACATTTCTGTCATTTTCTTCAGTTGTATAACCTATTGAACAGTAACACTAATATATTATGATTTGAATAGTAACAACTAGTATATTATAATATTTCAAACTGTGGACAAACAAGGGCAACTAATCAAACCTATTTGGTAATATTTAAACCCTACGAGAGCAGATAATTAGGAAATTACCATTCACATAACAAATAATTGATTGGAAACTGCAAATTTATGCAACTGAGTCACTCGAAATTATGTACACCTGTAAATACCCCAAGGAAACTAGTGGCAAAAGATTATTAGAATTACTGATGATACTGCAGCAGACAGTTAATGTACATGTACATGTACTTGTTGAAACAAAGCAGGGTTACAAAAACAAATCCAGACCCATACTTGTCTGAATCCTCTTATCACTTGCCCAACCATTTTCTTAGGATTCACAAAGTATTGTCCTCTCAGTAAAAACATGATTGTAGATTCCCCTCCATGAAAAGAATTGTGCATAATTGGAAGGTATGATTCCAACCATTTCTCACTTTGCTAGAGTAAGTTAAAGTTAATCCCCTATAAAGACAACATGAATTCAAAAACAAGTTTAAACTTTTTGTGAGTGATATTAAGAAAAATACTAAAATAAATTAGTGTGTTGGATATGAACAAGATATCCTCTTTCGTTTGTTTAATTGTCTCATTTACAGTATTATTGGTTTTAAAATCTATATTCATAAAAGGTTGTGAGGTAGTAATATGAAGTAGTGTAGGCTGGCATTCTCAACTTTCGCAAAGCTTTGAAACCTCCAAGAAAGCACAATGATAGACTTGAATTTGTTTTTCTCTCTTTCATTTAGAAAGTTAAGCTGCTGAAACTTAAATGCAAAGACATGAAAATGAAAGTTTGGTTCAGCCGTATCAGGAGAGGTGAAGTATGATAATGTCTCTCCGTGAAATCACAGTTTCAATATCTCTGTACTGGAAATCAGAAGTCAGTCAAGAGATAAAGAACAGATTTATAAATCACTGCAACAATCTTGAATCCATGAAATTCATTCAACCAGTGCTTTGCAAACATTAAAGTCATTGTATGACAACTTGACTTTCTTTCTTCTTCACTGGAACCAATTCTTACCTGAATGCTTAGTTAAATTCTAATAATAAAATCCCATTCCAGAACAGATGTACTGATTGCATTTCAATCGAGAAGAAAACGTTTCCGTTAATCTTCCTACCATGGAAACAGCACGATTATGAACACAATATATCATTGGTTGTCTATTACTTTTGTCTAAACCAATCAGTGTCCATGTCTTTGTGTCATTTGACTCCAGGCTCTAGCAGCAAGATGGCGACCTCTTGTACTGTGAAATGAGTTCAAGTTTTAGCTTCAATATAAGTTGTCCAAATACTGTGACTTTCTTTTGTTTCAAGCAATAAGTCTACCCTTTGGAAATCTTGCATGCAGTAATGGGATAAGTGATGGGCAAGTGCGATTTTCTAGTGCTTGCCCAATGTAATTTAGCACTCATTCTGATGAGTGGACAAGTGGTTTCTTTGAACCATGCAAAGATTTGTGTCACATCTGCTGCACTTCACAAATGACTTCCTTTCTAGTCTGTGACTCCACCAGCGGAACGTACAGTTACGTTTCACATTACTGTACTCAGGCATGAGACAGTGGAACAGCATTCCTCCCTTCAATATCAACAAGCTGACGGATGAGTTCTTCAGTTAATTCAATGCCATTTATTGAATAAAACAAAACTTTACCCTTCCAATGTGAATAAAATGGAAAAACGTTTTTCACCATTTGTTTGTTTGTCTCAGGCAGTTGTACTTTCCAATGTGCTTATCAGACTTGTCAACTCCCCCATGTATTTGTTGTAATCAGCAATGGTTGGTGGGTTGCCTGATACTGAGGCAGTAAAATACACCATTCTCCTTTAGTTGGCGATGACAACAACCGAAAGCATTGCCAGAGTGGGAGGTCGACATTAGAGACACAACTTTGTTGTCCTTCCATTAGACTGTAATTACATGTACATGTACCTCCTCATCCCTCTTCCAACATGTTAGCATGTTGAACTCCCTTGTTCCTGGAAAGCCACTTCGATTCTGCAATAGAGTTCCACATCCTAAAACAGCATTTGCAAATAAGTCCTTCAGTAGAAATTATAAAATATAATCTATAACCTTTTCTAAACAAAGGCTGCCATAAATTCATTACATTCTAAGCCATGCTCAGGTCGATTCCTTGCAGTCTGGCCTGTGTAGATGTAAAAGTCAACAGTAACCTGTCACAGCTTCGGCAAGCACCCAAAGATTGAATCCCCACTTTGCTGGTTTGTCCTGTATGTATTGTCTCATGCCAAAACGTCCCTTATTTCTCATCTCCTTTCATCCTTGAACAGTGTTCTCTTGGTTGATAGAGTGATTTGCATACTGTCTTCATATGTTCATAGAGCATTTTGTCACCTTCTGCAGTTGGGTCACAAATCTTCAGCATGCCAGGAGTAGTCTTGAATCTAAGTTATTGCAAGGATGCCCAAAGGCCATGGTAGAGTGACTTGAAGGACCAGAATCTCTCAATATTTGAAGGGCCATGCACCATCTGCTTTCAGATAAGATCTTCACCTCTGTACTCTTGCATATTCATTTGTGAAGTCACAAATTTGTGAAATGATGGCCAGAGGGAAGAACAACTTGAAAAATAAGGCTGTAGTTGTGTACTGGCGAATGTCATCTCTTATAATCACATTGGCTATGTGAATACCAGGAAGCCTTGAAGTTGTAAAATGGGGCACATCATTATATTCATGGTTGTTTCTAAAACAAATACATAAAACAAATTTATTTAATGTCAAGTAAGTCTGCCTGTGAAAAAAGCACATGGGAAAAAACATACTTCCAGTCACAAAGGTAGTGGTTTACCCTTATTTGGCTATAAAATGTTAAATGCTGCAGTTCACAAGTTACCATATCATGCCCAAATTTCATAGCAACAACAACTTTATTTTCTAGCATAGACTCATATTACCTTGATCACAATAAGTTGAATTGTTGCCTGGCAACAGCATTTTTGTGACAAACTCTTGGTACCTATTAACACCAATAACTTGGAATGCGAACTGAATTTCCACTTCTAACTTTGTAAAGGTACTGAACAGTGTGGTATCTATCAGTTTTAAGAATGTCAATTTGTTTTGTTTATGTTAAGGTACATGTAGCACCTACGGTTTCCATGGTAATTAAAGCTTGAAGCGTAAAATCCAAAAATGGATAATTCATTGCATATATCTCCATGAAATAAACAACTGCTGAAAATTTGATTCAAAAATATTAAATACTCATTGAATTATCACTGTTAACATTTAGAATATTAGAAAATGAAATATATTGATTTAAAGTTCAATTTCTGGTAATTTAGATGAATATTAGCAATTAATATCTTGATTTTTGTATTTTCAAGCAAACTGTCTCTCCAGATTTTGAAAATGACTAGTCTTTGACATTCCTGATAGCTTGGGGATGATTTTAAGAAGTTAAAATGGTTCTAAAGTGATCTTTGAGTAGAGTACAAATGTTCAGAAACTCGATTTGTCTTTGTTTTCTTTGGTGGAGCAATAACTTCAAAGACTGGCAGAACAAATGTCAACGGAACATTATGTGAGACTGATACAGGTGGGGACACTTTACTCCTGGGCCTTTTCTGCTTCTTAGTTTTGAGCTCAGGTTTAGAGCTTAGAGGCCAAAAGCTCCTGAACCATAAGAGGCATTGTCTGCCTTGTATTTCTTTTTAGCCCTTAGTGCTTGTCTCCGCTCTTTGTGCTTTTGGGTAACCAACCTTGTATGCAGCATTGCTTGGAGTTCCCCTTGCGGAGAGCTCTGATTGCATTGCTTCCAGTGTTGACACCACAAGACTTCACAAGCACTGCTTTGCTGCCTGCATCTGTATAAAAAAACCTGTTTCACAGACAGCAATTTCAACAAAAGCAGTTTTTGGGACATTTCTGCCACACCTGGCTATTAACAGCTTCATTCTGATTCTGTGTCAGACTCTTTAGACATCGTTCCAGTAAATCTTTATTGGTGAGCCTTGTGAATGATTTTTTCCAGTTCATTTCTGAATATTTATGGGAGGCACTTGCTGCCGTCATATGTGTTAGTATTATTTACTTTGTCTTGCCAAAATTTGCACCAAGTTTCCTTGTGTTTTGGGCAAAATGTATGTTGTTCCTCTAGAGGAATGTCATTAGCTTGAATCATGTGGTGCTAAATTGCGCATATGCTATTTACCATCCCATTCAGATCCCCTGGGTTGTTCCTTATTGCTTTCCCATAATAAATTTACATAGTATCCACTACGTTATCTGTTTGTCTACCCTTGCCTCCAACGGTTTTACCATCAGCCAGTTTCCGTCCTCTATAATCATTCTTGAATTTTCGCAGTGCTGAACCCATTCGCTTTTGGACGAGCCCTACACATTCTTCTTTTCTACTTGATAGTGACTTTTCATTGCTTCCATTACAGTGCCAAAGCAACTGATTTCTCCATCTCCAACAAAAAGTGTATAGCATAACCACCTGCTCTCCACACTATGTTAGAAAATCTCCACAGCCCCAGCTGCCTCCATAGCCTCAGATGATCCCTTGTGGTTCACTTGCCATTCTGGTTCATGAGAGCTTCTCCAAAACAAGTACTCGTCGCTCTCTCTGTCACAACTCTTATGTGCAGTGCACTCCTGGCACACAAGTGACTTCACAACATAATCAATAATTTCCCCTGTCTCTACTGAAATCACAAAAACAACTCCTATCTTTGAAGAATGTCCTCTCTTCTGCCAGGTGCCATCTGGTATCACGGCAACATCGGCAATAACAGTTCGATCAGCACTGGTGTGAACTTTATTTGGGTTCTTAGCTGCCATCACTGCTCTCGATCTGTCTGCAGTTTCAGACTGATGTTTCTGCATGATCAATTGAGAGCTTCTCAATTTGGATCAAATGCTGATTATATGCCTTCTTTGTAACAAGTGGTTGAAGATGCATTCCTGAAAAGAACTTTGTAAGGCCTGCCAGACCCCATGGTGTGAATCTAAAACAGACCTACGGTTTTCATCATGTGAACCACTACCTTGCCCCCCAAGTCTTCTGCTTGTGTTTAGAGGGGTCTTTTAGCCACATTTATCACATATCACCATGAGATACTAAGACAATCCTTCTCTGAGGCTGTTATCTTGAAACAGTTGCAGTTTGCTCTCATCTTTTCGGAAGGAACTGCATATGGCAGCTGCACTGATGCTTTCTGATAGCAGAGTGGCATCTTGCAGTTTAAAACCACGTGCCTGACAAACTGGTCCATAAATTTAATAGCAGACGTTTCGGCTTTCGGCCTTTTTCGATGCTTAATACAGTTTTAAAAATACTTAGAGCTAAACTAAAACTAAAATCTAAGTTTGTTCCAAGTATTTAAAATATTGTAAGGTGTAGTCATAGACCTGGACATCATCGGATCGTGAACGATTCACAGGCAACCAAGTTGAAGATATGGATATGAATGAATAAGGCAAACTTGCCTTTCCAATGATGAGTGTCACTAGCTAGGAGGATCAAACTGGATACAAGACGCTTGTACACTTGAAGAGTAGATAAATAGTATAAAATGAAGTGACTTGACAAACTAAAATCTAAGTTTGTTCCAAGTATTTAAAATATTGTAATATATTGTAATAACAGCACCAATAGTCCGAGAATCATGCTCATTACGATAACACCATGAACTGCACCAAGTTGAATAACTGCCCCTGCTAGTCAGTCAAATTAATGCAACCAGGTTATAATGCGCAGCCTATGAAAATGAAAACTTCTAAAAGTGCCTGTAGTTCTCTTGATTCGATACACCCTATTATAATATAAAACAAAACAATAGTTGAGTAATGTTTAATGTTCAATGTTTATTAAAAAAAAAAAAGTTTGTGTTTATTGAAGTTCATATATGAAGCTCGATGGTGTAAGATGTGTGAGAAATGGGTTCGGGGCTGAGCTTGGCGTTGGGCTCGGACGTGAGCCCAATCCCTCACATTCATTCTTCTAATGGGGCGCAATCCAGCAGGTATGTGTAGAATGTGAATTGAAGGCGGAAATATATACTGGTATATCCTTCATGTGGGTGGTCTGGGAAGTGATTGGGTTCGTTTATTGGATATAGTTGGATGGTGCAGTTGAGACATGAGAGGTAAATCGGTTGTATATGTGTTGTACTAAGCATTCTTCATGTATTCTAGTTCTACAGCAGGGTAAGGTGATCAGGTCATAGGTTGATTTCGTTGGCACGCAGAGCTGTTGTTTAGCATACATTTGCTCTTCGCTCGGGTTATCACTTGAAGGTTCTAGTTAGCCAGCATTCGAGTGCCACTTGTGGAGCTTGAACGTGGTGTCTGCAAACACTTCAATGGCATTGTCCTGTAATTCTTTCGCCTTAGCCACAGTCGTTGATCCCATCATTAGATCATCCACGTATAAACCGTGTTATATCTCCCGCACACTTCCAGGGTATGTTGTTCTCCAACTATCCAGGTGCTGTAGGGAGAAGGAGACAAACAGAACAACAATCTTAACGCATCTCTTTCACACGCCTCTATTCGCACCTGCAAAAAGGCTTTCTGTATGTCTCCTGTTATTAAGACCGGACGAAAACAACTTCCTACGAGCACACTCATAGCTGATTTTGTAGAGGGGTCCCGGGTTTAAGCATTCGTTTAGAGACGGCGTCTTGGCATGTGCTCTTGCTGACGCATCGTACACCACGCGCAACTTTGTACTTTCTGCATTCTACTGTATCACTGCCATGTGGGATGTAAATCTCTTGCCCTTCTGGTGGAGTACAAGCCGGCTCTACTATTCCTCCTCCCGCTGCTCCCTAATGACTTAACCAGATCTTGTTTGTTGAGTTTGTGTAAAAGACCATTAAGTCTCCGCAAACTTCCTTCCTTATGGTTAGTTAACGAGGGGTGCTTTCCCTTCCAGGGAAGTCCCGTTTCATACCACCCAGCTGGGTCTTGCCTCAATTGCTCTTTAAATTTCCTATACAACTCCTGCTGGTCCCCCTCAGGCGTGTCTGCCAGTTCTAACACGTCTAGTCTACACAGTTCCTCGTAATCGACCTGTGACGTCTGAGTAAGCAGCATGTTTTTAGTTGTATCCAGCTCTTTGCCTGGTGACAGCAGTATTCAGCCAAACTGAGTTTGCGCTGCCATGGGCTCTCCCGGTCGGCCGACACGTGGAGCACTATCAGTTTTAATTTTTGCAAACTCACTTGCACCGTGGATCAAATGGACCGGAAGCTCTTCCTTGTGCGGATAGAGTTTCAGTAGGGTTATCCAACATTAATAATAATTGTCCCATGCTTTGATATTGACAGAGAAAATTTCTACTTGCCTTGTTGTACATTGTAACTCCCAACAGCATCTCAATTTTGCGTATTTCAACATTTTTGGTGTACAAAATCCGATTACTTTTGTCCAATAAAGTCACATACCTTGACCAATAGCTTGTAAGTCAGTAGTATTGAACGCTGTTCGTTTGATCAACACAGCCCAACGCAATGTTGCATTCTTGCCCAGGCCTTTAACTTTGAGAGTTATAGCACTGTTTTGGGGCAGGTTTGCTCCATGTTGTAGAATGCTGGCTTGATGCTTCTTCTTGCAGCCAGACTGGCAGCATCCAATCTCCAGTAGTCTTTCTTTTGTTACTTTCTCGGACACCACCAAGTTCGTCAATTTGACAAATTCTGACACTACCATGGCAATGCATTTTTGTTTGGTTTCGTTGCGTTTTTTTTCCCTTCAACTTATTGACAGATAAGTTAATTGTGTCAACAAACGCCGACAGGGCGTCTAGTCTTTTCAGGCGTTTATCTTGGCAATAGAAATACGCATTCTGTAGCATGTTCTTGGAGTTGCAGTCCCTTTGGATTTTAATATAATGGATTGAAATTTGGTACAAGGTTAGAATATCATAAAATGGTGTCTCAGTTCAGTTTTAATAAATGTTTTTGTTCTCGAGATATTTTAATTATTCTGTCTTGGACTGCTAAAAATACATTCTCAATATTTGAGGTAAAATATTATCGCGACAGAAAAAGATATCAGAAATCTGAGACACCCGTTTTTTAGAGGGACATGTCTACTTCACGGCAGCGCTTTCATAATGGATTTTCGTCAATTTCCCGAGGGACAGGAATTTAATTTATGAGGTATGGTCGTATTTCCAAAAACTCGCCAAAACTCAAAGCACATTTATCTTAAAGGAAAATCGAATATTTTTCTGAAATCTGTGTTTATTAAGCTTTCAGAAAATATATACTTTGTAGGGGTTTCTAAGAATTGGTGTGTGCCATTTCAGTTTTATCGATGAGTGGTCATAAAGGGCTCCTGATACCTTAATGATCTTTTACTCCTGCCCAACTGATAAAACATTTTATGTCCCATTAATAGGCAATATTCGTATTCTCATAGATGAGCTGAAACAAGCACTGAAAGGAGGCTCATGAGGAGGGATTTGCTGAAAGCTTTTTAGCATTAGAAAACCTAGAATCCTCCACAAGCCTCAGTCTATTGAGTGCTTGTTCCAGTTCATCCACAAGAACTTGAGTTCACTGTATATGCAATACAATGTACTGTCTAGTACTTTATACTATTGTTAATAACATACAATATGGATCATGAATAGGATAAAATAATAAAACCTCTGCAAGATTATAGCAGTCCCCTCTTTATAAATGCTGATTTGAACTTCAATTGATATTGTTTTGAGAAAGTAAGGCAGTGACAGACAGCTTTCATGTAATTTGTGTACTTGAAGATTGAATTAAAACACCAGATAGAAGTAAATGACTATAATTCAGTCATTAAAAAGCTAGGAAATAGAATTTATAAGCTGTGTCTCTCTCATTCTTTTTTGCCATGGAAACGCACATTGCATGGTGGAACGACTCATTCATGTTAAATCCATCTGACTATCTCATTATTAATAACATAGTACATGTACTGACCATTAATTTTCAGTAAATCCGATCAACTCAGCATAATTGATCGATTCCCGTGTGAAGTCTTGGCCAATGTTGTTGATTACGAACTCTGTGAGGCTATTATATATCTTTTTCGTTGTCATCTCCTTCTCATATACTGCACCAAGTTTAATGACAGTCCCTACTCCATTTCCTGCAATCTCCATTGCGTCTATCAATCGTTGTTCCTTTTCCATTCTTTGCATTCCCCTTAATGGGTTTTTAGGGAATGCAAAGGGAACAACTGCCAGCCTGGACAGGATCCTGTTGAAAGAAAACCTTTACATGTCACTAAATTGTAAATAACTGTTCATACCAAACTCATTCAATTGATCGAGCCTTAAAATGATGTTTGTAACAAGTTAATAAGCAATACAAGAAGTATCACATACATTTGCATTCTAATTTAATATCAAGCTACAATTTGTTGGCAATAAAAACTCGGACAGTATCGCAATTCGCCCCTTCTCCCCATTTAATATGGAAACAACTAACTCTCCAACATTGGGAGGGAGGGGGGCTAAAGTGTCAACTTTATTTTGCTAGGAAATTGTAGCAATCTACAGCAACTCATTTGGCAGCAAAATTACATTATTTTAAAGCAAAACATAAGATAATAACATAAGTTATTTTTACAATTTCTACCTAAAATGTTATGCTGTACCCACGATGTTGCTATTAAAGTAATTATAGTTGAAGTTAGAGGAGTGGCTTATATGTGAGGTTCTGCTAATAAGTGAGGAAATACGGTGCATGCAGTCAACCTCAAAAAACGAAAACTGAATGCGAAAAATAGGGAAAACAGCGTTCGTCACTGCCCTTTCTTCTATTAACTGACCCCTTTAATTATGAACACATGTTGGGACGTCGAATGGAGGTGTATTAATTAAATTAATTTAAAACCCTGATATACCGGTAATTATGTATGTTACAGGTTAATATTTTTCCAACCTAGGTAATGTTTTTGGCTTACTTGCAGAATACCCCCTCCAGTATTGGAGATGTATCAATTGGACGAAACATAAACTAGTGAAATGATGCGGGTTTGCAGGATGGAGAGTGTTTTCCTTCCACTTTAAAATACCCGAGAGTGAGCAGCTTGCTGTGCCATCGTGTTCCAGGAGCAATATGTTTTCCCAAACCTGTTGTCTGCCAACCTTAGCCTGATAATATAGCTATCTGAGTTTGTGCATGCCAACGGTACACCATTTCAATTGATAATGCTGAGCAAAGTAATGGGAAATAGTCTCTTAACTCTTTCGGGTCCGAGCCTGTAAATATAGGTGCCCTGACACCTATATGAGAAAAAAATATTGCATCACATCTAGACATGCCGGAAAGACGATGTTGCGATATTATGTGAAGGGATGAATGGCTTCAAAGTCAAAGCTATAACAGGGATTGCTTGACTCTTTCACTATGGAGAAAAGCTCATTTGTTTTGGCGTTCGTTTTTGTTTCTTCGATTTTCACGAATTCTAAGGAGCTGAAAATCGGCTCAAAACATCCTTTCCATTCGCACTTGAAATCAAGAGCAAACACAAAATCAGCACTCAGTCGTTACAGTACCTTGTTTAATTTTTCCAACCAGTAGTTTTTTTTTGCACAAAACACACCAAGCGACTGTGAACCACGCCGATGTTTACACTGCATTTCTCTCCACCACGTTCTCCTGTACCCACCTCCAATTGCATGCTGGGTAATCAACCAAAAAAAATCACAAGGGGGACCCCCCTCTGGGACTCCGGTAGGTTAGCGTTCTGTTAGCGTTCTTACCGAAACTTATTCTTACACCAAGAGTTTTGAATTGAGCGCCGATTGTTTAACTTAGCGTTCTGTTAGTGTTCTTACCGAAACTTATTCTTACACTACCGAAACTTATTCTTACACCAAGAGTTTTGAATTGAGCGCCGATTGTTTAACTCAGCGTTCTGTTAGCGTTCGATTCTTACCGACACTTATTTTTACACCAAGAGTTTTGAATTGAGCGCCGATTGTTTAACTTAGCGTTCTATTAGCGTTCTTACCGAAACTGATTCTTACACTACCGAAACTTATTTATCCGGGGTATTTCTGACAGCCAAAAACACGCTCAAAATTATTTTAGTGTTGGCCTACAGATCACGGTGTTTGCGCTGGTATGTATTATGACCGAGAGTAAAATGAAATGTGGCATAAAACCTACGAAACGTACCTCAAACAAGAATACCGTCCGATGGCAAAATCTATCAGCGCCACGAGGTAAACAACTCGACAAAGAAATGCAGATATAAACACGCAATGATTTCAACCTCACCGTACCTTAATTCATGACCTGACAAGACACTGTTCAGTTTCACTTTCACTCTCAGCTTTGCTCTTGAGTTGAGTTCGGCTTTGTTAAAGACTTCTTATTCAGTTGTATGGTATTGTGCAGTATACCAATCCACAGAGATTCAAATAACAAAGCCGTGGCGAAAGAGAAGCTTAAACGAGAAATATTTTGTCCTCCTAGAAAAACACAACATCTTGCCCTTTCTATCGAAGAAGCCTTGGTTTCAGCAGAAAGGAAAACGCTAAATTCCAATTCGATATGTGTGGATCTTTGAGTCCTTCAGGTCCGGCGTCGTGTCGTATATAAAATCACAGGCCATCTGGGTAAAAAACGCGGTCCTTCGGGTCCGACAAGAGCGCCAGTTGCAATATCCTGAGCCTGTTGGAAGGCTTTCGCACGAGTGAAGTTAAATAAAACATTAAACTGCTTACATTTGAGAGATGGGACTCCAAATTTGAGAGAAATTTGCTCTCGGATCCACCATTTTGGTTTACTGTATTAAATTATGTACAGAAATTAACCTGGCGAGTGTTACGTGACCAGCACAGTGTGATCTGATTGGTGCTGAAATTTAATATCATGGGTCAAAAGTCACATTTTGTTGCACCCAACAAACAAACAAAATTTACCGCTTGCATTTTAAGACTCGGTGCTGCCACAGGCAGCCCGAGTAATTACTGTCTTCCGATTAAGTAGCAATATTGAAATCCGCCCGCGTATTTGTCTTGAGTGGTGGAGTACTGACTGTGTGATCAGTTCCGTGTGACGTCACTCAGCATCTTTGTAGTCAATTATTAGGCTAGAAAAGCAGTGCGGACATGGCGGAAGACAAACTTGCTTCTCTTGGGGGATTTGACTAAACAAATGAAAGAAAACCCACCGCACCTGCATCATATGAGTATTTGCTTGGTCAACAGAACCCCCTTTTACAAGCACAAGCAAAAAACGGCGTGTCCTTATTAAATTCTATATATTTTTGGCAAAAGTTTTTGGGGCAGACAGGTGCACCGTATCGCCCTCTAGCAGTTGTAATAGATCTCCCCCATGCTATCATAGAGGGATGCCAACGAAAATCATTTAACACCACCACTTCTGCGTCTTCCGCCCCTACCCATGGGAAGGTCCCTGTACAGTAGTCGGGTTGGTGAAGCAATTGTAGATGACCTTCAGGGGCGAAGCCATGAATGTTTTTCCTGCATTCGCGCCACCATAAATAAAAACGTTCCTGTATTTCCCACGTCCTTGTTCCAGTGCCTTGTAAATAGCACCGCAGTATTTGATTATCGGAATTTCATTCTGGTTTAGAACTGCGAGGGCACATTGCATCCAGCGACCCTGGCATTCACTAATGCATTCTGAGTTATATGCATCGTTGAGAAGATCGAGTCGAGACTTTTGTAGCCCAGCGAATTTCGCGGGGGCTTCCTGAAATTCCTTTGCTGAAGCTAATGCCTCATCTAACACCTTATTTCCCCGATTGGCTCTGAATTCCGCTAACGTTGTTTTCCCTTCCTTTTTTCTGCTTCATTGCAAAGCATACAAGCTCTAGTCTGGTTTTGATTTTCTGTTCTTGGATACTTTCTACAACATCAAATAACGCTCGCTGCGCTTACGCTTACCCTGCTTTCCCTTGGTTTTTGCTTTCTTTGCTCCGATCGCTTTCTCGGTCTTAGGTGGATCTTTCAACTCTGGGTGACCATTCGAAAGAACGAAATCGGCGTCTTCTTTGGTAACATATTTGTACGCACTATAATAAGTGTTGTGCCTTGCACTAAAATTAACGCGAATATCATTAGATTCAAGATACTGCCTAACCCTAGACCACCTTGCCCGCTTACTAAGTTTGACAGCGCCATGTGATAATGCCTACTGACATCTTGATCATCATTTTCATTGCCTTTCTCTTTGTACTCTTCCTTGCAAACGACCCAATGCGACACACGGGCTACGTCCAGTTGATCGAATGCATCGACCACAATATTGGCAAATTGTTGAGAGCCAACATGCACCTATGCTCAAACGCTTCACCATTGTTTTGTAGGTCATCACGTCACCTCAGACTCATGAAAATTCAATCCAAACTTCGATATTTTAAGCATGCGCGCTTTTCAGACAATCATGGACAAGTTCATGGGGACAATTACTCAATTTGTGCCTTGTTTGGGAATTTTCCCTTTCTCTGTTAGGAAAATTCCATTCATTTCCTCCCCCTACACCCCCCCCCCCCCACAATCAATGTTGATTGAGCCAAGACACTTGCAATTCAACAGGCAGTTGATGGGGACTAACATTGGCTGGAGGGGGCAAGGGGGAGGGGGAAATAACACTGTTAAAAACGGTTTAAAATGTTTCCATGATTGTAGACTCGGTGGAGCAATTATTTGTGTGACATTTTTTTCTGGAAATAAAATTGCAGTTAATGTTTAACTGAACGTGTTTCCACTTGTAGTTAAAAAGAAGAAAAAGGACAAGCTTCTACCTAATTTCAATAGCTTATAGTCTTTCAAATTAGTTTAAAACCTAAAAGGAACATTTTCTTAAATTAAGAAACCTATTTCAGTTCCTTGTCAACTGACCAAGTAGTCAAACATGCCAAATATTACTGTATAGTGTATTAATAAACCCATGATACCAATATCAATATACAGCAGCCTTCCAGCTCAATTTGGGAGGCTAGATATATAATTATGACATGACACAAAAATTGATAGGGCGGGGCTAGCCTGAACTTTGCAAAATGAAATGAATTGATTTATTAAAATAATACAAGCAGTGCATACCCCTATTTCAAAAAACGTTGTCGCATGGATACTGCATCATAATGTTATTGAACTAAATACTTATAGCACAAATGCAGATTTAAATAAAAACTGATGAACAGATATACCATACAATTTATTAATTTATGTCTTGGAACGCGCAACTCGGCACTATGTAATATGCAAGAGACTTTTTGAAACAGGCGTATACCTCACCCCTATTAATTCACCCCAGAGCATCCAAGCTTGGTCAAACTGGTAAGGTCAATCCAAGCACTATCCGATAACCTTGACTTCAGTTTAAATAATAGCTTGACCCAGGCAGGGACATGCATTGCTTCCACGTGTGCATCCCAGGCTTTTCCTGATATAATTTCAGAAAATCCCTTCTTCGCCCCCTTCTCTTGTACCACCCTGTCGATTACAGTGCTCACTGCCTCCTTTGCCCCATGTGGGTCCTCCTTTCATGCTGAAACACAACATTCGCCAAGAATAGTACTCAGGGGTTCACCATAACTGGAACAAATACCCTTCAGGTGCTCCATAATTTACCCTGCTTTCTCGTATATTCGTGTTTTTTTGTTCTTTGTGCGAACCTGGTATCCCTCCCTATCTCGTAAATCTTCCTTTTCCCTACCGTAGGTTTTGGTGGGCTTACTTTTGTTTCGGCAGGCTTTCTTTCTTTCGTTTTGCCGGACTTTTTCTCTTGCTTAATTTTAGTGGACTGGCTTACTTGCATTTACGAGGGCTTGCTCGTTTACGAGGGCTTGCTCGTTTGCCTTTTGGCAGGCTTGGGGTGGATGGGCGGGCTTGGAGCGCTGTTGTGATTGCAGTTCCGGCAACTCTCCTGTCAATGCCAACTGGGTCTCCATGGCTTTGGTGCGAGTGTTCCACCTTCTAACCTCCTCCGCATCGCTATCATTGTCTTCTTTCAGCTGGACAGAGGATGACAAAATCCCTTCTGTTTATTGTTCTTGCGATCCCTCTGAGTAAGCCAGCCACAAGCCCGAAAGCCGATGCCACGAAAACCACATTACTTTTGTAATGATTATTGTATGTAAACTGGACTACCCTCTCTATCCTAGAGGTCTTCAAGTTGGACTTTCTTGTATTCGTTCGGGAACAACTTCGCTACAAGACTGGACCAAAATAATGCTTGATTTCATACAACAGAGATCGAATTCACAGCGAACCAGCACATTTCTTCATCGAGGTTGTAGGCAAACACTCTGTATAAAGGCCAACAGGGGACAGACAGTGGCGGCTCGGCCTTGGACATGTTTCCCTCATGCCATAACTTCAAGCTCTGGATGATTCACTCCACCCGTTCAGCTTTAACATTTCAAATCGAGTGCCAAAAAACCAAAACATGTCCAAATAAAGTATCCAGTTAATTTATTTGACTTGCAGATCTATATGATACATTTTTCCTTTTCCACTCCTTACTACAGCTACACAACCGGATGATTCCATTTTGATTATCGGTCTGTTTACCACAGGTAGACAGAGACATTAGTTATGTCTAATAAGAAAGCAATAGTTTTAGTTTTAGCACGAACTTGGCTTGGGATTCCTGTTGTGCGGGTATTTTCGATATAATGTTTACAAATAGTTTTTAATTGCCCCAAACATTGAAACGTTTCGTTTGTTATCTATAAAGAAGCTTTGGCCATGACTTTCTCAAACGTGTTGACTCTTTAAGAGCCCAGAAGTACCCGATAATCCAGTGGTTCAAGAGTTCAGTCTTCATCCATATTGAATCTCGCAAAAGTCCTCATATTTCTGGACTGGGAATGTTTTCCGAATGACTGTGTACACGCACGCCGGTAGAGGTATCCTTTTGTTGCCGAGAACGGCGTAAACTAACCTAGAGAACTCTCGATATAAGACACTCCGAACCAACCTGCAGATATTAATATGAAAATAGAATAACACGAGTTTATGAGACATTACTTCAGGGATACATATAGGGATTCATAGTGTTTGTTTATATTTGAGTTCAACCTACGGACAATGCTTCGGAATTCAGGCAAAAATCTCAAAATTCTACACAACCTACCTTTCCTCTGATCCTGTTTGTTGATATATCTTCTTTTCTTTTGTGTCATATTTATCTGCTGACAGTCGAAGACTCATTTTTGAAGAAAAACATGATTAAAACCAGGGTGATCTGTGATGCAAGTTGCCCAGGTGCGAGATCTTGTTTCACAATATCGCTCGCTATGGCTTTGCTGCATCCATCGAGTTTGCTTACAGCAGTAGCATTCGCTAAGAATCTTTATGAATTCCCTGTTACAATTTCCACACTATGCCTAAAAGACATGATGATTGTTACTGCTAAATACCCATGAATAGCTATAAAATATTCGCCTTCTAATCGGGATGACATATGTATAAGTTATATAGTATATTTTTCATTTCCGCTCAGTGCCAGTTACCTGTTGCTCAGCCTTTTTTCGAGCTCTTGTTTCTTCTTGTTGTTGATCATACTGAGCCAACCACTCTGCGTCAGCTAGTGGTCCTTTTGTATCAACTTCACCTTCATCCTCATGGCCATCCTCATCGCCTTTCGCTTCTAGTTATTCAAATTTGGTAATAGACACTGGCGCCTGATCTTCAACTTTGATGGCTTGTATATCCGAGTCATCTGATTCTATAGAACCTTTGTCGCATTCTGAATTCGATAAACTTGGACCTAAACTAGAACTGATGGAAGACATAACCTATATTCTTTATGATTATCTTTCCTTGCACATTCATGTTCATTTGCGAATAATGACTCAATGTTTATAGCAACCAGAGTCACGTCTTCCTTATTCTAGGTTTTTTATGTCGCTCGACCCAGGCTCTTCCCAAGTATCCCAATGGCAGAACCTGGCCATCTTGATCGCTAATTCAATCACGATTTTAAAATCAGGAATTAGACTAATTTCAAAAAACGTTTGAAATTGTCTGCTATTTTTGAGGGGCAAAATATACACATTTAGGTTCAGGGGCACTTTAAAGTAAGCTATTGCAACCATAGCACAATATTCTGCGTTACAAAGTGCTCTATATTGACAAATGACTGCTAACTTCTAACAATTTGCTCTTGTTCGGCTGAACGTACTTATTCTTAGATTGGACTGCCTTCCAACCCCCATGGCTCTGAAAGGTTCCGCTCATAAGCTATGCGTAGCTATGCGTGCCTAAGCGCCTGAGGTTGTTATAAAAAATCCCAAACAACACTTGCTCTCAAGTGAGAATAAGAAATACCTAAGGACCTCTTAAAAACCTAGCATAGCCAACTAAAGCTATAAACAAAAGTCTGCCAAGTCTTGTAACATCTGGATCCAGGTGACAATCTTTTGCAACCCTCTAATATGGATACCGCGAACGGATCTATTGTAGGTGGTGACAACCCAGCCACTGAATATCCACAACGTATGCTGTGTAGTGCACTCTCGATACTGGAAATGGAGGTAACTGAATCCAACAAGTGCCTTAAATATAAGGCTATGTGGAGAGGGTCGGCACGCAGGAAGGAAATGCCCAACTTAGACTTGACCAATTTCTTCCAATTCTTCCATTCGTTGGAGTACTTCGCAACTGTGCTGGGGGCCTTGGAGCTGAGAATGACATCGGATAGGGACTCAACAAATTTATCAAAGTTGGATCTCATAGTCCGTCACCGGCTTCCCAAGCTCCGCTGCTCAATTCGCCTGCGAAACAAACCAACCTAAGTTAACTACAGGAAAAAATTAAGTCAGATATTACTCTGCTTGCTGAAGCGGCAGGAACAAGAGCCAGATAGGAACCCCAGTCCCATCATGCAATTGCATAGCAAGCTCTAAGCGAGCAGATGCAAAGTACATACGTACTAAAAACCACTCCTACACTGTACCTTGAAAAATCCAATCTCAAAGCAAGGAAGGGGTTCCCATGAAGACGGAAGGTTTCTTCTTTTATACTTACAACTGACCTGTACCGGGCAAACACATATCTGGTATGCTAGGTAATATTAATACGAAGCTGGCATATACACCCGCCCTGGGCATAATTACTGGCCTGAAAGGCTTAGAAGGCCAAAAGGGCACTATCAGTGTTCCAGCCAAGGAACAATTCTCCAAATCGATAATAGCTTTAATAATGAGCGATAGTGAAGGACACAACCAGCTATTTAATCCTGATCAGTACCTTGAAAATGCATCTATTCCGGAAGACCCTGGATTCCAAAATCTGGAATTATACTTAGCAATCTGACAATTGTAATCGGTTGCAAAGCAATCGCAGGTATGCAGACCCCACTGCTTATCTAAAAGTTCAAACAACAAAGGATTCAATTTTCAGTCATCTGGATCGATCAATCTGCTGATGGCGTCTGGCCTGACGTTCTGTTCTCTAGCGACCCATTGCATGTCAAGGCGTACGCTATTCTTAAAACAAATACTAAATATATCAACAGCAATGGTTTGCGATTCTTGATTAGGGCTCCTGCATAAAATGGCCCTACAAGCGTTTTGGTTATCCGAAAATAATGTAACCTTCTTATGCAGCAGGACATGTATCAATGAAATAATAACATAAAAAGAATGGCCTTAATCGTGCAGAATGTCGAGCTCCTTGTTTTCTATCGTGCTCTGACCAAAGGCCATGGGCTGTGCTTCTGTCAATATTAGCTACATAACCAATGTATCCAGAGTGGCTTGCATCGGTGAATATTTCCATGGGCTCAGAACATTTCTGCTTAATACGAAAACCATTCAGACAATCTATATGGGCCAGCCAAAAACTTAGCTCTTGCAGAACTAGAGGAGACAAGTTATTCCTCTGAAACCAAAAAATTATTTGTGCCATCAGAAAATGTATTTGACTAGTAAAAGGTGGGCCAACGGCTGCATAAAACGAATTGATAAAACCAGCTATTCTGGCTAGCTCTTTAAACGTTAAGACTTTATCTAGCGAAGCTTGAACAATGATACGTTTGGCCTTATCTATCTTCCTCTGTGGGATTTGAAATTCCATGCAAATGATGTTGATTATGAAGCCCGACCACTCTCAGATTTCAGCAGGTTCCCAGTGTGATTTGCTTTCATTAGCTTTGAGTCCGCATCGCAAAAGGTCTGATTTATGAACAGTACTCGCTGCCTTGGCGTCTAACTGCGACGAATGTCCGGAAATACCATCATCAAGATACAAAATAGAAGCATGAGACATTGATCTCGATCTTTTGACTAGAGTTCTCGACATCTTAGTAAAACAGTAACAGGCCGTGCTTAGGCCAAAAGGGAACACTGAAAAGGTGAAGTACCTAAATGTTAAGTACCTAAATGTTATGTTAAAGAATTTCCAGTAATCTGGATGGGATATCTATATGATGGTAACCAGAGTCCAAATCCCATGAAAAGAACCAATAGTCACTCTGAAACATCTCCGAAGAGTTTTCAGGCCTTCATACTTAAATGATGGTTTGACCAACTGATTTCCCTGAGATCAATAACTAACTGCAACGTTTTACCTTCGGCTACCGTCAAAGGATTCGTGACAGCAAATGAAAAGCTGTGCTCGGTAATGCAATTATTAGCCAACAGCTTAAGAATGGATTCCTCAACAAAGACAGGATGCTTCTAAGAACTAGTATTATTCTTAAGGCTCCAGATAACTAGAAAATGGTAGCCTATAACCCGTCACTTACGACTCCGAGAACGAATTCTGGAGGATATAATAATCGCCAAAATTATTTATTCTCCCTCGTACACTGCCATTATTTTTAGGTGCGTCAACTATCTTGTGTTCCCTGACGGAGCTAATCATTATAAGCGACTCATCCAAAGAGGGGAAGTAGAATAACTGTCATGCTGGTGCGTTCCTTGACGACGTATTTCCATGCTGGGCTGCAGGACTTCTCGTGCATTGACCTTGTAAATGACCATACTGCCAGCACTGGAAACGCAATGACAAAATAAAACATTACCGCTCGAAATGAGTACAGAAACTTAATTTGTTAGTAAATTTAGGTCTTGGCAGCGAGGAGAAAGTGCTAACTAAAGCGACACCTTATAAAGGCTGTTTAGTGCCAAATATGTAAATACCATTACAACAATTGTTTTCATAGTTTATTTAGACACGTAGCGCCAAGGAGCAAAAAATCAAGCTCGTTCAAAATACGTACGTGTATAGCTATACTAATTACAATTGTATATAAAAAGGCTAAAATGACATGTAAAAACTACTTACTATAAGTTACATATATATACTGTTAAAATCTCAGGCTAATTACAAAGACATAATGAAAGGTAACAGTAATAATAATAATATTTCTAAAGATTCTAAAATTCAACCTTACTAAGTTTAGTTTTAAATTCTGCAACATTTGAGGCTTGTTTCACCTCCGGTGGGAGCTTGTTCCACAGTTTACTTACAGTGTAGGTAAAGGAATTATTCATCCATTTGAGGTTAAAATTAACTAAGTGTGGTTCCTATGCCTCTTAAATTATAAGAAGGGTTCCTAAAGTTAAAAAAAATACGTAAATAAAATTCAGAGATTGACAGTTTCTTCTGTGCTCAAGTGTCTTAATACTAACAAGAAGTTGAAGTTGTTCGTAAGGAACAGGCTTTGCATGTCCGACAATAGACCTTCAAATTTAATAGTTAGCGTCTTCCAATCGATTTTCCAAACCCATCAGGAGTGGGCTACAGTACTCTAGGTGAGGTAAAATAAAAGCCCTATACAAATTCAGCACAACATCAATTGGTAAAAACCGCCTGATACGCCTTAGGGCAGATGCCCTGTAGCTGCTCGTTTTCTTTGAGGCATTGATGCGAAGTTCAATTTTGAGAGTTTGTTGCTGCGAGGTCTCCGCACATTCCGCCATTTTTAGAAAACAGTACCTACTGCATCTCATTAGATATGTCTGAATAAATTAGATATCTAGATATTTGTGTAGGACAACCTTTCTGCAAACGAGTGTATATATATATATTATATGCAAACGTGGTCGAACTACCATAAGTACTGTTTAAAACACGAACAGCAGTGTTTTATCAGGTTAAAAAAAAATCGAGGGCGAAGCCCTATCATTTTTAGACTTGATAAAACACGTACTGTGAATGTTTTAAACGGTTTCAAAAACGCTTTAAGAATGCAATGAAAGAAATACGCACATCTCAAGGGAATGACATAAAGAAAATTTTTTTTGTAGGCTGAAGTTTTATATAAAGTTTCATCCTAATTAGAAATCCACTGATAAAGGCCCAAAATTTGCTGCGAGTTTGTTAAACGACTTCAAAAACATTCACATGTAAAGAGGGTAAAGAGACCTTATTCAGTTATTTTGGCGATACGACTTATTTTGGCCGAGAAAATCCAAGCTAAAAGTTTATGTAAATTAGGATGAAATTTTATCAGGAATCAAATGTTTTCACGGTCATTGATTTCCTTTGTTTTTGCTTTATTTATTACTCATGAGTTTTTGAAGATAAAATAGAACATGTTTCAAATTGATAATAAACTTAAACTTAGGCTCCAAGGTTTGAATTTGAATTTAATTTAGTGAATACTTCAGCCTCGTTTAGGGAAATACAATAAACCTAGTGACGTGGAGAAAATAACGTTCATAATACAGTGAGTTCCTTGAAGCCATAGCAGCATTTCGGTCGACCGGACCCAGTGGCAAATGTATGGAATGAATATTAGTACAACTATAACTGAAAGTGTAACCTGGAGGCCGTTGGGTTCGAGTACCACTTGGGTCAGAGATGTGTTCTCTTTCCCTCGTAGGGCGTGCACACCTAGAACTACAGCTGACCACTTTACATCACATTCTTTACACTTACTAGTGCTACGCGGCAAACATGATTTTATATCATAACTACATATACATATATAATCGCCGTGACCCCATATAACGCACCAATACCCACGATTGCCCTCATCTAACTTGATAGCTCAGTTGGTAGAGCGATAGACATGTAACCTGGTGGTCGTTGGGTTCGAGTCCCACTTGGGTCACATATTTTTTTCTCTTTCCCTCGCAGAGCGTACACACTTATAGCACTACAGCTTACCACTTTACATCGCATTCTTAAAACTGAAAATAACACTTGTTTTCTTCAACTGATGGACCCATATGATCTAAAAATGTTTTACTCGTACACTTTTCAATCTTACCTGATAAATTGTAGAATCTCAACGACGACACAGAGACCAGTGTTTGGCGAAGACGTTTATTGAGAGCCAGCTCGAGACCGACTCGGGCTGAGATAAACTACCCCAAAACGCCAGACATTGGTCGCTGTGAGATGAGTGGAAAGTCAAGAGAGGATGAAGTGGAAGTTGTACTGTGTTCGGATTAGGCTGAAAACATGTTGTGAATTTGGATTGCCATGGTTTGGGATCCTAGCAGTTTTTGAATTTCAGACATCTCCAAATAAGCGAGATAGGCGTCGCTGCGCCAATCTCCCTGAAGCTGGATCAACTCAGATGGCATGCGACAAGCGAAAGCGAAAGAAGCGCCGCCCTGACGGAAACTGTGTGGTGAAAATTTGCGAGAATCTAATCCTAATGTTTTTGTTATACTCTGAATGAAAGCCCATGTGATCAGAGCGTGACAGCTGTTCTTAATTGAGTAAACTGAAAAGAGTGGCATGTCGGAATCAAGAGTTAACTTGTTTGATAGGAAGTGATTTCTCAAGGCTGTGATGGGACATAATAGCGAATCAGGAATACGTGGTAAAGGAATGGAAAGCTGACGCTGACCGAATTGGATGGTTTTAGTTGCGCGAATAATTAAAGTCGCCCCGTTGCGCGATAAAGTAAGATCTTTGCATAATGGACCTTATGTGAAATGTGGTTATGGCGTTCCGCTACTAAATTGGATTTGCGTAAAAAACTAAAGAAGGCTACCAAGCAAAGTGCCCACAAAGCGCTGGGGTGTGGCGTGTCGAAATTTAGCCGTGTGAAAATATCTCGTAGAATGTAAGGAGTGATGGCTGCTTTCCTGTTTGGTGCCACTCCCACGAAGCGCTGACAGCCTCGCAAAAAACAACTTGTAACGATAATCTTTGTCCCATGTTGAGGCAAAACCTATAAATTGATGCATATGCTTGATACTGCTGAGATGATTGAGTATTGTGCCGTACGCTCTGCCTAAAGTTATCAAATGCGCTATGTATCGAAAAATCGTTAATTCGGTCACTGGAAAGGAAATGATGTTGACCGAGTGACAAAACGTGGCGAAAGATTGGCAATTTGAAGAAATGTTCTTGTGCGTCGATTCGGCATGAGAAAGGCGAATAAGCTTGTTGCATAACGCATCGATATCTCGTAGTGACGGTTCTCTTGAGGAATCTATAAAATAAAATAAAAAGGATAGCATAACTAGCATTAACATGTGGAATGTTAGACTTATGCCCAGTGATTAAGGTAATTCAAAGTGGAAATAGTTATCGTCTACTGGTTCGTGTGTGAACGAAATATCTAAGATAGAAGCTGAGGCTAAGAACTGCTCTTTGTACTTAGGGGCCTTGTGCCATCTACTCAGGCAGTCAGCGAAATTGTTGTGTATGCCTGCGATATGTTGTGCGCGTATCTCGAAGTCGTGAGTAGCTGCGACAAGCCATAGTTGCTGGAGACATCGCTGCATAAATATATCGTGTGTTCGGCCAGAGTTTATGATAGTGACCGCCGCCTCGTTGTCGCTGAATGAATTTCCTCCCTGATAGCAGTGATGCCCAAACCCGAGATGCAACCACAACTACTAGAAGTTCGAAAGCCGATGTGTAGAGCTCGTTGGTGTATGTGTGAAGGGAAAATAAACGAAATACATTTGTCAAAGCATGTCGCACCTCCCCTTCCAAACAAGCATCTGTTGTAAATCGTACATCCTTAAAGTCCCAGATATTTGACTTGATAACTGAAACTCCATTCAATCGTGGAAGAAATGCTAACCACCACTGAATGTCGGACCGTATCTCGTTACCTATGTTGAGGTGCCGTGCTGGTGTTTTAATTCCGCGTAAGGAATTCAAAAGTGTAGCCATGAAAATGCGACCCGGTTTAATGCAGGCTGTGACAAATGACAATTTGCCTAGTAGTGATTGTAATTGCCTTTTAGTGTAATGTGATCGGGTCAGCCAAGATTGGAATTAGTCCAATAGTTCAGTAACACGGAATTCAGGTACTTTAAGTCTGAGATTTAGTGTATTTACTTGGATCCCCAAGCAAAGCATATCGGTGGAAGGTGTAGCTTCTTTTCCTGTTCCTCCCAAGCGCTCCCAAGCGCTCCCAAGCGCTCCCAAGCGCTCTACTTTAATCGAATTATTTTCAAGAAACGTTTCCGATACGATCGACACTTCGCCCCCGTGTCCCACAAAGCAGTGGTACCGTTTAGCCGACACTTTATCAAGCACTTATTTCCGGCTATCTGGGTCACGCGTATTTGTCGTTTAGTGAGTTTTCGAGCTGCAATGGTACACTTGTCTGCACGTGATCCTTTATACGCAGCAAGGCGGCGCTAATTGAGAATAGTGTCTGCCTCTCGAGCTAGACTCCGTGGCAATGGCTCACTACGAGGCTTTTGCTGGACCCTCAGGTTGGCTCGTATCGCATACTGCCTCCGGGATAGAGGATTGGCCCTATCCCATTCCGCAGCACCGTTTGCCCTCAGACTTACTGTGACCTCCTCCCCCAACTGTTTGGCTTCACGTGCACGTTGGGCACGCTTCTGTGGATCTTCGAGGTCGCCGCGGAGAGCTGGGTATCTACCAGTTTGTTCGGCTCTTTCAATTCTCTTATGCCATTCTAGAGCACGAGCCGTAGATATCGTCTGGGAGAGGCTTGCTTTGTGGAGCTTTGAGAAACCGGGGATACCAAACTGCTTTGCTTGTCTACGCAATTCTGCTTTGGTCGGCATTTCTTTGGTGATATCTATATGGAGCCCTTACTCTAATTGAAGTGTAGAGTCGTTATTTTCTGGTAGAAACCTAGTAGTATAGCCGGGAGATAAAATTATACCGCCTTCCACAAATCCACAGGAGAACCGTTTGATGGCCCCCGACCCCAACGCCCTTTGTTTAGCCTGTTGAAATTGTTGACCACAATATGGGTGTTTATTGTACCAAATCACAACATCTATGGTATTCCAGAGATAATAAGTTGGGATTTGGTACAATAAACACCCATTGGGGTCAAAATTTCAACAGGCCAAACAAAGGGTAGTGGGGGAGGGGGCCATCAAATGGTTCGAGTGGATTTGTGAAAGGCGGTATCATTTTAACTCCGGCTATACTACTAAATATTTGTCACGCCGCTCCCGACGCACAAATTTAACAATTATAGCGGGGTGTCTTGTTTGCGATGAGCTTGAACTTGGGACTGGAAAGCGATGGCTAATCGAGATATCATCTTGGTTAATTTCAATCCCCATAAGGTCTCAGATATCTGTTATAATTTTGTTTGTATCTTCATGAGCAGATACTGGAATGCCCTTAACCTCTAGGCATAGTGTTTAACTGCTATTCTTCTCAAAACAACACTTGTCCCCGTTTTCGAAAGCAACTCAACTTCGACGTGTTTACTTCAGGCAGAGAGAACTAAACTTCTTGCAGATGAGTTATCTTCCTTGGAGATCATAGTATTACAATCTAATAGCATGACATTTTGGGAAATTAGTGATAACATTTCCTCTCGAGCCTCGGAAGGATTTGTAAAAGTCCCTCGGCATCTGGACAGTGGGACTTTCAGAAACATCCCTCGGCTCTCGGGAAACATTTAATCACTAATTTCCCACATGTCATTACTTATAAATCAGTGATATTTTTAAAACAAAATATGCTATTCCATATTCATCCAAAACTGATATAGCTACCTTTTCATTTTACAATGTCTCCAATGCGCTCTGTAAAACATTGCGTTTACTAAGAAATTCCACAACATGTTCAACAAAAAGAAAAAGAAATCAGCCAAGATTGCAAACATTGCTATAATTTGGAATACATGTATAAGATTGTTTTATTTTTAGAAAAGGAATCCATTTAAAAACCATTTCAGAGGTAAAATTGAAATATTAACTGCATGGTAATTAATATATATATATATATATATTTTAAATCACAAAAACTTGTTATCCATGCAACAACACAATACTCCAGCTGTTCTAAACTAATGTCTGTTGACATGAGTGTAAGCATGGTACTGGTATCAAGCTACATGTGCACTGAAAAACATGCTGATTTATTCAGTTGAAATCATGTATGGTGCACAACTATAATCGAACGGCTGTGTGGAATAAGGGCGTAAGTGACTCCTGATCACGTTCTAAATTCTCCCTTAGGAAACAAAGAATTTGAAGGAGACAACAACATACTTTATTTGCACCACTATTAATAATTACAATATAAAAGGGAAAACAAGTTAATACTCAATATTGGCGCAGGCTATCTAAAATAGCTTTCGCTAAACGGGTTACATAGCCCAATAAGTAAATTAAATATCAGAGACAAAGGAAAATTAATAAGAGCCAATTAAAGCTTCCTTTAAGTTACTTTTGAAAGCTGATTTTTGAGTGATTTTGATATTATCTTCAAGGGCATTCCATGTCTGGGGGCCTTGGTAGCGGAGACTAAACTTACCATAATTTGTCCTTGCAGGCTTAATGTAATATGTCTTTTTTGAAGCAAGCCTAGTATTGTAGTTGTGCACATTACTAACTCCAGTAAAAAAATCATTAAAAGGGAGTCTAGCAAAATAATAATCATGCATGAAGAGAGCATTATAAAATTTAATAAGATCAACTAGTTTTAACAAACCTAGGCTTTTAAACAAGGGACTTGAATTGCATAAAAAAGTAGCCAACCTCACAAAGATAAATATAACTTTCTTCTTATGTACGTGAAGACGTTTTTAGTAGAAATATGCCTCCAGGCGTTGTGTTCTGCAGGCGAGCGTTAAGTGTATGATATCACTTCCACTAAATAAACCTTTGTTTAAAGCTGAACAAAGGGAACAGCCTCCAGTAATGGCGGACATTTAGATTCAATGTTCTCAAAAACATGACTTCCTGTCGTCGTATCGAAAAATATATCAACTCTACTTTATGAATATGCAAAAACATTGATAGGTCAAGATTTGATCGTAGTGGCACTTTAACGTTCCCGTTATTTCGATTGCCGGTATGTGATGACATAAGCTGATGAATTCGAATGGTTGTATATAAAAAGACAGTGGCTTGTACTTTTATCAACTATTCCTTGCGTGCGAAAAACCTTAACCCTCAAATCGCGGTAGAGAGGAATCTCAAAAACAAGCAAGTGAAATGTTATTCTCTTTAACGGATGATATTAAAATACATGTACGCTCGCAAGGAATTGTGGTTAAACGTACCGCCACCACATTTTTCCGTTCGGTGGATTAGGAAACACTTATGAGAGATTATGCCAAACCGAGATGATTATGATTATAACTGTTGATTCAATTTGCAAGACCTTTAATAAGATATTCTTGTGTTTCGATAAATACTTTTATCTTGAGACATCCCGTTTCTTCCACCATAGCCTCTAAATCCACGATTGAGATACCATTTCACCTTCCTTTTTGTTGATTTCTTTTAAGCTAATGAGATGATCGGGGACGACTTCGATCCAAGTACCACAAATCAGTTTAAATAATAGAAAGTTCACCTGTCAGTAGAAGTCTTTGAAAGATATCACTATTCTGTACCAACCTTTAATAAATAGCCGAATTTATCTCTGTCAGAGTACTAAAAAACTGTCTTAGGCGTGTCATTCGTCTCAATATAAATATAATATAAATTCGTGTTTTTTTTAAGAATAGTGGACCACGTCCGTATCAATATAATATTTTTGCGAACAATGGGGGATAATCTATCTGCCAAAACCATTCAGTTAAAAATTGAATCTCAGTAGTATAAATTAGGCGAAGCACGAAATTATATTAAAAGTGCCACGGTATTTTTGAAGCATAGCCCCGATATCTACTTTTCATTTATTTCCTTACTCATTTCGAAAGAATTTCATGCCACTGACTAGACTTGCCACAATTCGACCACAATTTGTTTTTATCCTGGAGCATTTGCGAGCGATGACCCAAATCGGAAAAAAATTAAGAAAGTCTAGCGATTGACGTAAATTTCAGTTCATACATAATGCTGTGTTTTCCTTATTTCTTTGCATGTACAAACTTCTAATTGTTTGTAACAACTATTTGCAGAAATATTACTTCTTTCATTTGTCTCCCGAGACTGTGTCCAACTTATGACTGTTTATACATCAACATTGATAGACATAAAACGCCATTCTCCCTTATTTCAAAAGGATATGAGTTTGATCTACTTCATTTTTAGTTCATCATATATGCACTTTAACCGAGCATGCTATCTTTTCAGGGTACCCTGAACAATGCGCGAAGGAACCTATTGGACAGTATGGCAGCTTGTAACATCAAAAGCTCAAGTGACCAAAACACTTTACCTGTTAACTTTGACTGGTGACACCTATGATACCAACTGCAGATACAGGCGGTACTTCGGCAAGAATATTAACATCCTCCACGTTCTGCCCTGTGCTAGAAACTCCACACTCGTGAAAGCCTCCTTGTTGCCTTCCTTTGCAAAGAAACGTTTGTCTTGAAATTATCTATGTCCCACTGAAAGGCGGCAATTTCCCCAGGTCTCTGTTTTATGTCAGCATCTTCCTGTATTTGTAACATACACGCATAGTTTTAATAGTAGTTTGTTATTATCTGGAATAATTTAGATGAAAATCTGAAGATAATAACGTCTCTGGGTAAATTTAAGAAAGAGCTAAAAAGGGCAATGTTTGAATTTTTTTTAGCTATCTCAGTTTGATCGAATCACATCCCTATCATATAATTACTCGGGCCAGCGAAGGCTGGGCCCGAGTCAAGTTTCGCAAGTGTTTCTTTTTCTTTTTTCTTTTTTCTTTTTTGTGTCGACCCGGAAGTCGCCGTTAACCAATCAGATTACACAGGAGCCATTGTTCGATGAACAACTCAACACGTGACACGATCAACCAATCAGATTCGACACCGCTCGTGGACACTTCCCAAATGTATTTTTAGAGCCAAAGTTCAACGGGAGCGAAGATTTGAGCCATTCTTACCGATTTGTTTGCTCAAACCAAAGGTCTCTTCGACTGAAATAACAAGATGTTCAGCTAGCAGGACTTTTAGGAGCTTTCGATGGAAAATTCTCACATTTACGAAAGGAGTGTGGCGATCCAATCGCATAGTCAGCTGCTAGTCTGGCCGAATAATCCACGGAAACTGAATGAAAATGCCTGTACTGCTGCATCTAAGTGCCATAGGAGTACTCTTGTCTGTCTTGAGATTATACAACTGGGAAGTCTTGAAGCCAGTCAAACCAATGTTGAGCTTTTATTCTTAGACTTCGACTCAAGAGTCGCAAAAGCTGGAATTGAACAGTGATTGACCCTTGTCTTTGAACGCAAACGGAATTATCTGAACTGGTGAGGTTGAAATTTATGTGTTTATATGAACACGCACACGAATCTTATTTGTTCCCTTCTCTTAAAATGTTATTAAGTGTAATGGTGACTGTAATTCGAACTGGATGAAATAGACCGTAAATTGAACTGTATGTGATCATGTGACTTTATAAAGGCCAAGGAGGCAACTTGAAATCGTCATTTAGGAAACCGAGCTAGTCAAAAGAATAGCAGGATTTGTCGTGGAAAGCCGTAACTATAAACCGAACTGTCCTAAAACTAGAACTGGAGAGCATAAATTATAGCACTGCCCACAGTATCCTTCGCAGCCGTCTACATTTATGTCGTCACGCAGTTGTCTGTTTGCCGACGATTGAGGCGAACGAGCTTGAAACTCCGGCTTTGTCTTCTTATTATTTTGCTGAACTGCACAGAAGACCCAATCTCGTTCCCAGAGCCCGCGATCTTCTGGCCAGCGCCAAGATACAGAGCTCTGGGATAATCTATATCGAGGTCAAATTTGATTGGCTAGCATATCTCACCGGAAGTAAATTAACAACGACGCCATGGAGTTGCTTCGTTCGATCGACCATATAAAGACCGGCCTAAAAAGTGGTGAAAAAATCGCTAAAAATCAAGTTTATCATTCTTGCCGTTGCTGCAGTCAAGTAAGTAATCATCGTGTTGAACTGTCTGGATAAAAAATCAAGAAGAGACACATTCTGAAGGCTTTTAAGAACGATATGTCAGGTCAGATGTTCGGGAGAATCTTTGACGAAATTCAACTGCTGAAATATTTACCAGATTAATTAGAACTGCGAGGGGAAAATTGCCACTAGGTAAATTGCTGATTTAGTGATTGGAATTAGTTTTGAATACCTGACTTTATACTCTGGGCAGATGCGGAAATAAAAACAATGAGTGAAAACTATAATAAAACGTGTGTGCATCTTTTTTGTGAAGTGAAAACAAGAATAAAACGTGTTTTATCTTTGCATAAGTATTTACTATTAGGCCTACATCCCGGGCCTACATGTAGTAGATGAATAACAACTATCATTCAGCCTTGAGCAGAAGAAAACTGAGAAAGTTCACTTCAGCACAGTGATAACAGCACCATGTAATATGCTGGTACGGTTCTATTTTATATTATTTCTATTTTATATTATTTCTATTTTATATTATTTCTATTTTATATTATTTCTATTTTATATTATTTCTATTTTATACTGTTCTATTTTATTCTATTTTATCAATGTTTTTAAGTCACAGATAGACATACAGATATATGTATTTACAACTTAGTTAAAATTAGGTCACAGAAGAATGTGTATATCCATCAGTTTTACCTTTTTAATCATAGATATAGATACATAGATTGTTTTAATTTACTCTTTAATTTGTGTCCCCAATTCCCTTTTTTTGCTAAATACCTTTAGACACGTTAATAAAGTTATTATTATTATTATTATTACACATATAACTCCCCCACCCCGGCATTTGTGGGGCACTTGATATTTTTGAATTCAGAGCATTGCAAGTGCCTCATTGGGTCAGTCTCGTGGGGGTCAGCTAAGCTATGCAAATGCCCCTCTGTGGGCTTTGGAACAAGTATAAATCTCTTATACAGGGTTGCCACTAACCTGAGTATCAGGGGAGGGGAAGGCCTGATACTCAGGTTAGGTTGCCACAGGTCAGGGAAAAGTCAGGAAAAAAATTGTTTTTCAAGGTCAGGGAATTTTGCATCTGGTCAGAGAAATTCTAAATTTCTTGTCAAAGTCATGAAGAAGTCGGGGAATTTTATATTTAGGTTTCCATGATGGCCTCTCATGCCTCAAGTGTCTGCAAGGGGAGGCTACAGGTTTTGATATTTAATGACGTTTGTTTTGGATGAGGAAATGTTGAACAGTCTTATTATGGTCAGTGAAAATTGTTTTCTGGTCGGGGAAAAGTCAGGGGAATTTTGTTTCTTGATGGGTGGCAACCATGTTATAAACACTTACTATTTTGACTCTCTTTGACCAATTCCCCACCTCCCAACTTTTCTTTGCTGGCAAATGCCCCATCCCTGGAACAGAAACTCAGTCAATACCCCACATACAAAAATGTATGCCTGGGAAGATGGGCAGATTTGGAATCGATAGAGCCATTACCAGTGATAAATTATTTTCTTTATACCTTTAGATGGCAATCATAATTATTGGAAAGAATGTGATGTAAAGTGGTAAGCTGTAGTGCTAAGTGTGTGCACGCCCTACGAGGGAAAGAGAAAAAATCTCTGACATTATTGGAAACCAATGCAAGTATTTGATCGTCAAACAAGGACGTTTTGATCACTTCAACAGATGTATAGGCTGCTTCGCTCGATCCCTACCAGTCAGCCTGCACAATTTATTTTTCTGCTCCTTTGCACTTGCACTGTGGTGGAAGTGGATATATTACATCACCTTTGGGGTTATTCTTCCTAAAATCTCACAAGTAAAAATATCACCAATTGGTGTGTCAAATGCAGAAATCCAAGAGAAAACCCCAATGAAAACTCCTCACAAAGCCTACTAAAAGCAAGCCAAGTATTTTTCAGCCACCCTCAGACCTCAGGATGTCCTTTGGCTTTCTACCAGTGGCCTATTTGACCAAAATTAGAGCAGTTTCCATTCAAAATCCTACAAGAGAAATTGCTGCAGGCCATCGGCAAAGCCGCAGAATCTTCCCAAATGGCATTCTGGGGAAAGCTTGAGCCATTGACTTTATGGTTTGGCAGTTTGTAACTGAACAGGGCTAGCCAAACTTGGACTGAGGGGGGGGGGGGGGGGGTTAGTTGAGTTAGTACTATGTATTTAACCCAAATTGGCACAGTAGACAATGGGATTTTTGTCCATTACCCACAATGCATTTTGGGATTGGTGCTGCAAAATTGTAAAGAGAAATGCAGTGTCAGAATGCCACGTGGGTTCACAGTCACTTGATGTGTTTTCTGTAAACAAACATGGTAGTTGGATAGATTAAATTGTGTTTCAGTGCTTTTAATAGATTTTAATTGCGAACTGGAAGAGTTTTTAAACCTATTTTTAGCATATTGAACTTGGTAAAATTCAAAGAAATGAAAAGCAAAAATTGAAAGTGTGTTTTTACGAAGATTGGAGTCAATAGGCCCTTTGCAGGACCTGGTCATGTGACCTTTTTAGCCTGTCAATCAAAAACATTTTTTTGAAAACTCTATAATTTAGCTTAATTTAACAGAGTTTGTGCCATGGCAAGCCATGCCAGTCAGCAAAAAAAGCCTCACAAACTCTATTAAATTAAGCTAAATTATAGAGTTTTCAAAAATTTACCATTTCTTCAGTTTTAATGATATGAACCTGAAACTTGGGCTTTTTACTAATTTTGGCTTGCTCTTAATTCCATTTCTGGCATTCGTGTTGTTCTAGCACCAACTTTTTTTTGATTGACAGGCTAAAAAGGTCACACGACCAGGCCCTGCAAAGGGCCTATCAATCAATGTTATCTGCCATTGAAATAATATTTGCATTATCAGAATTCCAGCATGTCTAGTAGGAAATATTCAAACATTTGTGTAGCAGAAACAAATATATATATGTGTACATTCAGACTTCACACTAACAGGGCAGCTTGTGAACATCCATGGTGTGGTCCAGCAGTCTGTTTCCAGGGGCACACTTACTTATGATATATATTGTGTGTCAGATTTGAACCTACTTTAGAGTTTAGGGTCTAGCTTTTGTGTAAAACTGTGGAATTCTGAGTTTATATAGACAGCTCAAAATAATCCATCAGGTTGAAAATGGGTTCATTTTCACAACAACTTGGAAATCCAGGGTTTGGAGCAAACTTGTGTAAAACTGGGTCCAGTTTAGGACCCCATGGCCATGGCTGCACATGCATTGTACCAACTGTATATATAAGTTCCACCCTGGATTGTAAAAGAACTAGGAAAGAACATCTGACCCACTTATACTTTCTAGAGGCAAGGTGATTTGGAGGATGCACCCCCTTTTGACATTCAAGTGGTATCAAAATTCAGAAAATACTACTTGGGGGCCAATCCCCCCTGTTTCTATGGTGCTCATATGGTGCACCCCATTTCAATCCACCCCTGAATCCCCAGAGTCAGGCATTTGATCCTGAATTGTGGCCCAGGGTCAAGGCATTACAAACTGTAGAAGACTGACTGGTAAAAGTAAAAGTATGGGCCCAACCTTCAATAATGGTTACCGAGCGTCATATTTTTGTAGCACTTCATAGTTCTGAGTAAGTTCCCAGTAATATAAGACAAACAGAACATCTTAAAACAGGGCCTTGGTGTTATATTTCCCAAAATATAAGGCTTTAAGCTTGGTAAATTTGTTTTCTCATTCAGATTTGGGTTAAACAAATTGAAGCCATTTCTAAAGCACTATACATTTTACAATATTATTATTCCTGTGCTTGAGCTCGCTCTTTTGGATTTCTGCATAAGCTTGTAGTCTTTCTGGACCAGGGCCCAGTTGTTCGAAGCAAGGGTAACTTTATCCCTAGGATAGTGCTAAAACTGTACAGTTTACCATCTGGTTAGCAATTTAACCCCGGGGTAGTGCTTACCCTTACTTCGAACAACTAGGTTCTGGGTGGTACATTTTGATTAAAAACTAAACAAGCAATGTTTCACCACCCTTGAGAATTTGACTGAAATTTCCCCATTGATAGGTACATTACATTCTTTAAGATTTAAATGAATAAAATATATTTGATACAACATAAGCTTATACTAGGGTGAAGGAATGCAAAGTTTCCTAATTAAAGAAGAGTATTAAAAGTTAATTCTAGCACAAAGTAATTAAGCTTATTAAAACTCACCCAAAAAAAATCAAGGCTGATTGTAAATTTATGTAAACGGAATAACATGTAACTTATATTTGAATATTATATAAAACAATCAACCAAAGGCAAAGCAACGTTTCAATTATATCCGCTATCGATATCCCGGCGATATGTTACATCGCGAAATATTCAACGATAACTATACCACATCAACTAAAACAACATTTATTCAACCGATTCAAGAAAATTACACGTCCAGGACACGAAAAGGACTGCCCGTGGAGCAATTAAACTTCTTGTTCGAACCAACACTGTGTACATTTTTTAAACGTTTCTCAGCAAACTCCACTTTATACTGCATCCCGAGACCTAACACCTCCTCGTGAATTTTGGAGCACGGCAGTTTAAATCATACCTTTCTTGTCTCTGAGGGAACCTAGTATCGATTGGCAAAAAGGTACCTTTAGCAGTTCCACTGTTGTTAGGATCTTTTTCTCTTTTTTTCCCCACGAAACGGACGAACAATACATTTTTTTCAGCCGTCGGCCATTTTATCAATTTAGTAAGCCAGCGCTCTATTACCACAGCGGTTGCTTTCTCTGCGCATATTCATAGTACATTAGATACACGACGCATGCTCAGTAAACGACCTTTCACGCATGCGCTCTCAAACCGGAAGCATAAAATCCTGCTTCCGGTTATGGATTATCCCAGAGCCTCAAAGCGTTTGGTCACCGCTGGCCGAAAAATGCGCGGGCTCTGGGAACGAGATTGCAGAAGACCTTGAAATTACCGTAATTTTTAAAATAAATTTCCTTCTTCGAGGGTATAAATCAAAGCTTTCTTTACGATAAAATTTTCTTCACTTCGCCGTAACAATAGGAAATGGACAATCTAAAATCTACAATGAATCTACAATGTTTACCGTCTCGTTTTTCTCGGCCAATGGAAATCGAGATACCGTGGCGCATGTAATCGTTTCGTGGGCAGATGTTTCTCTCGGTGGCAGGAAAGGGGTCGGTGGAACTTCTCGAAACGAGCAATAGTATTGGCCTACCCAACAATAGAAAACACCCTAACCTTTAGAAAATGCAGTACAAAAACCATAGAAGTCAGGAGCCCATAACTAGGAGCTTCCATATCTCCTATATGAAACCCTGCTATATAGTATGGATATTTTCTGGAACTACACATTTGATTCCCTTAGGAATTATTGCAACTCAACAATAGTGGAAAACATTATAAAAATAACATAACTTGTAAAAATGCTGTGACATAGGCCTAGTGTGTGGGACGGACGCTCCTAGTTATGGGCTCCTGTAGAAGTATAGTACTATGGGTGCAATCAGAATACATGTCTTGAGAGGTCTCGAGAGGTTCCATGCTACTCGGAGATGAGAAACCTCTGCTCGCAGGGTAGGAGGGCCACACATTTCTCTGTGTATACTAGTTACCCTCTTTAAATAGTTATTTTCCAGGTGGTGTACATGCATGAAATCAACGCACACCATATTTTATAAATAAACAACCTATTTCAAATTTCAAAACAGAAATGTGCCTGAGAAATTAGAAATTTAATACATGATGAGAATGTCTTCTGCTTTAAAATTATCACGACTAATTATCACCTTCATGTATGAATTGCTACCAATTTGTATTGTGTTCTATTGTATTGTGTATTTCGTTTTATTGTTTTGTATTGTGTTAATTCTATTGTATTTTGATAGCAACACGTGTGTGCCTACATGAAATGACCGCCACTAATATGTGTTTTTAAATATTAATAATGAAAGTACTGTACTTGAGTGTACACGAACTCTCCAACTACAATCATTGCCACTCAGCTTGCGAGTTCATTGTTC
Source organism: Actinernus sp. WN-2022 (assembly GCA_030867875.1). NCBI lineage: Eukaryota > Metazoa > Cnidaria > Anthozoa > Actiniaria > Actinernidae > Actinernus > Actinernus sp. WN-2022. The sequence goes on from JAOWCC010001624.1 coordinate 153,668, forward strand.
ATACAAGTCCGTCAGATAACACCTGTGTGGTTGGCCTTTCTCGTAGGTTAGCCTTCAATGCACACAGAATTGAATAAGGCAGCTCTTGCACTTCCTGAAAATAGTTTCCGCTATTTTTCCAAAGCTGAACAGTCACTTGCAGTTGACTGCCTCTGCGTCCCGTGGACTATATCTGGCACTATGTGGGGATAATTTCTTGTGTATGTTGGTCCTTGGTGAGAGACCTCGGCTCACGCTCATTGCTAATTATGCAGCTTTTTCCAAAGTCTATAATCACGGGCAAGTGTTCTCTCTGGTTCCTGCGCTTGTCGAGGATTGCATTGGTGGCTTTTAAGTCATTGTGCAGGTAATCCCTTAGTTTGCACATACCCATAGCCTCTACTGTCTTAGCTAAAATTGTTAGCCAATCTTTTCGGTATTCTTGACGTCACTAGTGCTTATGAAATGGTCAGACTGTTGTATCTTGTTGTTGTGCTTTTCGCCATGGAATTGTAGCACAATTATGAAGGGCGGGGGATTCCTACATATCCCAAACAGAAGTGGGAGTCCAGGATGATCTCCAAGATCGTCTATAATGCTGACCTCTTTCAGCAAATCTCGCCCTACTTGATCTTCTACCAAATGTTTCGACGAGATCGTGGAATTCAGAACTCTTTAACAACAACTGGCAGATCACGGTAGTCTGCTAGGAAACATGTGCCGAAACTTCCACTTCCAAGAAGAGTTTTGGTCCGGATAATTTGGCTGGTGTGTATTTCTCTGAAGCTCATCTGGACTTCTTACCCTGTGGTTGAGCAACCTCTTGGCCCCTGTCGCCCTTGGCTTACTCTTGAAGTTGCTTTTGATGGCCCTCGTTCAACAGCAGCTCCGCTTTTCGACAGATTCGCCTCTTTATATCCTCCATTTTCTTCTGTGCTGCTTGTGCCTTCTTCCCTTCCTGGTAGGCTTTCTCCTTAGCTTTGTCCTTTTCTTGTGAAATTGCCACAGTTCTTTCTCGTTCATGGCAAGCACATGTGTAGGTAAACTAACTTGCAATCGTGAGAGGTTATAGCTACTTTGCGAATGCTCTGCGATAAAAGACGATTGGTGTAAAAATGTGTAAAGGATAAATGGTATGAAATATTAACTAGAATACTTTCAGTTTAGAGGCCGGATATAGGTTACTGCACCCAGTTTGTATTGGTTCTACTATGTAAGGAGAATATAATGTTTCTGAAATTGTATTGAATCAGTTTCCCCTCATTCTTCTGATAAAATCTCTTTGACCGCCTCGTTATGCTCCTTTCTCGGCAGAAGTTCGGATATTACTACTTTGGCTTCAGATGAGCTTTCAATATGTCTTGCGAGGTTCACAATCCCTTCAGCAATTTGTTGCGGTTCGGTATATTTAAGGTAGTTCGTCCCTACGTATAAAACTACTTGGTCCGGGGTTCGCTCCAGAGTGGGCTTCAGATACTCCCTCATATATTTGACTGTAGCTCCAGAGAAGCACTTTACTACCACTCGATGGCCAACGGCTTTTCCTAACTTTGGACCTTGAATATTCATGATCATGGAATCTCCGATCAATATGGCTGTAGGGCTATTGGCGCTGGGTTGTGCTGTTTTGTTTTTCTCTTGTTTTCATTTCTGTTGTTATTCACCTGAATCTTATCATTAGATTGGTTTTCTTCCTTGGATCCATGGGACATAGGCTTGGCTTTGACTTCCCTTTAGGTTTCTTAGGCTATTTAAGCTGTGCAGATGATCGGACTCAGTGAGAGCATATATAGTTTGGGGTGGAGATAAGGGCTCTCCGGTTTCTGAACAGAAAATATTTGTCTTCTATTGGCCTTCGATAAAGTGAGGCAAGCCTGTTCAAAACACCAATTATTAGATTTTTGGTGTTTAAACTTTACCAGGGAGAACAGCAGTTTGTTTGTGCTGGGAATCTTAAGAAAATGTCTGGAATTGGTAGAATTAGTGAATTTACCGGGACAACATCACTTACCTGGAATGACCACATCGCAGCAGTTACCAAAAAGTATAACTCCAAACTTGAAATGCTTAGAAGAGTCAAACCCTATCTTCCATCTTAGGAAATACTCCTACTCCATAACAGCATCGCCAAACCAACACTAGAATATTGCTGCAGTGTATGGGGAAACTGTTCCACTGAATGCCTAGACCAACTGCTACTAGCCCAAAAACGTGCTGCTAGGATCATTCTCAGTGCCGACTACTCTACTCCATCCCTAAGTCTATTCAAGGACCTTAAGATGATTCCAATATATGAAACTATTCGCCAACGAATCCTAACGCAGACTTTTAAATGTTTAAATAATCTTGGTCCGGAATGTCTCGCTAAGCTATTGTCAAGACCTTCCTATCATTATTCTACTGGAGCCGTTGTAAATAATAAGCTATACCTACCTAAACCTAAAACTAATGCTGGAAAGCGTTGTTTCTCATTTCTAGCACCGTCGCTATGGAATAGTTTTCCTGTCACTGCTACTAAATCTGATACATTACCAAAATTTAATAGATTTTGTAGGAAATATTTTAAAACTAGACTCACTACTGCTAATGAGTTGAAGAGCAATAGGTTTTACTGACTGTGATGTCTAACGATGTTTCTAGATCCATCCCTTAATACATGTAACCATCTTTCGTTTACATATATGTTTTTAATTGTATAATTCTAAAGCTATAGTGTTTATATTTTATTCAATGTTTTTTCATATCTTCCCAATAATGTATATTCCTTTTTGAGTAGTTAAATAATTATCTATTATGTCTTATAATGTAATTATATCATGTTTCTATCTTGGCATATAATAGTTAGGAGGACCAGATTGGAAACAAGTGTAAACTTTATCTGCATATCCTCATTAAATAAAGTGTTATTATTATTATTATTATTATTAACTGTTGAGAAAACACACCACAGGTTAAATGGGCTTGCACGGTAGCCCGAAAACTAAAAAATATATTCTTCTGACACCTTCATTTTTATCACCCAGTAATATAGTTTTCCTGCCAAAGAGCTACTGTAGGTTTTCTTCTAAATAAATACACTTCCTTGACTTCCTTCACTTCCTAGATTGTCATGTGTATATGCCACACCCCGATCTTGAATGAAAATTTTGGGTATAAAGGTGCGGCTTATCCATGGGTGTTTATACGGTATATTTAGGCATGCCTAAAAGCATAGCTCCCATTTGTCTGAACTGAGGTCCATGTAATGAATCAAACAATTGATAAATGATATAAAGAAAACAGTTAAACACAAAACATAACTGGTCTACACAATAATAAGGGAAATAAGTACAAAAGGTTAGAAGAAAAATAAAAGAAAGGAAATAAATAAAAGAAAGATCACCAGCTACTCCCCAAGGTTTCGATCCTGGCCATCTGGCCAACCTCGCATGTACATGTAGCACCAAAACAGTTACCCTTTAAAACTGTTCTGTACATATCTCTCCTATAAATTGTCTAACAATAAACATGATCACTACTAAATCGAAGAACTCTCATATTCAATAAATATTTTAAACAGGTTGATGCTGCTGATCATTATACCAACTGAAACAATACCGTGAACTGCACTAAGTTGACAAACTGCCCCTAAGAAAATACTATATAATAACTATCAGGGAAACCAACTTATCAGGAACTGCCCATGCAAGTTATTGACTGGTGGAACAATTGAGGAATAAAGTAATGTTAGAACAAATACCCCAGGTGGGCACTTATATGATGAATAGGTACGCATGTGCGGGCATGGAGTCTGGGTTTTAATAGAATCTCATTTTCATCCCAGAAAACCTACGACAGTGCTGCAAGCTGACTGTTAACTTGGTATTCATAATGAAAACCATTTTCATAGGAAAGGTCGCCAATTTGCGACTACACTTACTCCAAAGAAAATAACTATTTCTATGCTTCACATTCTCCCAGGACTTAAAAATCAAAGTGTCTTGATTAATATTGAATATGACAAAATTTGTAACCTATGTTAAAAAGGTTACACTGTAATGGAATCTAATAAACAGAGAAAAGGGCAATGCAATGATAAATAGGTTATTAGTCGGCTTTGCATCTAATTTAGCTATGCATTTTTAAGAGTTATTTTTATTTTGGTGAGCCTTAACGACAAGTAAACATACACAGCCATATTCGATGCTTAGACGACTGATAAGTTGTAATAGTATATTAAATAAATTCTATTAGGAAACAATTTTCATCCCATAATAACAAAGAACCTTGCATGCTCACTTCAGAAATGGGATTTAATTAGCATGTGATCGAAAGCCAATTGACAGTATTAACCTCCCAAAATACGTTCTCATATTTTTTTGCATTCTTGTGCATTGCATTCTTGGGAGAATTATAATAAAGAAAAATATTGGGGGAAATCACTTACATGTAGGCTTTTAGTTTTTTTTTTATATAAGTTTACCAGGTTTAATCTGTTGATAGTGTTCCATCACACTGTTCTCGTCAAAATTATGTCCTTGGAAGAAATTGTAAATAAATTTCCTCTGGCTGAAGATAGATGAATTCTTGCCTTTGATGGACTTGTGATTTATCATTATGGAGGACAACCAGTAGTTCCAGGTTCCCAGATATCTTTTACTTGAGTTAATTTGTCTACTTTTCAGGGGTGTTTAGAGAGTCCAACCATTCAGAACAAGTAGCATATCCAGATCCATAGCTGTGGTACATGTTAAGGGTTGGGAGGACTATAGCGCCAGATGAAAGCTGTATGGCAGATTGCATGGATGACGATGGTACATGTAAGGACACATGTGGTTGCTGACTGGAAATGGATGAAGAGGAAGAGGGCACAACCAGTGCAGTGAAATGGTTAACAGACTGAAGTGGTGATGAGGAGCAGGGATCACAGATAACAGACCTGGAGGCAGGCAGACTGGAGAAAACCAAAGGTGCTAGCGGTACTTGAGAATGAGGAAGGATGTAACGTGGAATACGATGATTTACTGCAAGTTGTGTGAAAGCAAAGCTGACTGATGTACTGCAATAGAGATGATGGTTGACTTGGGGTAGATTCGGTACTGATAGGTGTATAGGAAGGGGGTTGCTCTTCTGATGAGACTAGAACTGCAGCAACAGCAGAGGAACTGGTAGGCATTGCAAGGGGACAATCAGTCTGTCTTGAGGTGGCACTGATAGAGGCATCGGTATCAGATGGAACTAATGATGGAGGATGAATAGAACCAGTCTCTGAAGAATGCTGAATTCTTGAAGGAGGTAGATCAACAAGGGAAGATGGTGGGTCGGTGGCAGATGGGGTTTGTTCCATCATTGAAACAAATATAGAAGACCGATTCGCATGTGGAGCTGAACTACTGTTGTGTTTGCTGGTAGCTGACCAGACAAAGGTTGAGAAGACCCCAAGCGCTCAGATATATTCCTTAGGGCATCTATTATTGTATTATGCTCAGTTGAATGTTGTGCTTGTTCGTGATTATGCTGAACACTGAAATCATATGATTTCGAATGCAACGTCTGACTGATGGACTCGGCGTCAGCAACAATTCCAGTTGCAGAGAGAATTGGAAGCTTCTGCAGAATGTCCTTTACGTCTTCTCTTCCCCTTAATAACTGCAGGACACTAACAAATATACAATTTCTAGGTAAATCAGTCATAATCAAAAACATTAAGTACATCGATTAACAGAAGTTCAAGGAAGATACGTATGTATATTTTTCAGGAAATGTTTGTAGTGATATTTCTTAGTTTATGCAAACACCCTAGATTTACATGTCCATGTAGCAATCCCTATAACAGTCGAGGGCTGTTGTAAAAGCAGGATTGTTGAGAAAAATAAAAACGATAAAAACCCGGTACGAATTGTTGCAGTACCATGGAATGATCACTAGTAGTTACTGGTTATGTAATTACCTGTCTACCACCAATACACCTTGTTCAGCATATGTTCATCAGGAATTGCCTCACCAGTATTCACATCACTTATTGAATGTAAAAGTAACAGCGTTAATAAGACCCCAGAGAAGTTTAAATCTGCTTATATATAAAATGGCATATGTCTACAGAACATTGAAAAATTATGCACACACTATACTGTCAGCTTACTTGGTATTGTTGCCTGCTTCCCTAGTTTCGTACATTGGTCTTAATTGGTTGGTGCCGTAACACCTATGGGCCACCGTAATATAGAGTGCCAATGACAGTTTCATCACGCGTTTCTAGGCATTTTAAAATGATCCAATAATTTCTTTATTTGAGATAAAACACCATTTTAGGGGGTGGGGGAGGGAGTTACGCATTAAGATACAAGGATACAAACTCAATGATATATTAACACTTCACCTTTATTAGAAAATTTTAAATGACATTTCACTCAGTGCGAGCTGGACCATTGAGCCTGGAGCATGCCTTCAGTAGCTGGGCCGAAGTCTTCTGTCGTTGATCGTACTGGTCCCTGTGCGTAAACAGCTTTGACTGGAGCTGGCGGTATTTCTTCCTCTGGATTCGCTTCAGCTTTTCGTCCGAGACAAGACAAATGTTTAGAGTAACCAATCTGGCTTCTCGATGTAGTAGCTGGACGCAGGTGTAGAATGGTAGATGACAGCGTCCATTCGCTCTTCTGTTCAAAGCGTTATGCCATCCCTCAATGTCATTGTTGGTTCTTGTGGCCTTTCTGTATACTGACCAGTCCTTGGTGGGAAAGAATGTACTGTCTACCCAGTTGTCCTTGATGTAAGAAATCAGCAGTTTGAGGGGTGGTGTCACAGCCTGTAGGCAGAGTCTGTTAAATATAGGCGCTATCTCTTGGTGAGGCAAGCATGGAAGTGCCATTAGCTTCCGCAAGTACAGGTAGGTGCCATTTTCCTGTACGTAGGGCACTTGGAGACCCAACTCTTGCACCTAACAACTGATGAAGTTGTTATGGCGTCATAACAACTGAGGACGCCATAACGAGTTGAATAGCTTTTTCTCTAGTTTTGGATGCTCTATTGAAATCGCATCGCTAAAATGCTTTAAAAGGGATAGTACACATTATAAGCTTTGAAATGATATAAGTTATGGGGTATTTTGTGGTGTAGAAGTCAGATAAGTTGTGAACTGAATTTTTACCAATTCGGTCGGCGAATCGACTCGTTGGCGAAACGACTCGTTGGCGAAACGACCGGATACCACAGCACCAATAGTATGAGAACCATGTTCATTACGATAACACCATGAACTGCACCAAGTTGAATAACTACCCCTGCTAGTCAGTCAAATTAATGCAACCCAGGTTATAATGTGCAGCCTATGAAAATGACAACTTCTAAAAGTGCCTGTAGTTGTCTTGATAAATTTGGTGCATCTCTTAATCGATACACCCTATTATAATATAATAAAACAAAACAATAGTTGATTAATGTTCAATGTTCATTTAAAAAACAAGTTTGTATTTATCGAAGTTCATATATGAAGCTTGATGGCGTAAGATTTGTAAGAAATGGGTTCGGGGGTGAGCTTGGCGTTGGGCTCGGACGTGAGCCCAATCGTGGCGTCCGCAAACACTTCAATGGCATTGTCCTGTAATTCTTTTCCCATCATTATCCCATCATTCACGTATAAACCACGTTCTATCTTCCGCACACTTCCAGGGTATGTTCTCCAACTATCCAACTGCTGTTGGATTACTCCTCCCAACAGAAAGGAGCCAAACCGAACAACGTGCGAGTGAAGCACAAAGTCTCTAGCTGGGAGTGTCAATTTGATTTCCAATGAAATCTTAACGCATCTCTTTCACACGCCTTTATTCGCACCTGCAAAAAGGCTTTCTGTTTGTCTCCTGCTATTAAGACCGGATGAAACCAACTTCTTACGAGCACACTCCAAAGCTGATTTTGTAGAGGGGGTACCGGGTTTAAGCATTTGTTTAAAGTCGGCGCCTTGGCGTGTGCTCTCGCTGACGCATCGTACACCACGCGCAACTTTGTATTTTCTCCGTTATCCCGTATCACTGCCATGTGGGATGTAAAACTCCGGCCCTTTTGGTGGAGTACAGGTTGGCTCTACTATTCCCTCCTCCCGCTACTCCCTAATGACTTGATCGCAGCACTTAACCAGATCTTGTTTGTTGAGTTTGTGTGAGAGACCATTAAGTCTCCGCAAACTTCCTTCCTTATGGTTAGGTAACGAGGGGTGCTTTCCCTTTCAGGGAAGTCCCGTTTCGTACCACCCAGCTCGTTCTTGCCTCAATTGCTCCTTAAATTCCCTATACACCTCCTGCTGGTCCCCCTCGGGCGTGTCTGCCAGTCCCAACACGTCTAGTCTACACAGTTCCTCGAAATCGACCTGTGACGTCTGAGTAAGCAGCATGTTTTTAGTTGCCTTGTGACAGCAGTGTCCAGCCAAACTGAGTTTGCTCTGCCATGGGCTCTTCTGGTCGGCCGACACATGGAGCACTATCAGTTTTAATTTTCGCAAACTCACTTGCACTGTGGATCAGATGGACCTGAAGCTCTTCCTTGTACAGATAGAGTTTCAGTAACTGCTCATACTTAGGGTTATCCAACATTAATAATAATTGTCCCTTGTCAACTTTGGTTATACCCACGTTCAGAGCAAAGTCTGTGTCCTGTGCCTTGGTATTGACAGAGAATATTTCTACTTGCCTTGTACATTGTAACTCCCAACAGCATCTCAATTTTGCGTATTTCCTTTGAGCTGGTCCACCTGGGAAGCTTGTCGAGCTGAGCTGCAGAGGCATAAGAACTACCGGCTCCTGTATCAAGTAGAGCTCGGCATTTTATGCCTTCCACCTTAACTACGACCACTGGATAAATCACAACTCCTTGTCTCATTTCTCTTGCTGTCATGTGATTATCGTTTCTAGCTTTATTGCAGATCGAAGTGTGATGGCGAGATCCACATTTCAGCCATCCCCTTTTGCTTTTTCATTCAACTGCTCAATGTTTAGTGCCTGTACAGTTGAAGCAAAGTCTCTTGTGGGCCAAAAGTTTCTTCCTTTCATCAATTGTTGTTATACTCGAGCAGTCGCTTGATGGATGTGTTTCGTCACAGTAGACACAGACGCCACATTTCCGGCGTTCATTGTTAACAACATTGAATAACCAAGTTTGACCTTCGTGGCGTTTTGGGGGCATTGGTTTCTCGGAATTCTCGAGTGTCTCCACTGGATTAATGTCTTTCCAACGCTTCAAGGCGTTTAACAGCTGGAGAAAATCCCAACTTTGCCAGCCATCTTGACCACGAACCAAGTCAGCTTTAATTCCTTTCAATTTATCAATAACTGGCCTCACGTTTCCTGTAAGTTGGCTCAACCTTCCCAGTGTTTCTAAACTCTGAACATTATGCAACAGGGGGCGTATTTTCACGAAGAGGTTTCTTTCGCTTAACATTCCACGAAGTGTTTGTTTACCGAGAGAATTAAGCGACTTAACTAGGTTAGGTGTTTCCATGAGATCACATTGCAGGGTCATTTTGATATTTGAGCCAAGATACTAGACGAAGATGGCGGGAAGCGAATCTTATTTTATTACTTGTTGCTGTACTATTTCGCGTTTCTGCTATCAGACGAAGACGACGATTTCTCCAAAGGCTTAGGCTTTTGACCCTACGAAATACGTTCCTCCACTCCCGGGCCATGATGTTAACCGAGAAGGGACAAGGTTAAGAGACAGAATAAGGGAGTCATTTTTTTAGTTTGTACGTTTGGTCTATTTACATACGTTGAGCAGGTGTTAAAATAGATATCATCTAAGCGGGAAACATTAATTTCATTTCATCAATACTCAGTGCTCAAAGATTTTTACACCCCCCCCCCCCCCCCCCCCCTCCCCCTCTTCTTCCCAAATGCAAATTCTAAGGAAAAAACCTAATATTATAGGCTGAGGCTAGCTATTTAAATATATATATATATATATATATATATATATATTTGTTAATTTTGGTGTTCACTCATGTTTTATTGCTTCATAAAATAATACAAGCTTAGTATATTTGAACTAATAAAATAAATGCCTTCTTGGTAGATTAATTAGATATATTAATTGACTGGCTGATTACAAATAGAATGTTGTTTTATTTAAATATTACTGCTATATATATAAAATTCATTATAACTTCATAAAACATGTGAGCTTATAACTAGTGGATTTTTTTTTCATATAATGTCTAAAATGTTCTCGATAAGGCTTGGAGAATAAAATCAATTGCTGTATTTTTTTCTGTCCTACGTGGCTAAACGGACAGGTCGTAATCTCACTCATTTTTGTGTGACAAAAATACAAGTAACTTTATTTTCTATACTCATTTTAAACAATTAGCATTTGTTTTGTATTCGTCCTATTAGTTAACGAAACTACAACAGAAATGAACAGTAGAAACAATTAATATTTAACAATTATTCACCGACACTGAGGTGAATAATTGTTTTAGTATATACCACACAAGTGAATAGCCAGCGCCAAATAGTTATTTTCTGACAAATGCACAAAACCCCGCGCGAGGTGATCACTGCTTCGCTCGAGGGTGAATAGAAAAGGATATTCAGAGTTTGAGTAGCCAATCAGAACACGTGAAAAGCACTTTTCACTTGTGTGGTATATACTAAAGGAGAATAACCTCCACATACTTGTATTCATACATCCAACGTATAAGCATTAAAATATAAATGTTTACTAGCGTGTCTCTTGTTTTAGGCTACATGTAGTTAATTTGACATAAATTAGAACAGCATTATGTAAACAAAAATTGTACTGGTATAAGTACAGAACGTTTCCTTATCAGTTTTTGTGAACGAAAACAAATCTAGGAGAAAACAACCATGAAGGAACGAGCAGTTTTTTTCTTGAGGAGAGTGGACAAATATTTTTTCCCATTACTGTTCCTGTGCAAACATTTTTTTTAGTTTTTTCATCCCCTCCAGGATATAATGGTTCGTCCCTTTGGTATTTTTGTTTCCTCTGCCTGATCTATGTCATCGTTTTATTCCCCCTTAAAGATCTTTGCTATTTCCTTCACCATACTAAACATCATCTGCTGGCCCTTCAGCTCCCTCTCCCATTCCTTGTCAGCCAGCCTCTCTAAGAACTCATGGTCCATCTTCTGGCTTTCAGTCAAAAACGACATGAACTCAGTACTCTTGCTAGAGCTGTGGTCTGTTTCAACTGACTTTCGTGGCTATTTAGTTGGGGCACAACTTTTCTTAGCAGGTGCGGCGTTGCATTTTCGTTTGGACTTGGACCTTGAGGATATATCCTTAAAGCCGAACAAGGCTTCGGCGTCCGCAACATCTCCGTCGGATAATTCCTTTTGGTCACCGTAACTGTCCGTAGAGGTCGACGGGATTGATGACAAAACACTGGCCGTAAGGTCTTCAGACTCAACAGCGGTATCTTGATCGAAGCAATCTTCCGGTTTGTCATCTACGAAGCCACATTCTACAACCCTCTTTGGTGTAATTTTTGGTCTACATCCCAAAACCCCATCCAAATCATCATAGTATGTAAACGATTCCCTGTTGTTGCCACTTCTATTGTTGTGGTCTTTCACGCGCTTGTACTCATCTTCGAGATTTTTGACCCGTGCTTTGCACTGGGTCGCGGTTCGAAAACCTTTCAACCCTTGGTTTTTCAGTTCCTGGTTGAACTCTTGGCAAATGGACTTCCATTCTGCAGCGTTGTGGCGCTTGCTAACAGGAAAATGAACTTTCCAGACTTCGATTAGGTACCTTGTTTCCGCGTCGGTCCAGTTTGGGGATCGCGACTTGGTGGTTGATTGCATGTCAATGGCCTTACTACTTTCATCTTCGGTTGCGGCTTCGGGACTTGCAGGCCTTCGGGATGGAGGTTCCAAACGTGGAAGAGAGAATGGGGCCATATCACTCTGTGAAACCCAGAAATGATTCCTGGGCCCAGGAAAGATCATAGGTCCTGGTATTGCCGCTGGTTGAGAGTCATCCATAGCGGGAATAACGAAGCGATTCCTGAAAATGGTCGCAATGTTATAAAAATAATAAGTTTCTTTCCATCGCTTATAGCAGCTAGACATCACAACACGGATAACAAACACTAGAAATAGCATAAAAGATACTCACCGGGAGCTTAGCGGCGGTGCTTCATAATTTAGAAAAGGAGTTTGGTAGTTGTTTCGGTTAGCCATGGTTAATACGACTACACTGAATTTGGGCGCGAAAACGAATTTCTAAATTCTGAAACAAGTCAGACAGACTTGACAGCTCTCATCAAGTTATTTGCTCACAAACGCCTCCTGATTGGCTAAGCTAAACTTGTAGATTCTTAAGCCGTTTAATTTGGTGGCTTAACTTTAATGAGAATTCCAGGCTTTTCTCAATTTTAGGCTACTCGCTTAACGTTAAGCTAGTAGACCCCAAAAGTGTTTTCACGACACTTCCGATTTTTAGTCGCTCAGCGACAAGAAAAAACGCCCGTGAAAACACACCCAGGGTTCTATATAAATAATGAACTTTCCTCGGGTTAGATCTCGTAATGACTGGTAAACTAGCAATGTTCTGCATTCACAATTTCCTCAGTTTGACCGTATTCTGCCTTGAGAATTTATTTCGCCTTCACATAATTCTTCTCCGTGAACGGTAATCCATCGATTTCAATTTGAACTTTCGTTTTGACCAGTTTTTTGAGATATGCGAATTTCGTAACAGTCAATTTCAGTGGTGAATTTGCCCCAGAAGGGCGACCATGCTTCGTACGTCCCGTTAAATTTGGTAATGGATAGTTTTCGGAGCTTGGGAAGAGTTCCCTGACTCAAAACATCCGGATGTGCTGCTTCTAGATCCTTTTGGTACTGCAGTTTTTGTTCGAAGATTTCACGCTTAAAGTCCAATTGACGCTTCCTTTCCTCTCCATCACGAGCTTGTTGAATGTCGTACTGCGCTGTTTCAAACACCAGCTGTTTGTGGCTCGACTGAGCTTTTGAGATGCTCGATCCTCATCTTCAAACTTCTTGATCTGCGACCTTGTTGTCTACCATTTCTGCCTCGATCGCTTCGTTTCATTCTAGAATTTGTTCGTCCGGTTCATCCTTTATGAATTTAAACTCCTATCTCTTCTTTTAAAGTGTCTATGAAACGAAATTTTTTTTTTAACAGTTTTAACCCTTTCACTCCCAAGAGTGCCATATGGCACTATTACTGGTTACTTGCTTTGAGGGTTTAAGTCTGATTAAGTTCAAAGAGCAATGCCCTGAGATTCCGACACACCTTAATGTATAGACAAATGATCCTATTGAACTGCATTAGGCAGGGGTCGCACCTGGAAAGTTTTTCATATTTCCAAAGCCATTTCTAGCAAAGAATTGCCGATATCAACTGACAAACAATTTTGTTTGCGAGTTTGGGGTCGCACTCGTTATCAAAGATTCGTCAATATTCTGAAGGCAATGACAGATACATAGGCCAGACACCCCAATCGACTTGGCGTGAACTCATGTGAACTGTAAACATGCGTCCCATAGCGATAGTACTGAGTATACTGTTCATTCTGAATTTACAATTCCAGCTTCAACAGTTTGTTTTTTACCGAATTTTGTGCGAGTATTGGCTTAACGAGTTGTCGACATTTATATTCCTGTACTTGATCCGAAGGGCTCGGCGCCGTCGACTGAGAAGACCTCGTCGCGGTGTACGATATGCCTGGACTGTTCCTCGTCCTTTGAATTCCTGGTTTGAACTGCATTATTACGACCCAACTATTCCTCAGGAGTACTTTCGACAGCAATTGCTTGTTAAAAAAGATACATTTGATCTGATACTGAACATGCTCGGCCAAGGAGTTGTGAGACAAGACACAAGGTTTAGGGAGGCAATTGCACCAGAGAAAGTACTAGCGCTTGGTTTGTATCGCCTCGGGCATGGTAATTCGTACAAAAGTATTGGACCCGTTTTTAATGTCGGAAAGTCAACTACAATAGAAGCAGTGCAAGACGTGGTAAATGGCTTGTATGAATTACGAAATGAGTGGATCAAGTTCCAAGAAACACCAGCAGAAATCGCTGCTATTATTGAAACATTTGCCGAGTATTCAGACCTACCAAATGTTGCAGGCGCTATCGACGGTTCCCATGTACGCATTATAGCGCCAAAGGAAAGTGCAGTAGATTATTTCAGCCGATACCAGCAACACGACTACATAATTCAGGCTGTGGTGGATGGCCGTAAAATATTCATGGATTTTTCTTGTTGTTAACCGGGGGCTATGCACGATGGAAGAGTATTGAGGCGCAGTAATATTTACCGAAGAGCTGAAGCGAGACAAATCTTAACTGAACCGACTGTAAATATAAATGGTAATGAAATAGGTGTTGGTTTTATCTTTAAAGCCAATTTAATCTTGAAGTAATGATTTCAAAGAAGAAAGATTATACAGTTGTAACGTTCTCTAAAGCAACGAACCCAACTTGCCCACGAGGTCTCTCGACTCAGCCAATTAGCCATAACGAAGTCGAGGCTACGACCACGCTTCAACAACAGTTCAACTGAACAATGTTAATATTCAACAATAGGCCCATATCTGCTTGGGGACAGTGCTTATCCTCAGAGTCCATGGCTAATAAAACCTTATGCTGAAGGAACGAGAGACCAAGATGAAAAGAGATTCAACAAACAACTTTCTAAAGCTCGTGTAAAGATTGAATGTGCATTCGGACTCCTTAAGTGCCGTTGGCGTGTTTTGCTAAAACGATTTGATAGTGACATAGAATTTGCGGTGAAAAATGCCATTGCGTGTGCAGTTTTGCACAACATTCGTATTCGATATGGAGACGAATGGGACGAAGATGACTTCGAAGACCCTTGCCCCCAGGCACCAGCAGGGAATACATTGCAAGACGGAGATGATATCAGGGAGATCCTTACTGACTACTTAGCGAATTTATAGAATATAAACTGACAGTAGGAGATCTATCCAAAGTATTTTTAAAGACTAAAAATATATACACGTACATGTATTACCAGGTTACTGTTTTAAGTTTTTATTAAAATCGATTCCATTCAATTCTACTTGAATATTTGTAATTTGTTGTTTAGATTTGAGAATTAAAATATTGATTTCTGAACAATAACAATATTCAATGTTCATTGCTTTTCTAAGAACTTAGTTAGCGTTCCTACGAGGCTGTTCATAGTGTTCAGTTACTCGTTTTGCGTGCGCGTGAACGTTTGGACGAAGTTACTCATTTCCTCTCTGCGACTGCATCCCGCTTACAGCGGTTCGGAGCAGCTTACTCTCCTCGTCCTCATTCTCCTCTTCCGCAGCCCTCTTTCTTGTTTTCTTGCGCTCTGTCCTCCGAGCTTTCTTTTCGGTCTGTTGTACTGCTGCATTTACCGCGCCGCTCGTACTAGCCCCTTCGTTAACTCGGCCCTCGTCGGTTCCTGTTTCTAGCACATTCTGAAGAGTAACGATATCTCGATCGCCCAATACCTCGTCGATCTGGTCGTAAAATGGAACCGTTTTTGGATTGCCACCAGACTGATTGGTGTTCCAGTCTTTGGCCTTCTTGTAGCGGTCGACCAGATATTTAACCTTTTTCTTCACAACCTCGGCGCTTCGCTTTTGAACTTTTCCCTTTACAAACCGCTTGTTTAACTTCTCTGCAATATCGGCCCAAGCTACACGAGCCTCTTTACTTTAAGTACGGTCGAAATTTTCGGCGCATACAGCAAGAAGGTATTTTTGTTCTTCGTCCGACCATTTGTGGTATGATCGTTTGCCGCTTGATGAAGATTCAACTCCCTCACTCGTTGATGGCGAAGGAGATCTCGAGTCGGCCTGTGATCGTGCAATGCTGGCTGGCTGGACGATGGATGGCCTTGGTACATGGCAGCTGAGTTTGGATACAAAGGGTTTGGGGTTTGGGGTTTGGGTATATCCCCGGTCTTGCTCTTGGCTGTACATGCCGTAATAATACGGATTGAATTCTTGTCCGCTCATGATTCCCGCGAATAAACTCCCGCGCCAGTGAGCGAACGTGCTATAGAACATGCCACAGTGTTCTGGTTTTCTTTCAAATGACAAGTGCTGTCACTTTCCGATGTGTATTCTATTGTTCGCTCTAAACTTTTCCTGAAAGTTTCTGCCCCACCCATACACTACGGCTCCTTTGAAGTATTTGCCGATTTGAAATGTTTTTGGAAGACAGAAAAGCAGGGGTCGCACTCGGAATTACTATGCGTTGACAGATCTGAAGTGTTAGGTAAACAGATTATCGAGGAACTTTCCCAGGTGCGACCCCTGCCTTAGGTATTAAAATCTCAACTCTTAATTTCCACGTGGAATCAGTCAGGCGTGAATGTGTCAGTCTGATTTTTTACAGAACATCAACACAGTTTTGAAGCAACGTTTGTCATATTGAAAACGTGCAAAAACTTCTTTACTCTTATCAGAAAACTTCTACTGGGAAATTGCAATTCCTTCTGAATTAAAAGAGCTTCAATGCATCGGAACACCAGTCAGTTCGCGTAAATGTAAATGAATTGCGCCCCGCGGTATTTGTGTCAGAAATGAGACACGCGTCTGGCTGACAGTTCACGATTGACGGGGACTTTTATTAAATAAGAATCTTGACTTTTTGACGCCTCTGGGACGCAGGGTATTTACCAAAACCATCTTACTGTACGTTTGTAAAACTGTTTGTCATGAATTCGAATTTGTCACGCGTTAATCCTGGTGAAAGAAATGTTAAAATACAAAATTGTGCAATGAACACGTACGCTTGCCGAAATTTCGGATCACGATATTTCGATAACCTGGTCCGAATTTT
Organism: Actinernus sp. WN-2022; assembly: GCA_030867875.1. NCBI lineage: Eukaryota > Metazoa > Cnidaria > Anthozoa > Actiniaria > Actinernidae > Actinernus > Actinernus sp. WN-2022. The sequence continues at coordinate 170,454 of JAOWCC010001624.1, forward strand.
CGTTTGACAATAAACGAAATATCGTCGAAATGTCGCTCGCAGGTTGGCGATATTTCGCCTTGGCATTCGAATTTTCGCGTATCTCATCAATTCTTCGTCGAAATTTCGAACGAAAACTTGCCGGCGACATTCGTAGGAACAAAGAGCGAAATTCGTCGAAATACGTTTGCATGACTTTTGCACAATACTGTAATTCGTCACAGTTTATTCCCGTAAAGCTCACAGTTCGATGTGCTGTCGTTTTTTTTTTTGTGTTTGTATGTTTACCTTCAAATAAAGCACTCCACGGCGCTGACTAATTCGCCAGTTATTCCCATAAAGCTAACAGTTCGATGTACTGTCGTTTTTAACTCGTGGATGCGCGCATGCGCAGGAACGAGTTTTTGCGTGAGGTGGGCGAATGATGGCTAGCTAGCTAGCCGTTAGCAAAAAATCAATCAATATCAAATCGTATGCTGTTCGGAATACGAGCGAGGAAGCCTCGGGGACGAGTTTGAGGCACTGTGAGCTGTCGGGCGAGTGGCATTCAGAGCTGCAGAAGTGTTTTACACGGAGACTACACACTGTGATGGCAGAAAAATCAACTTTATGAAATGATGGACTTGTTTGCAAGGTTCTGTATTCCACAAAAGGTTTGGTTTCCCGGGAATATTTGGCCACTTGACTCGCAAACATGTCTCACGCCGAAGTCTAGCGTTGAACGGTTCTTGAAGGGGATGAGTATCGAAAGCAGAATAAAATACTGGTGAGTGTAATAAATCACAAATATAAATGTATAGTTTAAAATTGTACCTCAATTCTAAAGTAAAATTAGAATCCGTTTACTCTTATTTACAAGTATTTGATCGAGTGTGTGTTCTTCGTGAAATTTTATGGTTGCTTTCCGAGATCATTCCGATCCGAAATACACACGTGTAAGATCACAATGAAATGAGACCTTTCCCACGGTAATTCTAAGATGTCGATCACTTTATATTTTACTGGGCCTTCTGCCAACGAAATGAGACCTTTCTCGCGGTAATTAGGCGTTACAATCTCAAGATGTCGATCAGTTTATATTTTACTGGGCGTTCTGCCAACTCAGGAAACGGCCCAGTGTTTTTTAAAATTTTGAAATATAGAAGCTCTGAAATGCCATTTTCAGCTATTTCAGATAGGTTACATGCGTAAAACGTATGTAAAACTCCCCAAATGGTTAAGGTTACCGGATACCTTCAAAACGAAAAAGATGGGAATTTTTTTTTTCGCACAGAAATGTAGTTTTAGCAGTAGTTTATCATATACCAAAAGCTCCGTTAAAAAAAAGCAGGTGCCGTTCGCTTGGAAAACAGAGAAAAAAGAAAAGCAAAACATGGCCAAACAATGCATACGACTACGAGCCAAATAGCTAAATAGAAGTCCTCGCAAAACCCGACAAGGGTTCGTATTTTCACTTAGACAGAGTGCCGAGTGGTCTACATCTGAACATAAATAGATACTGATAGGAGCCGGCCGAGAGAATATTTGTTTCCAAGAAACCCGGGCCAAGAAAGCTTAGATGGAAACGTAAAGTCTGACGGTGACTCGATCTGAATCGCTTGAAACGATTGCCGCGCTGTTTCAGGCGCCTGCAAATCGCTGTCTCCTCTACTAACTATGCTGGCATTCAAAGCGTCTCTAGGTGTTCACCTTGGCTTTGTCCCTTGAGGTCTTTTTGTCTTTCCCATTTTTCAAGTCACACAAGAGAACTAGAACAACCGGCTATATCAACATTTTCTCGATGCGGCGCGTAGTTTTGATCGGAAATCGACAATGGCGGGAAATCTTGACAGATAGTTGAACTGTGATGAGAAATGATTGGCCAAGAGCTCGCTAATTGTTGGAGAGGCGGGGCTTCAGATTCACGCACGACAGATGGCTATTTTTTTTAAGTGCTATTTTCTACGCTTTCGATTTTCAACCAAAATAGAGTTTTAAAAAAGCTCCCACTCAAGAGGAATTTATTCTATTTGTGTGAAATTTTCACAAAAAGTCAATTGATATCGGAGCTGCAAAAGGGTGTCGGGGAATTGGGAAATTCTAAAAAGAGAGCTCGATTACATGGCTCCTGTTCATTCCAGGTATATTGGACCAGTGTTGTATATATACTTTTCAGATGAAGGCTTTTCTTAGCAATCCACTAACTTCGTCACTATGTCCACGAGTTCACCCATTGGGTGCCTATGTTTTGTTTGTGTGTTTAACTTTCAAATAAAGCACTTCACGGCACTGACTAGTTCGCCACAATCTCACTTGTTCAAGTTGACACATGTACACTGTATCCCGAACCTCGGTTACGACCTCGGTTAGCGCCGCATCCAAGAATGACTGCGGCGTTTTCAAAACGACCGCGGCGGCCGCAAAAATGACCGAGGTTTACCGAGGAAAAACTGCGGTCATTGCACGAGGTACGGACGCGGTAAATGTCCCTATAATTTCCGGCGGGGCTGTATTCAAAGATATGTGTAAGGTGTTAGGAAAATCAAATTTAAAATAGCAGAACTTGGCAAATTGGAGTAGTCAGTAATAAATTCCCATGTAGATGTAACTCAGTCAAGATCAACTGATTCCCAGCCAAAATATCTATATCTATCAAAATATCTGTATTGTAGGCTGCACAGTATTACGTATACTAACTAAATCCATTAAACTGCACATCTTACTCTCATTAGCTCAACACGTTTTGATTATCTACCCATTATTAGCCAATGCAACAGAGGGACTCAAAGCAGCAAGTACTATCACCATTTCAATATTATCACAATCAGTATCTTGAATGAACTAGTTGCTCCGAAATGAGTAGTAGTTGTTGAGCAGTGAAAATCAGGGCATCGCAACATCTAATAAAAGGAAATAAAGAAATATTCATATTTAGAGGACCTGGATTTTAACATAAATCACAAGTGTGAAGTTCCCATTGTATTAATTTGTTTTATAAATTTTAGGAAAGTTCCATAAGTGACATAAACTGTACCTCAGAATGTTATCCTTGTTTTTGAGCTTCTCCCTTTGTGGGATTCCTCTGTATCCAATTTTGCCAAGAACCTCAATGGCCTCCTCTTCCATGAGAACCGTTTGCAGTTCTTCCTCCGTTTCCACTGCTGTGACCTTTACATCAATAATAATTTTGCATAATAACATTTGTTAACATTCCTTTTCTGAAATACATATGAGACTCTGGGGAACAACTTCACATTTGCAGAGGGTGAATGGTTGAGATAAAACTGAAAAATCTGTACAGATCATTTATGGTCCACCACTACATCTGTGCATACACTGTAGCTGTTTCCTAATTTGCCTTTTCTAACTCATAGATGTATACAAACATAGGCCTAGGAACAATGTAGAATACACCAGTCACTGTAAACCCCCACCCCACCAACCCCAGGGGTATACATGAATTGATAAGTGAGGCATTAGCCACTTACCAGTATATTTTGCCCTGGTGAGCAAGCCATTAGCCTTGTAATAGAAAACTGACAATTTGAGCAGGTATTGGGCCAGGGTTAGAGACTGATCCTGATCGATCCAGGGATTACATTGTGTAGGTTGGATTTGACCAATTGAAATGCCCCCACATTAGTGCTCATTATAGAAACAGCAAATGCCTAATACCCCTATGGGTATTAGGAATGCATGAAATACATTTTTGTATGCAATTTCCACAAATTTTCAAACTTCTAAAGGAGGGTCGACTCCATCTTTGATAATAATTGATGTGGTGTTGATATAGAGATCCTGGATCTGAATCTTGGGATTTTTGAAACTTGCAGAATAAAATGAAGGGCTGTGCATGTGCAATAAGGGCATAAGTAACTCCTAATCATGTTCTAACTTCTCCCTTACAAAACAAAGAATTTGAAGGAGAATTTAGAATATGATCAGGAGTCACTTACACCCTTTTTGCACATAGCCCTTCAATTTTATACAAGTACGATATACAATTCCTAGTATTTTGATCATCCATAAAAAACATATACCATATATAGAATATATATATACTGGTAATAATACTTTTACCTTCACAGCAACTTGCTTGAATTTGCTATGTTCCATTTTTTCAATGTGAACCTCTACACCAACCAGGCCACTTGATAGGTAAGTGTATACCCATTGAGCTAGGAAATTTGGAGGAGGTCCTCCCTGAGCCAATGAACTTGCCATGAGTTCCCTAGCAGTATGGAAACTTCCCTCTGTGAGGGCAACAGTGCTCTCACATGGTACATATCCAGTTCCTGCCTCTCCTTCACTCACAAACAGCCTTCGTTTCATATGTTCAAATATATCTGTAAAATAAGAGCATAATACCATTATTAGACTATCACATTCATACAAAATCTGTAATATCCACTGAATGAACAATAATTGCCACAACCCTCTTCACTGTGACCTCCACCATTGAGCCAGACAGCACTACCTCTCAAAACAAGCCACAGTATTGGCTAACCCAACAACACAAAACAGCCTTACCCAAAGAATGAGCAGTACAAAAACAATAGAGCTACAGTATATATAATAGGTCAGTATTACTCCAACCATTACCCACTCTGAAGTCCCCAGTCGTTTATAAGTGCATTGGAAGCTTGAGATTACATCTCATATAGCTATATAAATGTACCATATATTTTACTAAGAATTTCAGCTTTGTAATTACCACACACCTGTGAAGAACTCCCTTCTAGGGCCACCATCATCTACTGCTGGTTCACCAAGGAATACAACCTTGAGCATACAATCGGATTTCACCCATGGTATTTTTCGTCCTTCAGTGTAGAAATCCCATAAATATTTCCGCTGAACATCTATACGACAAACCTTGCGTAGAACACGTCCTGCAATTTCCTCTAATATACATTTTGTATCCTTCATCTCAACATAATTTGGTTGCTCACATGGTTCAACTTCAATTGGTGTATGCTCAGCCACACTCACTACTAGGAAAACACCATAAATGTAATGAAAACCTTCAACCTATGAAATATATTACCTATGAAATACTCTATGAAACATAACTATGAAATGCCTATGAAATACTTCCCATGAAATGCCTATGTATTGATTTAATAACAATTACCTATGAAATACCCAGAGTTTCACAGGGTTTTCACAGACCGCTCCTATGAAATATGACTCTATGAACTGTTGTCCCGTTTCACAGGGACTCTTCATAGGCTTTTCCTATGAAAGTCTCTTATGTACAACCTATGAAATGTTTCAATAATTGTCAGTTTATATAAACCTATGAAATAGGACAGACATACATACAGGAGCCGAATTTAAGGGTTGTAGTTACATATGTAGCTCTATGTTAGGTAATTAACAGATAAAAAGGTTTAATAATTGGAAAGAATGAATAATACAACTTAGTAAATACATACAATCATTTATTAGTATATATATATACTCTAGATATATAGATACATGCAATTTAACAGTGACTCGTGATATCACCGTGCTTTCACAATATACATTCAGCTGAATGCATCCTTAAGCTACATTATCTGCATGTATATGTAATAATTAATTATATTCTTATAATTCTGCACACAGTATTTTTGTAAACAGTTAGAAACTCTAATATACATGTACGGTACTTCCTAATTAATTTTGTGTTTATACACAGAGATTTAACAGCCAAAAATTGGGCCAGAAAGGGACAATTTGGCCCTTAGCAAGTTAAATCTGGCAATTAATTTCATTTGGAAGTGGGACAAAGCTGGACAATTTTACATTTATCATATTTTTTCCAAGGGACAAATGTGTTTTTAAAGCGGGAATGGCACAGCTTGGTATACATATCGTTAAGGTTATATTATGTGGATCTAATGGAGAATATCATATATACATGTATATAATTTTATATATATATACAAATGCAATAAAAAAGCCATGCAGTAGTTGTTATATTATGGCTTCCCTTGATCTGATTGCAATTTGCATATAAATTAGTGTAAAAATTGGTATACATACGTGTCCAATGGCTAGTTGCATTGTCATCGCATCGCTGTCTCACAATCACACTTTCTTTAATTGATACTTAAGCTGTCTTGCATATCACAATCTAATGTAATTACACTCGTTCTCAATAACACGTGCAGGTTCGAAATTGAATTTCCAACGGAAAACGTCAATTTGGTTGATGTCACTCAACTATATTTCTATGGCAACACTGGTCTGCATGCTTCGGTCAGCAATTCTCCAAGACGGACACGATCGCGAGGGATGTTTGAAATTTGCTGAAGGAGATGAAGCAGAATCTCAATACTACGAAAACGTCGCCATACAACTCCCAGATGTGGAGGAAACATAAATAGTGTAGGAGGTCAACGAAATCGTAAGGCGACATAGGTAGAGAAATGGCGGAAACTAAGCCGAAAAACGAATGTTTTTTGCTTGAATTCCTCACCGAAATGTCAGTCGAGTGGAGAGCATGTCCTGAGAGTTTCAAAAAAAATATTTGCCCTGTCGAATGTTGTATCCATGCCCGGAGCTCGTCGAGGTAGAGCTTGAGGGTATTGCTCGATAAAACCTCTTATAAGGAGCATATCTGCAACTGGATGAATAAAAATAACTATAATTATTTTTCCAAGACCTTTGAAAGCTATATAAACAATCAGATTTCTTATACACAAACCGCTCGCTCACACATAAAGTTTATGCGATTTCCCTATTTTGATCTTATACACAAACCGCTCGCTCACACATAAAGTTTATGCGATTTCCCTATTTTGATCTTATACACAAACCGCTCGCTCACACAAAGTTTATGTGATTTCCCTATTTTGCAAACCCTTGGCTCTAAGCATGATAGCGACTTTGGGAAAGACTTTGCCATGTTTACAAAATGTTAGTTACCCGAACGGTTCACTTCAAACTCCATGGAAACCGTTTGATTGACATCCACCAGAAACGACTTCGAAGTCAGGAGTTTCGTTTCGAACCTGCACGTGTTATTGAGAACGAGTGTAACTGAATAATCATAAGTCACCATTAGTTTTAGAACATAAACTCTATGGTTTGGGAAGCAACAATTATTAGACAACATATATTGTCCCATATCTGTAATTATATGCCAAAAATAATGCATGCCAATAGGTCCTTTCAGCTTGCCTCTTTGTTGCCCCATATACAGTCAACTCACTTCTGCAACCGCTTCCCGTAAGCGACCACCTCCCATAAGCGACCACCTCCCATAAGCGACCACTTTACCAAAGAACCGTTTTTTCCTCACTCAAATTCTGTTGTAAAAACTCTCTTGTAAGCAACCAACGCAAACATTCTTAAGCGACAGCGACCACTTTTTAGTCTCAACACTTGACATTTTCTATTGTTTTTGGTTTCCGATAAGCGACCACCAAAGTAGATTGTACTGTATTTTTAGAAAATCATTACTCAGATACCACAAAGTTCAATTTTTAATGGCACTGACGGACAGGAAACTAAAAGAAATTGCAAAAACCTGAGCTAGAACTCCCGTGCTTAGCTACATGTATGTTGTTATGGTGACAGCACGCTAGAGCTGTGCTAGAAGTCTGATCCATTTACCAATCACTTGGGCTACCTGTGTTGCTTTTCCCCGTAAGCGACCACTTTGTCCGTGCACCAAGGCTGGTCGCTTAAGAGAGAGTTGACTGTATTTCAGATCACCTGACTTTACCCTTGAGTAACGTTCTTTTGTGTTTCTGTATCCTTAAACAGGAAATGCATAAATTTCTAGAACTAGATTGAGAAAACAAAGCACTGAATCCGGTGGAGATTTGTTACATATATTGGTCTGAAATGGGGCAACAAACAGGCAAGCTGAAAGCTTAAGTGTATATTATAATTGATACATTTTGCTTAAAATGTCATTTATTTTTTATAATTATGTAAATCGAAGTTATAAAAAAAAACTGTACTGTATATCCTAATATAAACATATAGTACAATATTTAAAAATCAAGCCTAACTTTGGGCTTAGCCACCCGTTTTGCTCCTGTAGGAACAAGGTCCTTGAAAATGTCTTTCTGGGGGGCATTATCGAGGGTATAACCCTTCCAGCCAGGTTTTGTTTTCCTGGATTTACTTGTAGCTAAATGGACTGGCTTTTCCCTCATGCTGCTGACTGGTGGTGTTACATGTACATCAAGAAGATCTGTTGTTTTGATCTTTTTGGAAGCCACATGTACAGGAGCTGCCTTCCTTTTGATCCCTGATGTACATGTAAGTTTGTTTGATGCAGCATTGGAGGTGACACTGACTTCTTTTAATTTTAAAGGTGATGTAGACTTCTTCAGCAACAGCTGATTGTTAGGCCATGACAGCTGATCACCATCCTAGATAATAAATTAAAAACATTTTTGAAATATGAAGATGTCACAATAATTATTTCTAAACATTAAATGGACAAACATATTATGCTATAAATATCATTACAATATTGACTGATATTATGGGCCACAGCAGGCACTCGCTTTCTGCTTTTCCATAGGTTTTCAAGACCTAGATTGCATGAGTGCAATTGCATGAGTGCAATTGCATGTTAATGCTGATGCATGTACATTATTATTTTTGTTATTGAACATGGAGAACCATGACATCTTCTGGCATGGTTGTTAAATAATTATACATGCCATAAAACTTGTATAATTATATACAATACATAAAAGGTGTGGTGTTTAACTTACCTTTAGGTCACTCAGAGTTTTGCCACATGAGCTGCCAGCTGCCTTCCTACTTTTTAAGGGCACGTTAACCTCTCTAGATACGTAGATGGACTGTAGGGTTACAACTGAAAATTCATCTATCACATAGGAAAGAGAAGAGATGCATTATTAAACTACCAGTATATATACCAACCACGTATTTACAGTGCAACTTGGTCACTTTATATTATAATTATTAGCTCATCTATTTTAACAAGTGACTTACATGTAAATGCTTGATAGGGTTAATATTCTAGAGCATGGCATCACAGCATAAATATTATGCCACAATTCTAAAAATATTGCTGCTTAATTTTAACCCAGTAAATATTTTCTCTCGTACGTGATTGGTTAACCATATCACGTGACCAGATATTTTCTCATTGCGAGCAGGAAATATCAGTGAATACACCCCTTGTGAGCATATAAGCGTGAGTCAAAGGAAATATTTGAATGATGATAACGACAATAACCTACATTGTGGCATCGAAATATGCCCTGATACAATGTATTTGTCCTTGGACAATTTATCTGAGCTTATCTAAGCTCACAATTTCCCTTGATATTCGCTCTCGGGAACTGTTCTCTTCTCTTCTCAGATCAGATAATGTCCATGGACAAAATATCAGGGCATATTTCTATGCCACAAATAGGTTATTGTATTTATATTATACATGGATATTACATTATTGTGTCAAAAGTGATGCATTAATAATGTCACTATTAATTACGTCCAGCATATTATATGGCCCTTCTCAATTGTTTTATGAAGTACTTGAAAACATCAAAACATTACTCAAATCCTTTGTCATTTTCTATTTAACAATAATTGTAATAATAGACACTTCAAGCTCATAGTGTAATAATTATTATTACACTATGAGCTTGAAGTTTCTATTGGCTGATAGTTGACATTAGGAGCTAGTGTATATAGCTCTGAATCAAATATCAGCCATATAGAAACTGAGAGCGAGTAGTCTAATTGTTTTAGTTTAGATACCAACCAGCAGTTCAACATTAACTGAAACAAGAAGAGTTTTTGACATTTTGACAACTTTAATTGGCAGCCATTGTTTTGCTTTTGAAAACAGGCTTTTTCCCTACTCACTTTAAATCTATCACATAATAGATAGCTTAGCCATTCAGATTGCAGGTTTCATGATAGAACACTAGTTGGTTTCTACTAATTGAATAAAAATACATCAGCATATCATCCCAGGGTATATTCATTAACATTTGAAGTAGCAGGAGATTGAAATGAAATAGCAGGAGTGTCCTAAAGTATACAGAAAATGCATTACGAAATGCAAAAGTAGCCAGAGAATTTTACTCAGTAACTGGAGAATTCTCCAATCTCCAAACCCTAAATATAATGAATACCCGGCTGTCATCGAGATCAATATATATTAGCCATATACATGTATATTCCATTTTGACACACGATTTGGCCAGGTTAGGACCAGGTTGGGACAGGATTAGGACCCTAATGTGTCTGTTAAAGTAAATTTACTTACCAACTTCTGTTATATATATATAACAGACGCCACGCCAAAAGAAACAGAGAGAACAAAGAAAGAGATCAGCTCCATATTCAAAGAACACGGACTACGGATCACCATAAAAGTAAACAAAAAAGTTGTAAACTTCCTGGATGTTACCTTTAATCTCACCGAGAACACATACAGCCCATATACAAAACCCAACAGCACCCCGCTGTATGTACACCGGCAGAGCAACCACCCGCCTTCTATCATCAAAAATATACCTGCAGGCATCAACAGACGTCTCTCGTCCATATCATCGGACAAGAAGTCATTCGATCTTGCCGCACCACTCTATCAGAAGGCACTGAATGAGAGCGGATACAACCACAGACTTGAGTTTGAACCGAAAACTACGAACAAAAGAAGAAACAGACCAAGAAATAACATGTATATTCCATTTTGACACACGATTTGGCCAGGTTAGGACCAGGTTGGGACAGAATTAGGACCCTAATGTGTCTGTTAAAGTAAATTTACTTACCAACTTCTGTTATAAATATATATATATATATATATATATTATTACAATTAGATTGGGGTTCCTAAAAATGGCCCTTTGTCTAGGCCCTTTATCCTAAAAAGTGGTCCCTGCAATTTCAGATGGGGGGTCCCGGCCTGGCCCTCAAAAGCCAATTCTTAGGATTAAACTCTGAAATTGACAGGGATATTGTGTGAACAGGGTAGGTGACTTTTAATAAATTTCCAAATTATCCCATAAAAAAACAAAAACAAAGGGGAGTTGGTGGTCAGATATCACATATTATGCTGTTCTTTTACAGACCCCTTCAATTAGTACCGGTAACAAATAACTATATAAGTGATTTGTGATCAACTTCCAAATTCTTCCATACAAAACAAAAAACAAAGGAGAGTTTAGAATGTAATCAATAGTGACTTATATGCTGTTCTTGCACAAACCCTTTCAATATTATTGTCACAAAATTTAAACAGCTACCTCACAGATTTATTAATCATGAGAAGTTGCATGCAAACCTGCTGTATTAATGTGTGCTGAAGTTACACAGACAGTCAAAATAATTAGCTGATCTGCATACAACTAAGTATTGTTAATTAACAGCATTACATTGTCCCTGTAAGTTCTATACTGTATATACAATGTATGATGTACACATACCATTTTGTGAAGAAATCCTGATGAATGATGCTCTTGCAACTTTGGTGGCACCTTTCATGAAATATATTTCATCTCTAGGATAACAGACAGAGAAGGAACTCAATTTATGGCATGATACAGAATAATTTAGTTCTAATTGTCCTCTGAATTTGTTTTAATGAAGACCTGCACAATCTAAAAGAAAATACAATTACCCTGAGTTGAACTGGAAATCATCATCTTCGTCTGATGACAATTCCCCTTCCGACAAGGTTATTGGGTCCCTGTTTTCCAAAGATAGCCGCTGTCTCACCACATCCACAGGTTTAAGATTCTTGGGGGTAGGTGCTGATGAGGTACACAACATGGCATTAATGCTCTTCTCATCTTCAGCCTTCTTTTTATCCAGTGCTCCTTTCCATTTCTGCATCTTTAGAATAAGAAGACATTTATTTTAGGCAAGCTAGCTGATATATATAGTCATGTCTGGTCAAGTGGATTCTGGGGCAGCTCATTTGTGGCATTTAATTAAAGTGGACTTCACACATCCTGGCCACCTACAATATAATGTAGCTAATTAGCTCCTACTAAACTGAGAAGCACACTGAGAAGCAATTATTTTACAGGGAAAATAAAATTACTCAACCTTCTGAGTTCTTTTCCAGTTCAGAACATTGTTTAACTGGCTCCTCCTGTTCATGAGGGTCAGGCTGAGGCGCTCCCTTATTCTCTGCTCATACCCAGCCAACTGGGGTAATGCAGTTAGCACCTATAATAAATGTACATTGAAAGTAGTAACACAAAAAACACAAAAAACACCTGTAAATTGTAATAACTGTTCCATTTTTGGTCCTTTTCTGTGAAAATAAATTATTGGTAACAGATTACTGTGCAACTTATAACATATACTGGGACTGGGACCACTTAGACAACGAGAACCAATCTGCACTTTGCAGAATGAAAACAATCCAGATCAAAACTGGATCAAAGCTACTGTATATGTACTTGACACTGATTGGTTCAAATAACTGTACACAGTACATTCATAACTTGCACATAGAGAAATATTAGGATGCCCAATGCAGTTCAGTGATTAGGATCATTTGTCTATACTTTATGTTGTATATATGGGAATCTGCCTGTCAGGGCCTTTAATTTCTCTTTATACCCTTAAGTAGTGAAACTTAGTACATGTAAGACTGAAACTCTCAAACAAATAACCAGTGAAATACCACATAATTTAATGCAAATTGGTCTTAGCTTAAATGGGCTATAATGGGTTTAATATTAGGAAACAACTATATGTATTAGCATTTTCTGAGAACAAAGCTAATATTTCTGAGGTATATCATGTAGTGCTTTACTTACATGTACATGTATGTATAATTTTATGTAAAATAGATGTTTGAAAAAATGAGTGCAGCATTCCCTATTCACAACTGTATTACCTCTCGTCTACTGCAATAGTTCTTCTCATTTCCATCACCCAGATAAATCTCCAACGACTCCACAAATGCCACAAATGATGTCATCCAGATTCCTATCAATTATGACTTCAAAAGCATAGAACCCATTGTACAGGAGATATGTAATGTCTGCAAAAGAAGGGGTTTCCTAATAAACTAAGCTCTAATTACACCGGCATAAGCTCTAATTACACCGGCATTGAAGAAGGCGTTTCTTGATCATGAATTATTCAAGAATCATAGACCTCTATCCAACTTGATGTTTCTATCCAAGACATGTGAAAAGGTTGTTGCATCACAGCTTACCTGTCATTTGCATGATAATAATCTTAATGAACTTTTTCAGTCGGCTTACAAGTCTGGACATAGTACGGAGTCCGCGCTTATGAGAGTCCATAATGATGTCTTACGCGCCATGGATGATGATAAATGTATAATCTTAGTTTTATTGGATATTTCTGCAGCCTTTGACACGGTTGATCACCGCATTCTTCTGTCCAGACTACGCAACCGATTTGGGATCGTCGGCATGGTGCATACGTGGTTTACATCATACCTCTCTCAAAGATCGCAATTTGTGTGCATAGATGGAGCAAGATCATCTAGTCGTCCCCTAATTTGCGGTATTCCCCAAGGATCTGTTTTGGGGCCTCTACTATACCTTCTATATACTGCCCCCCTTGGGGACATTATGCGTTGTCATGGTGTCTCCTACCACATGTATGCGGATGACACCCAAATATACTTATCATTTAAGCGGTCTTTGCTTGGAGACATGCAGAAGTCGCGAGCGAGAATCGAACTCTGTATCCGTGAATTACAGTGTTGGATGATATGTAATAACCTCATGCTAAACAACGATAAAACTGAACTATTGGTCCTTCACGCTAAGCATTGACCACAGCCTCTGTTGCAGTCTCTTGCTGTTGGCGATGTCCCTACATTGCCCACTTGCTCTGCTCGGAACATTGGTGTCGTCTTTGACGATAACATGAACTTTGATAAGCACATAAACGATCTTTGTAAATCTGCATTCTATCATATTAGAAACATCTCCCAGGTTAGGAAGTTCCTCAGTGTAGAATCGACCAAAACGTTAGTTAATGCATTTGTTGTTTCGAAAATTGATGGATATAATGCGCTTCTCTGTGGACTCCCGTCCTATTTATTACAAAGGCTACAATATGTACTTAATACGGCTGCGAGACTCATAACGCTATCGCGCAAGGCTGAGCACATAACTCCTTTGCTCATAGAGCTACATTGGCTCCCAGTGGAGCAGCGCATTAATTTCAAAATCTTGCTCTATTGTTTTAAAATTATGAATAATACTGCACCATCGTATCTAAGCGAGTTACTTGTCCAATATGCTCCGGTGCGTAGTCTTAGGTCATCTAATCAACTTCTCTTTCACCAGCCTTCATATAATCTTAAATCTTGTGGTAATAGAGCTTTTTCTGTATCTGGACCAAAATTGTGGAATGAACTTCCCCTTGATATTAAGATCAGTCCGTCTGTCAGTATCTTTAAGTCCAGGCTCAAGACCCATCTTTTTAGGAAGGCTTTTTTCTAATTTTATTGATAATTATTGACTTTTGCTTTCTTAGAGTGCATGTGGCGGCATGTGGCGGCTGTTTTAGCTGAATAGTACTGAATAGTGCCAACATCCTTCCCTTTTCTTATTTAATTGGTGCTGTTTTGTGCTATTTGGCTGGTGTTGTCGCATGTTTTTATTGTTTGCACTCTACTTTTACTTTTACTTCAATTTTTACTTCAATTTTTAGTCATAGTTTACATAGTTCATTATCTATATTCACATTTATTTATATTCATATACATGTTTTTCGTTTCATTTTATTTGAATTGTAACTAGTTTTATTGCGTATTTTTAAATTGTACATTGTAAAGCGCATTCGGGCTTTCTTAGGAGAATTGCGCTATATAAGAATTAAACATTATTATTATTATTAAAATGAATAACATGGAAAGTTTTAAAAATTAAACATCTCCATAGCTAGTTGTACAAAGTATACAATTATATGATAAGACAACATTGAACAATGAAAATCAAAACATCAGCTTTCCGGAATGCCTGGGTTTAGTATCCCAAAGCTCTAGGAAGCAAGTCTGAGTTACATGTAAGAAGCTTAATTGCTAAGTAGATTACCTCTTTGCCATTTTTTTTTAGTATTTTTGTTCATTTCTGAAGTTTACCCTGCCAAAAGAGAGTTAAACAATTCGCTTCGCAACATGAAGTGCGTACGCTCTATGAGCTTTGTAACCAGGCATTCAATGGCATGCATACAAACTATCTATATTCACCTAAAAGTTTTCACTTTCTCGAGAAAACTGTCTGCTACACACTTCTCTGTGAAGTTTATGAAAAGGAAAAGAAGCAAATGTTACTTGCCCCTTCAGGCAACCTGTGAACAGGAATCACTAATCTGACAAACTTAACTACATGTACTAGCCCCGGTCTATCAGAAGCACTTACATGTACGTTGCGCCCTGCTACAATACTGTTTGTAGCGTATACCTTTGTAAAACGGAAACATGACCAACATACATGTATGGCAATAATATTAGCAATTAAGTCCAGTGTGACAACATTGCAACCAATTATACACAGTCAGACAGTATCCATGCATATGCAATGCTATGACATGCTACATGTATGTTGCAACAAGATCGAGAGCACATGTGACTTGAATACCCGACTATTGAAAGGAGTAACTACAATCCTAGGCAACAACAGAAAGGAAGATGAGACTAGACAAAAATACCTGAATAGTGATATGAAAAAAAAGCACAACCTGGATTTGAATATGCCAATAAAAAAATAACTTAGAAGACTATATTTTTGACTGATGACTTAATTGTTGGCTCAGGACCTCCATTGACTGCATTTAACTGAAATGTTAGGAAAGTAAATGGTACATGTTATTCAAATAGAATGAAATTTACCTTGAATAGGATTGCATTAATGTTCTGTCATTTTGATTCTTCGAAGTATGCTCAATGTACATTTGTAACAAAGAAAAATAATTTCATAAAATGTCTTCATTACTACATTTGTACATATATATACTATCATGTACCTTCTTTGATTTCTTGATCAGAATTGCCAGCTTGTTTCTATGGCAATTGTAACAGGAACACCCCTCTTAATTAGTTCTCTCCATTCAAGCAAGATGTCAAACGAAACAAGAAGTTTGTCTGACATGTTGAACAATCCTGAAGGAGGGTAACATGTGAAAATTAAAAAATACTACAAAGGTCAATATTAATAGTAAGTGCATGCATGCATGCATATGTAGATATACATGTACAACTGGGGGGAACTCCCATATAAAAGCTATAAGGGTACATGTATGTGCCATTGGGTTTTTGACCTACTAAGTCTGAAATGGGATCCCAAATGCAATAAATTTATTGTTAAGGCAAATAATCATAAACCATCTAGCTTGAGAACCAAAGCTGTTCTTGTACTTAGAGATATACATGTACATGTATTTCAATCATGGAAATTTCATAAAAACAAACAGGGGAAAGAATAATTAACAAATTGTGAGCAAAATAACAATAATTGTAATAATATATTTATGTTAATAGTAAGTACCATTAAGAGGCCATCCCCTACAATGTAAGAGAACCAATCCCTGTACCCTATGATAGTCTGCACCAAACTATTTTTTGGCTCAGTGGACGTCACAATGCTATTTTAAGATTTTGTTGCAGCTCGATCCTCACACATTTTACTTGTTCCATCTCCTTTGTTGAATTCATGAAGATGCGATGTGCGATGGATGCAAAACAAATTATATCACTCTCTCTATATGGAGCTTCACAACACCATGTGCTGATCGATATTGTTCTTTGTGTATAGTTTTAATTTTAAGAGCATTGCATATTATATCCCACAAATAAAAGGCCTTTTACGCATAAAAAAATGTATGATACATCATGTAGTCACCCTGGGACTATCAATGGGATTCTATGGTACGGTGTAATATATTCAAAACCTACCCATTTCATATGGAAAAACTTGATGAATGGCTTTGCATGAAGAACTTGTACAGATTTTGACAAGTATTGCAATGGGAGAAAATGGAATGACATTTGTGATCAGGTAGCCATGATCTCCTCTTTTCTGGCCAGAATGAGTTCTTGAAAATCCAAGCTTGGCACCACACAACAAGCAAACTTCATGTGCAGGAGAGAACACAGAGGGCCAACCATCACATGACAAGAAGCTTTTACTGTCATTTTCAGCAATTTTGAATCATGGCTGACACTGGCAACAGCTTGATTATCTAACAGATCTAGCAAATTTGATGGGCCAGCTAAGGCAGACACATCAGTAACTAGGGTTGTTTCAGAAGTATGCATAGCAAAACATGAATGTGAATACAGTTTTTTTCTGCTTCAAGTGTTTGGTCTTGCTTGCATACCCTGCGCAATCAGAAGATGAACAATGAAATGATTGTTTTCCTTTGTCAGATGAAATATCATCAACATGACAAAATCCAATGGAGTTAGAGGAGGTAGGAAATCCATTAACACAAAAATTGGATGAGGATACTTGAAAAATGACTGGAAATGACGATGACTGCATAAGTTCAGTAAGGGTGTTTTTTGTTTGTTGATCCGAGGGGTAGTTTGAAATCAGAAGGTCGGATAGGTGGAAGGTTGCCATGGAAGCTACAGCTTGGCCTATTTTTCAGAGTGTTCACACTTGAACTGCTCAGGTCTTCCACTGTTTATGAAAGATGCTCTTACAACTTTGCATTTCTCACTGAGGCACTGTGTTAACCCCCCTCTACGATAACAATGCATCTAGAGTCTTTTGCATGTGTCTTGGAGGAGTAAAAAGCACAGCCATGTGATGTGAACAGAGTCACACAATCGGGAGAATACAGTTTTGGTTTTTTGAACTTTGGAATAAAACTTCCTCTGAGGTAGACGCCACAGGACTGACAATTTTCTGGTTTGTAATGGTTGAAGTAAATATTATTACACTTGTGGCAGGATCCTTGACGACGACGATAGCATAGTGGATATACTTTGGCATTCAAAGCTGATGTGGCGGTGAATAAATAAATGAATTTTAACATGAACTGCTATAAAAAGTGATAGGAAAGATCATGACACAGGGATAAAAAAATGGAAAAACATGCTTGCAGGGGCTGATAATTAAAAAAAAAATTAAACATAGGCTGCATGAGTAATATTTAAACAAATATTTACATTGTTAATTGTTCCCCCCCCCCCACTATTTTTTTTGTTCTTTTTTGTAATAATTAAATAATGTACAAATATCCTCAAACTCCATCTTTTTCCGTGTCAAGGAATTCGTGTCAGGAGAAAAAAAGAAAGAAGTAGACGTCACCCTTAATTACTACTACATTGTAACAATATAATTTCTTACATTTGTGATTGCATATTGCTTGCACATTTATCAAATGAAATCCTTTCCTGTTGACAAAGTCATTCTCATTATCCAGCGGTCCATGGATTCTTACGTGGGTTCCATCTATACATCCGATAACTCCAGAAAAACCACCTTTCTCGTAAAACGCTACTTTCGTTTGTGGAAGCTCCGCCATGGAGGGCCAGCGAATGTATCGGTTTTGTTTTGCAGCCAAGGCCCGTGAAACTTCATGGACTATCTGCGAAACTGTAGACTTTGGCAAGCCAAAGGTGTCCCCTATAACCTGAAGGAAACTGCCACTGGCAAAGAATCGCAAAGCAGCAAGAACTTGAACCAGAGGCTGTAGCACATGGTTGCGAGCTGTTTCCCGAGTAAGATCATCTGACAAGATGTTTACTAAATATCCTATTGACTCTCTCCCAAACCTATATCGAGACTTTAGCCCTTCGTCTGTGAAATCATCCAAGGTGATAAACCAAAGCCGGAATTGCCTTTCCCTTCCTCTAACGCCCAAGTCACGAAAAAGTAAACAATCCTCCATTTTGTTTTCTCAACTTTAATCGCTGATTAACTAGTTATCCACCTCGCTAGGTGGATTAAATTTCCCTTAATCTAGGATTAAATCTAATCCTAGATTAGTGCTAATCGCGCTTTGGGGAACGGAATGATTAGGGAAATTTAATCCTGGATTAGCGCTAATCGGCCTTTCAGGAACTCGGGCCAGGACATCTGCACAGTCGGCTATTATGCCACACCACTGCTTAATATTAAGACATTCAGAGCAAAGCTAAAAAACTACTTCACGAGTATTTTCAGTACATATACCAAAAATAAATGGAAAACATTTATGTGACAACTGCTGCACAATCTGGACTTCGTATAACAGATCTGTAATCTCCACACTTTTGTGGACATATTCCTTACCATCAACAAAGCATTTTGGCCCTTATGCAACAAACTGCTTTAACTTACAAACACCAAACTTGCCCTTCCCAAGTACAACTGCATTGCTCTTGTTACCTCTAACTATTTTCAGTTGATCAGGTTAGATCCGATGAACTCATTTCTCTTTTAATGCCCTAAAATTTCTTCCGACTGATTTCAGTTTCTTAATATTTTCAGCTTGTAATCCTAATTACTCTGTATTCTATTTTAAGGCTGTTTGGAGCTTTTCGTTTTCAGATTTTATTGTAGAATGCTCCTACTGTAACCTACATGTATTGTATACAATTTCTTTGAAATTATTTTTCTTTTCCTTTTGCTTAGCTTTTCTCTTTTTGCGGAGTTGTCTCTCTCTGTATTCCTACAAGACATTCAATACACTCTGTTACCTTAAACACACAGATAAAGCTCCATACCTGTCCACTTATCCACACGCAATCATGTTTTACAGAGGCTACAAGTAGAACTTGAACTTCTACCACATGAGGTGTGGTTCCAAGGGAATGGTATATCTTTATACTCGGTGAGCCACCACGGTATCAAAAATATATTGATATATTATAATTGTAATCAAACTATATTTGAAGGAAGATTAGATTGCAAACGAACATTTTAAAATAATTTCCTGAAACCTGCCTAGAGCTTGTTTACTTTTTCTAATGTCACAAAATGTTTTCTTAAAGGAATACCCTTTGTGTGAAAGCTGTATCAATCTCAAATAAGTCAGCTAAATACTTAGAACCAAAGCAGTCAGCCATATATATCTCTTATTTGGATGGTGTTAGAATCACCTTATTAATAAGTTATCAGAAATGCAATAATTTTAGATATAACAGACCTTAATGTAGTTACGTTCATTGTTTATTTTCTGCTATAAAGCAGACGTGGATAATTGAAAACGATGTAATCCAGCTGGGGAAATGGCTCTTTGACCATGCAGCTATTGACTACATCCCTGTTTTTATTTGCTCACATCTCTTTTCTCTTAATATTTACCCCTACTCTTTCATCAAAATTAGTATGAAGAGAGAATGTATCTATTAAAATATATTATTAGTAATCCCCGTTCCACCCTTGAACACAAAAGTTGGTGACTTGGTGACCTAAAACCCCAAAAGAACGTTTAAATAAAAACTCATATTATTACTGTAGGTTTTTTCTTTCATCTAGTACCCGCAAGTAATTTTTGAAATATTCTGGCTACTAACTACAATACTATTCGAATATATGTTGATACTAATCACACTCATATTTCCGTACTATAATTCAACACCATCA
Organism: Actinernus sp. WN-2022; assembly: GCA_030867875.1. Lineage (NCBI taxonomy): Eukaryota > Metazoa > Cnidaria > Anthozoa > Actiniaria > Actinernidae > Actinernus > Actinernus sp. WN-2022. The sequence goes on from JAOWCC010001624.1 coordinate 190,931, forward strand.
CTGAAATGATATGGATGTAGAATGGTTCCGATCGCTTCATATATATTCCAGCAAAAAGATGTAGTTTGGAATGATCAGGTTTTTTTTTTGCTGTACTGGCGAGCTTGAAATGTTAGCATAAGCAACTCATTGCTAATTAAATCATACCACGTTATGCTGTACAATGTAATCAGTCTTGATTGGCTATGCAAACAATAAATGGCAGCCAATGATGACTCGGTGTGTGCAAACCATTAACAACTTTGAGAAATTACACTTCGTCAAATTTCTTACTTGTATTACTCTGACCAATGGTATCCACCAAGTCAGGCATTCCACCTTCAGATGAATCTGCAGGAATGATGGTGCTCAAGTCAGGGATGACTGAATTTGTAGAACTGTTGGTGTTGGTTATTCAGGCTGAATATACGCATTTTCTATATTGGTTGTTTTTGTGTCGAGGTCTCAACAAGCACAGGAACTCCGTTATTGTCAACACGCTACATAAAAATGTGACATCTAGAATCCTCGACCCTCCCCTTTGCCAGCTGTGACGTTTATAAACCTCTTCTTGTTGTTATCGAACTGCTTCCAGCCCAGTGAAATTCGGCTTTTTATCTTGTTCTTGTTTTTTTATTTACATCTGTTTAGAATGTGTCTTCTTTCCATTGTAAAATTCTTGGAGGAGTTCAACGTTTTTTTCTGCCAGGCTTCATTTTGGGTGGAAACAGGCTTTCTCTTGCATACAGTCTTCAGGGCATATATGTCCCCCTTTTTCACCAACCCCAACCCTTCTAACACACTCTCAGGTGTAGATACATGTACAATGGCAAAACTGTCCATCTGTTAAATACAAAATACGTGTACTTTTAACAGCTGAACATTCACCGCTGTTACATTACTGATATACCATCAGTATAAGCCTAAACAAGTCTAATATTATAAGTGAATTGTATCCAAATGTATAATGCTTCCAAGGCATTCCGAATGTGCTTGGCTGTTCGGTAACTGTTGCACCACAAAATGTCACAACTGATGCAATTGCTAATATTGTTTTCTATATTGAACAATGAAACAAGGAGCCTTAACCAAAATATCTACTGACCCAAAACAAACATACAGTTAAGTCATTACTGGCCTATTGAATTACATGACATTGTTGATATGGGACTGTTTGAAAGTGCTTTTATCTCCAGGATAAATAATACAACAATGAAACATGGACACAATCATCACTGACACAAAACAAACGAAATCTGTCATAATATTTGTGACATCATTGGTCATGTTAGTTATAAAAAACTAATAACTTCCTTAGTGTTAATAATACAACAATGTAACTTGCATGGAACACTTACTATAATAATGAAGTACACTAATAATAAACATATTTATATGCTAGCACTATTTGCCTTATGGCACGCTTTACAATGTGTACTACAAAACATCAACAAATATAATTTAAAACCACTAAAATCTAAATCATTGATGGCACAAAACAAACAGTACATGACTCTCAAATTCAGTGAGGTCATTAATCAAAATATTATACAACTGTTTTCCAAAGTGACTAGTACATGCTGGATATTTACCAAGATGTGAAGTTACTTGTATCAGTAAATACCAAGTCAGAAAGAAAGTACATAATATTACAGACACCTCTATAATATGGACACTTAGTTCTGTCCCTTCAGTGTCCATAATATATCAGAGTGATTAAACTATATTATAATTTCTAATTTATTTGATTTGATTTTTATTTGTACTCATTAGATCACAAGATAATTTAATATTTACTACACCTTTTGCTGTTCATTACGAGAAAATACGCATTCATTTGCGTGAAATGGCGACCAATAGTACTAAGATACATTCATTAGCGCCAAAAAACGAACATTTGCGCTTAACTCAGATTCAATAACGATTTTTGCATTTTAATCAACATTCAATTACATTTTTGGACATTCTTTTGCGTCATTCGGCTACAAAAGAGAAAAGTATACTTTTATTTGCGCTAATTTAAAAGTCATTAATACCATTTTGAAAGTCAATTGAGACAATCAACAAACATTAAAGTGCATATAACATTTATTAACATTTTTATCACACCGTTTGAAATTCAATAGCATTTCTGGACCGCGTTAGTGCGGATAAGACAAAGAAAGTCAATTGAGACAATCAACAAACATTAAAGTGCATATAACATTTATTAACATTTTTATCACACCGTTTGAAATTCAATAGCATTTCTGGACCGCGTTAGTGCGGATAAGACAAATATTAACGCGCTTGTACAAACAATTGAACGTTCTTTACATTCAATATACAAAAAAAACTATTTTCAATTGAACAGTACCTATTTTGCCTGATTTTTGCATTTGTACATGTAGGCATTTGTACACTGCCATCGAAAATCAAAACCGAGAGGTGATTTTGTACAAGTGAAACTTACATGTATATATTCATTCTTTATCTGCAGTTGTTATCTCTCCTATAACATATTGAGGACTCTTTGAAAAGCACATCATTCCTCACTAAATATTTATTTTAAATCTACAGCGTGTCTGTAGCCTAAATTATCATAACCATACTGTTATATACTTTAACTCTGTAATTTCATTGGACTAGAAAGAATAAAAGCAATGTGACAACATGTAAGTCATTACCATAATTAGCCTACTTATCCCAGTGGTCAGTTTTACGCAATATAAGTCATGTCTCATTTATTTTGTTATTCCACTAAATCCTCTTCTGTGCTGTCATCATCTGGCAAATCAACTTGTGAAAGGCACTGCTTAACCACATTTTCTTCAGTGTCTGACATCTCTTCAATATTGCTATTGTCGTCGTTGTCATCATCATCACCATCAGTTTCTTTGCACATTTTCTCTAGAACGTCTAAAAATGGTGATGTAATCCTGAAATACAATAATTTATTATTAGTCTGTTGGAATATGCTTTTCCATTTCACGTATCAAAATTTAATGTTAAAAGACTACTCTCGTACAAAATACATATGATCTCAAATTATAATAGTTTAGATCAAAGCAATTAATGTTTAAGAATAAAAGTGTAAGAAACAAAAATTAAATAACAAAATGACTGAGCTGTGAGGATTATGTCATCTCAGCAACTAAGTGACATCATCAACAAAACTATTGCACAATACACTTTCAAAATATTCCTTCACTCTTGATTGCAAAATATCATTTTGAGATCATACATGTATGTACAATGTAAGTTTATGGTATTTAGGTGTCACTTAAAGTAAATAGCCCTTTTGCTAGGGGAAATGAGTTTCTGGTTTCAGTTAACTAAAAAGTACTGGTAATAGTAGGGAATCGCATTTTTTGAGCAGATGTTGGCATTAAAGCAGGTCTGTGACACTAAAGGGAGTAACAGAATTAGTGAGAGCCATAAGCACAATCCTCTAGGTTTAGGGTTTGTTTGTCTTTTTTTCTTTTCAAATCACACTAACTATTTACAGACCACAGCTGTAAAGTGGGACCTAATACTTTGTCCTTCAGTTCACTCATAGCAACCAGTCATGGACACTGAAACCAGTCTATAAATATTTATCAATATTATTGCCCTACCCAATAATAATGTTATGCACCTATCAATGTTAAACCCAAGGGGGAGCAAGGGGTGGGTAGAATGTCAAATTCCCCACCCTCGGCACAACACATTCAGTCAAAAATATAACATATCTGCCCTATATTCCTTATAATAATCCCACCTGGAGCAGGCAGCGTGTCAAAATCCCCACCCTCAGGTAGCCCTGCCTGTCAAATCCCCACACCTTGCCCCCCCTTCCCTTGAGCTTAACATTGATAGGTGCATTACAAGCCAAATGTGCTACAAATTCCCCATTGCACCAGCATGTAATTGTCAAATGAAAATGTATGCATGTATATTAATTCCTGTTCATATCATCAGAAGATATGAAAACCATTGGTAATGCATGTGTCAATGTTAAGCCAGAAGGGGGAGTCGGGCAGATGTGCAGCATTTGATTTTTTTCGAGAATTTTCGGTCAAATTCCCCACCCTGGGAAAAGAAAAAATGGTCAATTGTGATCAAATTGCCCCACCTGGGGCAACGAAATTCCTCCTTAAACTATATATATATATATATATATACAGCTGAGACAGATGGCGACTCGGGAAACAAGAGACTAGGACACAGATGGCGACTCAGGAAACAAGAGACTAAGACACAAATGGCGACTCGGGAAACGAGACTAGGACACAGATGGCGACTCAGGAAACAAGAGACTAGGACACCGTCCTCAAGCAGTCGAATTCAAATGTTCACACCCTGGGGCAAAGCTTGTAATCAAATTCCCCAGGATGGGGACGCCAAGATTGATCAAATGCCATACATCTGCCTGAGGACCCCCTCCCCCCCTTGCCGCTTAACATTGATACATGCATAATGCCGGGTATTCAATCTCGTGACCAGGGTCTTATCTTGGATCTGACCTAGAAGACCCTGGTCACGAGGTTGTATTCTGCAGTTTATAGTCTGATGCCTTTAATAAGGCCCTTTTCCCTCAAAGTTTAACATATACTTACTCTGATCTCAATGATCCTACTAAAATGTTATTCTACTTCATATTGCAAAATCGGCATCTTTGTTTGCACCTCCAGCAACGAGGGTAGGTTACAGTATTGACGCGGTCGTTCTCTTCGTTCCAACTTTCACTTTTCTCTAAAAGCAACGCAGGAGTCTTAGCATTGCCGTTCCTCCTGATCACTTCATTACTTTTTGCAGTCTTCATGCGCGATGAAATCAGAGCAAACAACTCCTTTGAAGGCTCGCAGTCTGGTTTCCAACCACCCAATCTGACTGGTGACATTTCAGAAAATTCGTTCTGTGTTTCGGTGCAAGCACACGCGAGTAGCCTTCCAAACAGCACATACTCCTTCTATAACAGGATCTCCTCGTCCTTTGTGAGTTGAACGCAAACCTGAAAGTGATGCAAAAGAAAAAAATAATACGTCTAGTAACTCCAGTAGACGAGATGGCAAACGTTTCGAAGAGTAGCTGCACGACGCCATAATATTACAGATAAAACATTTAGTTGCATTTATAGTGTAAGAAAGCAAAATACTAAACTCTAGCTGCCTTTCAAAACCTGCATGCATGTTCACTAAAAACTTATGACCAAATTTATAAACCAGGAGGCTGGTATTCTGAGACCAAAAGTAAACAAAATGATCAGTGAATCGTGATACAAGTAGTTAATAATTACAATAACATGTTATATACAGCCAGTTTATAAAGCAAGCACAATTCATACACTGTACCAGGATCATTCATTGTGTTTCCACTTGACAATACCCGTTTGCTGCCATCCACATTAACAATAACTTCTTCCTTGTACGGGGCGTTGTGTCCAAAGGCATTGAACCAGTAACGGAATGCTGCCGCATGGCCCCTGAGATGATGTTCGTCTTCATTCTGTTGAACATTTCAACAGTTACTTTCAACATTTCTGCCAGAAAGTCGTGATCCAGGTGCATCCCTGCCGCAAACCCATAGATCGCGAAAACTTCCGCAGTAGCTTTTGCGATCCCCATTTCTTGTGCAACTTGGTCAAAGCCTTTACCCGCCATATTCTGCTCGGCCAGGTACAATTTATTGGGAAAGGATTCATTCTTCCCGTAAGTCTGTAGAGTCGCATTTTCTAGAAACGAAGGAAATTGTGATAAACGTTTGGTACACGGAACGAAGTTTTAAAATGTATTTGATACGTACATGTACTATAGCTATGTAATATCTAATGTTTGTTCCACTTACGGCAGAGCTCGGCCTAACACGTTTCGATCCTGTGGCAGAATATTCGCTTGACTTGCAATCGGATGCCCGCTTTCTATTTCTAAAACAAATGACAATAAACATTTGATGGGGATGTTAGTGGAAATTGAAACAGGAGGCTACATAGTGTTTTGCATACTACACAATTTTGTGAGCGGTATCTGATCTACCAAGCTAGTACGTCGTAAAAGAAGGAAACTGCTTGGGTAGAGCAGCTACTTTTATCCTGGCAGCCGGCGTAAATCTGCCAGTTGCCGGGTTCTAATGACAACCCTGGAAGGTACTAGAATGAGCTATACATGTACTTACCTTTCAGCCATCTTATATGGAATACAGCAGAATTTCGGAGAAAATAACTGAAGAAACAGTGAAGAGAACGAGGAAAGGCCAAGCGTGCCGTTGTGTTTGCCGCGTATTTGGTGTACGTGAAGATCGCATTTCCCTTCGGGGTGTCGGGGCGAGAGCCTTTCATAAGGTGACACGATTTCCTCCTGCTGCTCCAATAGCATTTGCGGCTGTAGTCAAATATGTCAGTTGCGGTCATAAACATATACAGAACATTGATAATTCCCAGGTCCAAGGATGAGTTTTTACAAAAGCAATGCTGAAAGTATAACTTCCCCACATAGAAATCGTCTTAAATTTTACTAGATTGTAATAACGACTTACGTGAATCAGATTCTCTGTTTTTAGGCATTTATTCGCAGATTCTGCGATGTACTTTGAGAAAACAATTTGAATTCACCAATAAGATCAGCGAATGTAAACGGATTATCGAAAAAGAAAAACGGCTCCCGCTACCGCAGGCCTATTGTTTTCACTACAGTTCTAATCCGGACCATTACTTAAACACAAAACATAACTGGTCTACAGAATAATAAGGGAAATAAGTACAAAAGGTTTAGAAGAAAAATAAAATAAAGGAAATAAATAAAAGAACGATCACTAGCTACTGCCCAAGGTTTCGATCCTGGCCATCTGGCCAACCTCACAGGTACACGTAGCACCAAAACAGTTACCCTTTAAAACTGTTCTGTACATAGCTCTCCTATAAATTATCGTAACAATAAACATGATCACTACTAAATCGAAGAGCTCTCATATTGAATAAATATTTTAAACGGCTTGATGCTGCTGGTTATTATGCCAACTGAAACAATACCGTGAACTGTACTAAGTTGACAAACTGCCCCTAAGAAAATACTATATAATAACTATCAGGGAAACCAACTTATCAGGAACTGGCCCATGCAAGTTATTGACTGGTGGAACAATTGAGGAATAAAGTAATGTTAGAACAAATACCCCAGGGGGGCACTTAAATGATGAATAGGTACGCATGTGCGGACATGGAGTCTGGGTTTTAATAGAATCTCATTTTCATCCCAGAAAACCTACGACAGTGCTGCCAGCTGACTGTTAACTTGGTATTCATAATGAAAACCATTTTCATAGGAAAGGTCGCCAATTTGCGACTACACTTACTCCAAAGAAAATATTTATATGCTTCATATACTCAACCCATGACTTAAAAATCAAAGTGTCTTTGATTATTATTACTTAAAAATTAATATCCCATTTGACAAGTCCCCAGCACATTCCTGTATGTGGCATCAGGAACATCAATCAGTTTCGTATTGGTAGTATCATACCCTAGCGTGAGGTAGTCATATAAAGGACTGGATAGAAATGTGGTTTTGGGTCCTTCAAAAACCTGACACATAGCAATTGCCCTTCCAGCCATGTAGTAGTGGTGAACCTTCAATTTGGATGCATTATGTGTTACAGTATAAGCCCCTGGAATTCCAGTTTCCTGGAAAAGACTTCTCAGTTAGGAATTTCATCATAATTCTGAGGAATTATCTCCGTGGTCCCTTGTCATCAACAGTTGATATGTTGTCTGTGAATCTGACTTCAAAATCTATGGTGTCATTAATACTATTCTCTTTCATTTCTCTCAAGAAACTCTCCCAAGGCCTGGATCGTCTAATGTAGAAGGTTTTCTTGGTGCCAATGCCTTGACATAGCCCTGGCAACTGTGTCTCAAGGTGCACTCGTAGGAGCTGTGGCACACTTTCCTCTACACTTTCCTCTACAATACCAATATCGTCCCCTACTGGACGGGCACTAAAAAAGGCGAAAATATATCATTCAGTATTATTACAAGTAATACCATGGCATAAGGGGACAATAATTAGTTATACTACCATTTAAGTTATCTGCATTAATGGCATATTTATTAGCCAAAAAACTAGGATACCCAACAAAGCTTTTAATTATGAATCATACCAAAACTGATTGCCAGAGAAACCTGAGAGAACACTTAAAAACTGAAAGAAGAACTGCAGGAGCCATTCCAAACCATTGTTGCTGACTTTGCACACTGATTGCCACATCAGAAAAAAGGAGACAAGTCACTTTCTGGGTATAATTCCGGTTGGTACTTGGCTCTGGGCATGCTTCATCATCATTGCTGATATCACGAAGAAGCTCATCCACTGGGACATCTTCCCACACCCCTGAATCCTCTTCATTGTCACTTGATGCTGCGTGATCACTTTCTTCATCAGAACTTTGGGTACTATCCTAGAATGTAAATTAATGAATTCAATATTATTTTCTAATATTGTACTGAGAATTATATGAAGTTTCTAAATTTATATTTAAATATGCTTTAAATATTTTATAAGTGGTTGGTCAATTAACCTCAATAGTATTTTTACTTTTAATTTGTTAGGTTAAGACGTTTTACTGATTATTACAATATTTAAACCTGTGATTTTAGCTTAGTATATTCACATAGATGTATATAATTAGTATTTTGTAACAATGATATGTACCCATAATGATATGGGCCCTTACGGGGTTTGGGGTGGTATAACAATGCGCACGCGCAAAAGGCAGCCCAGCTTTATGGGTAGTGACGATGGAGACACTTCAAATAGTGGTAGGCTTTCCTAATGGTTTTAAGAATGCAAAAATATTGCGTGACTACATCGTGTTAAAAAAATTAACCCCAGAATAGAATCGGTGTAATGTAATGGCGCGCGATGGAAGTACTACAAACGTTTACCGATGTGGGAGGGTCACTAAAAATCAATACCAATGCTCATTTTACGCCAGTCATCACGAAGATGGAAAAACGCCTAGAGCGCTAGTGGTTCAGAGTTGATGGTTAGACCCACGTGCAAGCGGGAGCGGTTGGTAAGAAACGTGATGAAGAAATGTAGCCAAAACAACCTCGTATTGAAGACTGGCAGATCGCATTCAGAGAAAAATCCTAAACGCATATATCAAACTTGTACTGCCCCACCCTTTAATGGCACGTGGAAGGACCCCAGCCTAATGATGTTCCCGAACGCCACATTGAGAGTTCCCAGTAGTTCCCCTTATCCCTTGGTGCCACCGGCCAACTATGCCCCTCAACAGCAGGGTACACCAACCTACTTCCCTGTTAGACATTAAACAATGACTGAGACATTCTAGTGTATTGACAACCTCATGTTTTATTTACTCTCATTTGTAATCTTTTAATTACTCTTTTTATTAGAAACACCACTTAGAAAAATAAAACAAAAGGAAATCTAGCCAGCCAGCAGGCTAAACCACTTAGTATCGTATTGGACTCTAGCGGTCATTTTGATTGAAAATGTATACATAATGTATACTGACAAAATGAAAGGGTGATTGTACAGTTAGGGAAGATTTATAATTAATACCGATATTTCGGTTGACACGGCCAACCTTCCTGAGGGTAGAGTATAATTATTGTAATCTTTTTGCAATCTTTTAATTACTCTTTGTATTAGAAACACCACTTAGAAAAACAAAACAAAAGGAAATCAAGCCAGTCACCAGGCTAAGCCACTTAGGGATGGAGCATTAGAATAGTGATGGAGGGGGTGGAAAGAAACCGTACAAAATCATGCAAGGAAAAATGTTAAGAAAAACATTCATGCAGAGATAATGTCACGAAAAAATGTAAAAAGAGCAAAACATCTTGCAGCATAGGTCATTGTAAACAAATATTGCATCTTGGAAGTCCCCCCCCCCCCCCACACACACACACCCATCACTATTCTAATGGTTCATCCCTGAGTATGATATTGGACTCTAGAGGTCACTTTGATTGAAAATGTATACGTAATGTATAATGAAGTGTTCTGATATTTCGCGGAAAAAAATTCCGAATTTCGCGGGATTTTAAGGTGTATTTCGCGGGAATTTCGCGGAAAATTTCGGTGCTTAATTTCGCGAAAAATAAACTTTTCTCGCCGTTCTTTTGCTATTTTTGCGAACGTATCTATAGTATAGAATATTGGCGCTTTTGTGATACACATTTTGCGTGTAAAAAGTTAATTTTACGGGAAACGAATGCAATCTATATTCAGCAGAAACAGTCGTTGCTCTACAAATGTAAAAATTGCCGCTTCAGCTGAAAATGACTACACGCAGTTTTCAAAAACATCATGTATTTATTGATTCCTTCTATTGATCATTTACATCAACAGGTTGCAAATAGAAAAGCAGCATACTTTCACGTTCTTCTACTATTCGGTCTGAAAACGTCAAATAACATTACGTTCTCACGTTTAAAAAATAACCCAACCTGTACAACATGCGTCGTACTAAAATGTGTAAGTAGAAACATAGCAATAAAAATCGCTGACAAGCTGTGGAAAATTGGTTGTCTTGCAATGAAATGCGTTTGGATCTACCACACCTATCTACCACACCAGTATATGCGTTTAGAACTAAACCAAAACTGTTTTCTAAAGGGCATAAAACAAAGAGTGTTCATTTGCTAAGTTTTAGTAATACTACTAATAATGCCTATCTCACTAAACAAACGCTAGGTAATGCAAGGAAATGCACACGTCCAATTCGTGTTAGCTGTAACGTTAACTGTCCAAAAGGTGCTTAGACACGCGGAAAATATGTACAAATAAAATGGTTTACATTTCATTTCACATAACGTTTGACGAAAATGTTCCCAAGTTTGTTCGGAAATTCTGAACTTTCCGCTGAACTTTTGAACTTCGCAACGAACTTTTAAAACTTCGCAACGAACTTTGGAACTTCAAAACGAAGCCAGATATAAAATACAATGGCTTTAGTCAAAAGCTAGGTGAAATGAACCGTGATACCAGGCGAGAAAAAACAACAACCCTAAGAATGCCTGGTCTTGGAGATGAGCCAAGTAAACACCTGCTCAATCTCTATCAACTGCGGGATCGCGAATGGCCCATTTCCCTCGATGGTAATAGGGCCATAGAACACGCAGGATTCATGGCAGGTGTCGATGTCGTCTCTCGTCGGCCAATCGAACTTCTTGGATGCGCTTGAGTGTAGGAACTTGTAATCGGTGTGTCCGGACGCTTGAGTGCTTATAGCGCGGCCAATGTAAAAGACCCTCTTCTTGGTCCTTACAAACTCAACCGCATAGTACTCGTCAGCTTTAGGTGACATACTGGCGCTAAAGGGCTGGGTAGTTCTGTGGTGCAGTTACAGGAGTATATGTTTCCTGAAACTGTGGAAGTCCAAGGGCATTGGAGACTAAAAAAAGAAGAAAAAAACAACATTATATAGTAACTATTATAACGTTGCGCAAATATTCCTGCTAGCGTAGCATTCTCGGTAAACCAAGGTTTCATTCCTGTTAAACATTTCTCTCTCAAAAGTAAGCGTTAGTAACTTACCTTTAGAACTAAGCATCTTGCATAGGCACACACATATGCGCCACAATCGTAACCGTTTGGCTGCTGTGGGATGTCCTGTTTGGTGTTGGTCGAGAATCGCCACTGCCCAAGGTCGAGTTTGGGATCCGCTTTGGTTAACAGGTCGCACATCTGGTACACAGCTGTCTGCGCACTTGCTTTAACCTGATTTGACGCAGAGCTGTCCAGGACAATGATCTCTTGATCTCCGGGTTTCACTACCAGAAGGGTCAAATGACTGGATGCTACGGCTCTCGAGTTCAAGGGAACAAGGACAACGTCCTGATCCATAACAGAAAACGAGGGTTGGACAGACCTCTGGAAGCTCTCGCACGTGATCGTTTGTGCTTTTATCCCCGCTGAAGTACAGTCGTTGGCAAGGCGCTCTAAATACGCGTCTATGACAAAGTTGCTTAGATAATTGTCGTCATCTCTCGCGTTGCCTCCAACAAGACTTTGGAGATCTTTCTCGTCGATCAAGGCTCCTCCGCTGAACTTGGTAGCGTCTACAAGAAGGTGTTGGAGTAATGGCTCTTTATACGAAGGGAACACGCACACCTCTTCTTTGGACATAAGGTTGCACACCTCTTGACTTAGACCATGGTTTATTGCTGGATATGGCGTGGCAGTGGTCTTAGGGAGTGCATTTCGGAACGCTAGTCCAATGTCCGCACTTTTTCTCTTCTTCGACTTGTTGTTTTGGTTTTGGTTTGCGGGCTTTCTTTTGTTTGCAGGTTTTGCCGGAGTTGGTGACGTTTGGCTGCGACTGAGCAGCTTTGGGAGAGGGTTTGGATGAGCCGACGTTCTGATTGTTGGTGACTTGGCTAGTTTCCTGTCTTGTTTCCTGCGACCCTGTCTTGGTGATCTTAATAACGTCAGGGGCAGGTCTTTTCTTTGGTTTGGGGTCGCTATTCTCTTGGCTGAGTTCCTCCTCTTCTACAGCAGATTTGACCCGCAAATTCCAGTTAAGGAAATGAGTCGCCTTAATTGAACTTGTTGTTAGCGATCTTCTCTTATCATCGAGCATTGCGTTATAGGCGGAAAATGACCTCTCCACATCATAGGAGCCAATGGTAGTGGTACAGTAGCAGGATGCTAGTCGGTACAACGCGGGAAGACTGGCCGCCTTAGACTTCCAAAAGAGCTTCAAATCGATGTTGTCTCCATCACCCAAACTCTTTACACTTTGTGGTCCTATGTGCTTAACATATAGCTCCCACTCATGCTTTGAGACGGATTCTATACCAGGAATGCTGTCGATGCTACCGTAGGAACGATTACAATCCACAATGTTTTCGGGATCTAGAATCCGCACTTGTTCGAAAAATGCATGGCTGGTTGCGCCCCGTCAACGACATACTTGGACAATTTAGTGAGAGCTGCTTTGAATGCAGTCTTCGCAGAGTCAATAACAGCGGCCCTTACATCACTGTAAGGACTTCCCACAAAACAAAAGGAGAAGTCGTCTTCTTTTGCATTATCGTTCACTTCCAGATAATACAAAAGCCGGTTCATGACTCCGTGGACGGCTGTTGCATGTGGCATCCTCTCTTGGAAGTAGTCTAGGCAGTTTAAGATGGTGGGGGCCTTTTCTTTCACAAGCTTTAGTTGCGCATGAAGCATGGTCATAAGCTCCGGGTTGGCGTATATCTCCTCTAGTCTAAGAAGGGAATTAGAGGCCGCGTTTCGCCCGCGTGCAACCTCGTCTAGAACAAAATCTCCTAAAACAAGAATAAACTCTGCGTAGTATATGGCTGAATCGAACCACTCACTCCAGCTTTTGGTGGTGGGGTTGGGCGGCATTCTCGCTTTTGTAGCAGTGCGACTTTGTAAGAAGTTCATAAGCCGGCCTTTTCTTCCGCTCGGAACGAAAAATAAGTTACGGAAACATTTCATGAATTCGTTCAGCTCCACGAAGGTTTTCTTGAAGTCTGATGCGACAAGATTTATAATATGGCTGTTGCATGGAATGAAAACGGCTAATGTAAATAGATTGCATAATGTTTCGTTAAATGCTTTCTTCATATAGGAAACATTGTCGCTATTGAAGACGCGAACGTTGTCAAAATCTATTCCAAACTCGTGAACGGTTCTCACTACCGCCTGATAAACTGTTTTGTTGTTTGTAGCACTTAGAAAGTGTGTGTCAAGCAGATATGCCACAGATCTACCACTGGGACTTAAATCATCAAAATCAAGAATTACTGCCATCACGTCAAGGACATATCTTCCCTCGTCATCGCTGAGTTCGTCAACCATCAGGGCGACGTCTTTCCCTTTGATTCGCTCTTTTAGTTCTGCTTTCTCGACTTCGTATAGGTCAAAAAGATAATAATCTCGCAACTGAGAACACTTAGGGATTGCGCCGCCGTTGACTACCCTTGATTGCAGGAATTTTCTAATTTCGGTGTTGTCAGTATTATGCAAAGGAATGTTTGCCGCAGTACAAGCTTTAATCCACACATGGCACAACTTGATCTTTTCTGCCTAAAATAGAACGAAATGCACCAAGCAAAATATGTAAGAAAATGTAGTCCGGATGTGACATCAGCTGAGAGAGTGAGATCTGATGCAGACGTTGAATATATATCTGACTACAAATGAGATGAAAAGACGTAATGATCTTCGATCGACACTTCCAAAACAGAGATTAAATGTGCCGCATTTTGTCCGTCTATAATAAAGTTATGTAAATCAAGCAGTACGATTTTCTACCTGGCAATGAACGGAAAAAGCGCGCCGGTGAGCTGTATCCGGCTTATTGTGATTGGTTTCCGATTAACTCGAGACCTAGGATAGCTCGTTGTCAGATTTCAATGTTGTTGGTTACGGATCGGAGATTTAGTGCACGGCCGCCATCTTGGATTACAGGAACAAAGTGTTTTAAATAACACAAAAATCCAAAATTCTTTGCATTCTTTGATTTCCGGCTTTCCAAATCGAAAATATTTCGCTGGAAGTCAACACATTTTTTTCCCAGTGTACCTAAAATTTTGGAAAAACTCACATACGATGTTGTTAATAAATGCTTCATGTAATTTCTCTAAACCTCAGATGCGTATTTCGGCAAGGAATATCGAGTAAACTTGGGTATTTTTGAGAAAGTCTTTGGCACAGTCTAGACGTGTGCCCTCGTTTTCATGCTACAAAATCCAAGATGGCGGCCGTGCAATAAAGGCGAATTGTTTGATATGTAGTATTGATCCACGTGAATAAATAAAAGCGACCATGCTTAAATCGAAAATAAGCCTTTTTAAAACAAGGGAAATATTGGTCTAAAAAATATACCTGGGCAGTTGTTTTGACGTTAAGAGAGGTTTTCAGGGTTTGCTGCTTGCCAGCGGCTTTGCTTTTATCGCTTCTCGATCTTTGAACGTGTGTCACTGATTCGAAGTGTTTGTCAATAGTCGACTTCCTCGTGTGGTCCAACACAGCGTTGCACGTTGAGCAGAATAGGAGGCCATCGTCGACGTGAACAGTTCCTTTGGGATAGCTTCGTAACCGATCATATGCTTTGGTCTTCAGGGCAGTATGGCTGTCCTTCTTTTTGGTCAGAAACTTCTCCATACTTTTGAAACTTTAAAGCCGCCGCATGCGGTAAAGACTACATACTTGAGAAATACTACATTGCTGAGTTTTAAATCAGTTCTCCGCGGTAATCCAATCTTGGAACGCCTTGCAGTATCGCTTTTAGCGCCCAGTTCTCCGCGGTATTACACTTGGAACGCCTTGCAGTTTTTTGTCGCGGCAACGTACTCGATTGATTTTGAATCGGTTTTGAAGGCAATTTCCCGACACATTTGGACTTTATGGCATAAAAATGACCTCAATAACTGTGACAAGCGTTTATTGTAGTTCAATGGTATGCATTTTGCAAAATTCCTGGCAAATTCCGCGCGATTTCACGGACTTTTTGCAAAATTCTGGCAAATTACGCGGGATTTCGCGGACTTTAGTGAATTTCGCGGGATTTCGCGGATTTACCTAAATTTCGCGGGCCCGCACCCGCGCGAAATATCAGAAGGCCTGCCTCTTCCACATGGTCTGGCAAGGCAGAAACCAGCGGGGCTGTCTCGGTTACATCCTTCAGTACGGCAGTAACAGGAGAGGCTGTCTCAGGTGGCATCTCAGTTATATCCTCTTCCACATGTTTTGATACAACAGAAACCGGCAGGGCTGGCTCGGGTAGTTTCTCAGATACAACCTCTTCTACATGGTTTGATACGGTGGAAACGGGCGGGGCTGGCTTAAACCTTTTGATGACCACAGCCTGTGAAAAGAATAAAAAAAACCTAAAGTTTAACATTGGTAACTCGTGACAGTCTGGTTCAAACGGAAGCAAAAGTCGTTCGAACGGAAGCAAAAGCCGTTTTTTTCAAATTGGGAAGCCGTTCGCTTGCGTTCGAAAGCCGTTTTCTCAAATTGGAAAGCCGTTCGAAAGAGTTGGATAGTCGCTCGAACGAGTTGGGAAGCCGTTCGCACGAGATGGAAAGCCGTTTTCTCAAATTGGAAAGCCGTTCGAACGAGCGCCTCGCTGGTGTGAGAATAGCCGTTTATCAGCCCCATGTTTTAAGGTTGATTGTCTAATTATGTTGAATTTGATCTGAGCTATCCGTTGCTCTTTAAAAAAAAGGTATGCTATGGCTTGAGCATAGTTAGTAACTATATGGCTTGAAGTATAAATAAGTTTTTGGGAAATAATCTAATACAATTAGATATTATTTGAAAAAGGAAATTTTATTTACATTTTCACTCAACAATGTAGTTACATAAATTATTATCATATACAACTGTACAAAAAGTATTCTTTAAAAGACATATGCGAGAAAATCATTATTTACACGTCCTTTATAATTCAAACAGTTACACAGCGCTCAAACTGAACGATCAGCATCGCCTCCGGCTGAATTGATTAAATGGATCCTATGTTTCTTCGCACGGCATTTGGAGTTTATCTTGCTTTTGACGGTACCCCAGATGCTTTTCTCTGTCTCTCTGTCACTTATCGGGAATTTCGTGAGCACCAAAACTGAAATAAATTGACAACATTTGCATGGTAAGTTTTATGTACAATCAATTAACTTTCAGGAGCAACACCTTCACTTTGTGTAGGTTTAAGTTTGAGAGAATCAATAAAGTTCCCAGTACAAACAAATTACAAGTGACAGCGTAAAGAAGACAATGACATCGGCAATAATAACCTTTGAGGGAGTTCAGCCTTCTAGAATCCAGCGCCTCTTTCCCATACTTTCCCTCGCAGTTACGAGACTGTAGCTCCTCGGGGCTGAAGAACTGGGGAAGTAGCTTTAGGGCGCACAGGTGGCGTGAGGACTCCTGATTGAGGATTCGTATCACCTCAGGGGCTTTTCTTGGTGTAACGCAACTGTTGACAAGTTCTTCCGGTACTGGCACGTGGTTGGGATGGGGCAGTTGGTTAGAGACCGGGGTGGATGTAGCTGGCTGGGTTGGGACCGGAAGGCTGCTCGGGAGCGTTTCTAGGTTGGCAAGGCTGTTGTCGCATAACACATCGAGTGCCTCCATGTCGATTGTATCAAGCGGGTCGGTTATGGGTTCGATGGCCTCAAATTCTTCATTGACAACCTAAAAAAGAGAAACAACAATAAGAAAATATTAGTTTAAACAATAGTGTAACCGCTACTAAACTACCTATATACCCCTTGCTTTTACACTAAGACAGTACGTACCAATTCGTTGACAGGAAACATAGACTGTTCCAGGAGATCAAGACGACGAACTAACAAAGCGTTGTTCTGGTTCTGGTTCTGGTTCTGGTTTATTAACTAACAAAGCGGCATATCCGCATCACGTCAGTATCAAGCTAAAGTATAATAATTACAATATGAATCTAGTAGGTCTAATATGTAAATGCAGTAATAAGTCTGCTTAAACTATAAATATAATAATAATCTTAGATAATAAATGAATATAAAATAATAACAATAATAAGGTCTAATATGTAAATGCATTAATAAGTCTGCTTAAGTTAAAAATAAAAGAAATAATTGGTATTAAAACCACTCGCCAGAGGCAATAAGGTGTTCCTTTAGGGCTATCTTAAACTTAAGATGATCTGTTATGCTTACAATATAAAATGGCAAATTATTCCATTGTTTAATAGTCCAGGGAAAGAAACTAAACTCATGGACTTTACAATTTGAGTGAGGTCTATTTAAAGAATTTGCATGGCAGCCTCTTGTAACTCTCTTTATAGGAGTTAAATATAATGTCTTATCTAGATCAATTGAGTTGTAGTATATACGATGAAACATACATAGACGAGCTACTTTGTTTTGGCTTATGATTGAAGGCCATTTTAGTTCACCTAACATTTGGGTTACGCATCCAGGATTCCTAGAATAATCGTTACAGCATAGTCTGGCTGCAGATCTTTGAATCATATTCAATTTATACTTGTCTTTCTCAAGATAAGGGTACCAAACAGTATTTGCATATTCCAATTGGGGTCTAATGATACTAGTATATAATCTAGATTTGCATTGTTTAGATGTATGTCTAAAATTACGTCTTATGACACCCAAGGTTTGTTTGGCTTTAGTGGTTACATGTGCTATATGTTCACTCCATTTAAGATCACTTGATAGCATGATACCAAGATAAGGATGATGGTGAACTTTTTCTAAGGGTTGATTGTTTAAATAATATACATGTGGATCATGATTGTTGGTAGCATTTTTGGAAGAAAAGCTCATAGTATGGCACTTGTTTACATTAAAACACATTAACCAATCTTTTTCCCACCTAGATAAGGTATTTAGATCTTGTTGGAGAATGTTTCTATCATTGGGTCCATCTATAACTCTATATAATAAGCAATCATCAGCAAACAATCTTATACTTGACAAAATTGAGGTGGGCAAATCATTTATGAATAATAGAAACAATAGTGGTCCTAACACGGTTCCTTGAGGTACACCAGAGGTGACATTATTATAGGAAGGATGCCTTCAAGGGAGAGCAAACGGCTCGCGCATGTCTCCAAGGTCGATTCTACGTTCGCCACGGAATCTGCGAGTCTTTCTATAACCTGAAAGTAAAATAAATACATTAGGGAATGATTAACAAAGTATTCATACCGATGCAACACGCGGATCCTGGAAATTCGAGAGCGAGCTCTAAACTAAAATGTAAGGCTAGATTTGTACCGTCACAGCATGATCCAGTGTCGTCTGTAGTTTTGACACCTGGCTTTGAAGAGCACCACACTGTTTTGTCTTCTCTTGGAGCTGTTGGCGGAGTTGTTTGGACTCGTCTCCAGGCCCTAACGGCACCGATACGTTAGCTATTACGGGCGCAGCTACCTTCGGTTCTGCCGTCTGGACGACAGGGCGTTGTTTTGTGTTTTTCACGCGGCGTGCTTTCTGTAGTTCCTCCCTAGCGCGTTGCTGACTAAGGAACTCTTCGTATTGATCAATTACAGCGGCTGGTGCGTTGATATTCTCGGTTGGTTCATCTACGGAATCTGATAAAGAAAAAGGATGATTATAACCAACACTTGACTAATAAACACTAGTTCAAATTATCAACATGTACCAACCATTAACGCGTGGCGAAGCCTCCCATTTCTCTACAACCTCGGCGTCGTACCACTTTCTTCCAAACTTGATTTGTACAGCATCGCCAGGTTTCAGACTGGGATACCTACTGGACCCTTCAGGATTATTGCAGAGCTTTATTTCTTTTCGTTTAGGCCAATGCGAACGGTCCTTCCATTTGCAGCTTGTTTTCCAAATAACTTCTACTTCATCAGAAATCGACATGCCTGGCGTATTATTGGTATTTGTGAAAGTAATTATTTGCTCGCTAAAGGTTGTATGAAGATGATCTAAGATCGAGTGACGAGCATATGTACTTGTGCGGTGTTTTATACTAAGCTGAGGTATCAGGCGGATCCAAAATACAACATTTCTATTGGCTATATCAAAACAATGCGACATACAAACAATGAGCACTGTGATCGTGCCCTGAAAACGAATCCAAAATACAAAAACCCTATTGTATACATCAAAACAATGCAACATACGAACAATGGAGCACATGTGATCGTGCCCTAAAGGCGTGGGAGGGTTGCTTTTCTTAATCAAGACCGTCGAAAACAGCCATGCAAAGTCAACGACATTTCGGTACTTATTTCAATTTCATATTATCTCGCGCATCACAAATGATTGCTTATGTCGTTATGTCGCGCTTAAGGCGTTATGTCATAGATGTGCACCAGCCTTTATAAGTAAACATCAGTTCATAGGCTTTAGATTGATGTGTGATGTTCTCGGGGTTTGCGATATAAAAAGATAGAAAGCTACATCAAGTTATTTTCCAAGTCGGTGGCTTGCTTCGCGTAAACAGACATCAGAAATAATAGACAACAGTTGAATGCTTTTTTTTATTCACAGCGTAGTAATAAATATAGATACATTTAATTAACAATAATATATGAAATATAATTTATCTAATGTTTGAGCTACATAACTGTCGTATATGTCTACAGACTAATAGTCCTACGGCGCTGGCGCCACTAAATCTTCTGTACCCGGTCGACAAAACGGTCTGATCTCGCGGAAGAGATACTGCCTACGCTCTTCAGGGAGACCCTGTGGTACCACAACTGGTGGCAGTGTTGGCGGAGGTAAAACAGTGAGATCTTTGAGAAGCCGAAATTGTTGCTCCTCTGAAGAGATAAACTCTTTGCAAAAAACTACGCCTGGATGTTCGTGACAGAACCTAAAATGATGAAATCTCTTAATTCCAGGGATCTTTCTAAAATACTGTTCCAAAAATGCAGCCCAATCATACACAGGTACAATAACCCTCCCGTCATGTGTTCCCACTAACTGCGCCTTATTTACGCCGATAACACTAGACCTGTCAACAACATGGGCCAAATCGTAAATAGAAGAAACGAAATTTGTCTTGTATAACCTTTTTACCATACCGAAACATCTATCTGGCGAAAACTTCGTATGGCCCGCAATCAAAAACGAGTAACTAATAATAGTGTGGAGCTGTCTAAGTATACGCCAAGCTAGATACCACATAAAATAATTGTTCTTTCCTTGTCCAGCACAGTTATCCGCATAGAGATAGGCGTCGGTTTCTCCGTGTCCATAATGCTCTAAGAAATAATGGACGTAACTAATGGTACTGTTCCCTCCCTTGCCCGTATCCACGGCCTCGTCGATAAGAAAGTTCACATGCTTTTGCGCCCCTTCATCCATCACGCCAAAGATGCTGCACTTTCTTGGCACCTTAAAATATATTGGTCCCGGTTGCATGGGGTTACTTGGAATGTGGACACCCTGAGCATAATCGAAGGAATAATGCATTGGTCCTTTCCACGTGGATGCATCGCCCTCCCTCTCTGGTTCAGCGCGTTCATCAAGAGCCGCGCTTGCTTCCTTGCGCACATCCTTGTAATGCTCCCTTTCGGCTTTCGCAGAATTCAGATGCGCTTGCTGCTACCTCAGACACTCTGACTTCTCAGCATCAGAAAAGTTCGCTGCTGTCTGAAGTTTGTTCGTATTGTTTTGGCATTTTGAGCACAAGTCCGTTCTTGGTTTGGCTATCACAACGTTTGGGTAAATTGGCCGCACAGATTAACAAATGTTCGATAGCTGACGGCTTTCCTATTCGAAGTCTCGCACACTCTCGAATACTCCAGCCACACATTACTCTTGCTCTCGCTCGAAGACAGTAACCTGATGTCGTCGTTTTTGTAGCCCGGGATGCGACCAGGAAGAGTTATCGCGTTTTCGTCTACGTAGTTTGCAATATACGCCTTTACCTCCTCCAGCGTTGTCTGTGGGAACTTGTTCCACGGAAGCCTTCTTGCATTGCCGTGTTGGCGGGGGCAAACACCGTTAACTGCATAATGTTCGCAAAGCCTCAAGAATCTGGAGTGGCTAATTCCATAGAGGTGAAGAAACATTTCCCTGCAGATGGGCTTGGCTTGGAACATGAAGTAGCAAGAATTGCGCTTTCTTTTCTCCCCAATTTCTTCGTGGCTAGTGAAAACTTGGATACTGCCAAGTAGGACCAGGTCTAGCTCTGTGCTGGAAAGTTCTAGAACGTTTCGTAGATTGAATTCAACGACTTCTTCCGAAAACTGCTGAGAACACGGGTTTCCGTCGGGGCCGGAACTGCATCCACATCCAGAGCGTAAGAATAACTGAAGCCTTTGAAATATTTCATCGTTGTTTTCCTGTTCATTTTTATCCATAGTTTATCGAGTGAGTTGTGAGAATAAAAGAGCAGGATACACAAACTTAAGTTGTTATAAGTAAGAAAATTTTTGCGTTTGTTGTGATAGCAACCAAGTTAAACCTCTACTCATTGGTTGCTTCAAGCGCGTTGCCGTGCCAATATTCTCATTTTATTTCAGGCTTTACTTTAGTATTATCCACGGCGTGATCCGATAAGTATACGAGCAATAAAGCTAGTCATAAACCAACGAGCGTCCTGCTTCGTGTTTTGACAGAGAAAGAACGCTGTTGTTTGGTTTATGACAAACCTTCGCCGCTTATGTTCGCGCTTCTGTAGTTGTATCGTATCTTTCTAACACGGAAAAGGATTGACATTTTATTTCAGGCTTTACTTTAGTATTATCCACAGCGTGATCCGAGAAGTATACGAGCAATAAAGCTAGTCATAAACCAACGAGCGTCTTAAAGCTTCGTGTTTTGATAGAGAAAGCAGGACGCTGTTGAGTGTTGTTTGGTTTATGGACGAAGTGGACGTCTACCGTTCGAACGAACGGAAGCAAAAGCCGTTCGCATTGCTTGGCAAAACCGTCGTTCGAACGAACGGAAGCAAGAGCCGTTCAAACGGTAGCAAAAGCCGTTCAAACGGAAGCAAAAGTCGTTCGAACGGAAGCAAAAGTCGTTCAAACGGAAGCCAAAGCCGTTCAAACGGCCTAAAAAGTCGTTCGAACGGAAGCAAAAGTCGTTCGAACGGAAGCAAAAGCTGTTCAAACTGAAGCAAAAGCCGTTCAAACGGAAGTAAAAGCCGTTCAAACGGAAGCAAAAGCCGTTCAAACGGAAGCAAAAGCCGTTCAAACTGAAGCAAAAGTCGTTCGAACGGAAGTAAAAGTCGTTCGAACGCCTCGAAAAGCCGTTTGTTACCCGTTTTTTTGCGTGCAAGGTCACATTTGCAGTTGTTTCACAAAGGCAGCACCTTCTACTCAATTATTTTAAGACCCTGAGTGTTGGTCCGGCCAGGGTTTGAACCCGCAACCTCCCGCTCAACAGACCGGAGCTCAACCACTGAGCTAACCTGGAGGCAGTTTGATGACAAATTTGGCTGTGATCCAGTGCAATAAGCAACATATTTGGTATTTCTATGGCCGATCTTGTGTTTCTAAATGACTTTCTCATTATCGAGTCAATGTGAAGTCGAAGAATCAAAATATTTGAGTAAGAATTACAGTCTGTCACATAACTTTTGAACATTGGGTCCCAGAGTTGGTTCCCAAGTTCATCAACGAAATTCGTAAATTCGATGAATGTGAAATTTTAGTTGTGCTGTTCACTGTCTGTCTGTTCAGTAAACTTTCTTTTTCAAAGTTTCGACCCAACTTTTCACTGAACTGGCAGTGAACAGCTCAAATGAACTTTCCCATGGGCCGAACTTCACTGCCATCGATGTTTCAATTCGTATTAATTTTACGAAGTTCGTTGACTAACTTGGGAACCCAATTGTCAAACTTATTTGGAATCGACTGTATACAAAAGTAGCTAACACAGTGCATTTAGAACTATTTAACAACTGAGAAAATACACTTTGTATTTAACGTAAGCCAGAGCCTTAAACCGGACCAGCACGCCACTTTAAGTGGAATAATATTTTTTTTCATTTGATCGGTGGGAATATATATATATTTTTTAAGGTGATTTTTTTTGCAGCATATCAATTTTGTTTGTGATGAAAAACAATAATGTAACAATAATAATACGTGTTTTAATATTGGACCTCTTGCAGTTGAGAACTGAATTACAGGAACAGTCAATATAAAAAACATATAACATATATAACAAACTGTATCAAAAAGAATAGCATTTGAAATGTTAAAATACCAAGTATCATAGTAGTTGATGCCTGTTTAATATTCAAGGTTGGTTTAAAGATCTGTATTTTGTTTAGTATTAAAATGTATTGCTTGCATGCCTCAAATAGGCAATATGGCTAATGCAGGTCAATTTGAGCAAAGATATTAAGCATATATTTAATATTTGCATATTACTCTGATAATTATGGAGGAATGCTGCTGTACTGTGATAATAAAAAAAATATGACACACCAATCTTCAGCTGGCAATATTTTTTTTCTGGAAATAATTTTTTTTGTGGCTTTTGCCCCCCCCCCCCCCCCCCCCCATCACTTTTCTAATGGTCCGTCCCTTAGCCGCAAGACTCCGGTGGGACGAAGTGACGTAAAAAACGTCATAGGAATTAATGTCAACAAAATGTCGGCGACCAGGACTTCGCGGGGCCAACTTTGAGGGGCTCGTTCTCAACTCTGAAAAAGTTTTATCAAATTTTAATACATTTTCTGAACAAAGTACATCTGAAAGATGCTTTTGAGCCCCAATGTGTTTTTTCACTCGGGTATCCTACTCGATCGATGCGGTCAACTGCATAGGAATCAGCTCATGACACCAGACTGCATGCCTATGTGGTTTCAAAGAGATTTTAGTTAACTTCAAGGAAGAGTTAATTCAACTCCTTAAATTTTACTCCAAAGTGGGAGTTATTTCAACTCTATCTCCGAAACCACACGAGTTAAAACAACTCCTAAATTGGAGTTACATGTTTAAGCATTGTAATAACTCTTATGGGGGCGTTAAATTGACTCCAGTGGAACGTTGAGTAACGTTCAACTTCCATGTGTGAGTTAAATTAACTCCTTTATTGGAGTGAAAAGGGTAGTTTGTTATTTCCGTCCAACAACGTTCCATTTTTGCCTTACATTTTCTACAGATGATGGTCTTTTGTATGAACATGAAAGCAAAGTTATAAATTCCTTGTCCCTTTGGTTATGTAACAGCTTAACTCGTGCTAGGCAACACGTAAAGCGGAGCCTCACAAGTCACAGTAAAAATGTAGGAATTTGTTGCTTTCTACTGCATTACATCATGTTCAGCACAATTTAAATGCTCTCCACTTACATTTTCTGCAGATGGTCTTGTGAATGGGCTATCTGAAATGAAAGCAACACAAGTTATAGAAGCAAAATCGGCGATGCAAAATACTCAGCTAACACGTGGGATTTGTCACAGTCAAACAAACATGTAGAAACTTGGTGCTTTCTACTTACATTAGGTATATTTGTTCTTGTAAATGGTCTATCTGTAATCAAAATAAGAAGGAATAAGAACGTCAGCAGGAAATTATTGAGGGAACGAGGCCAATTTGAAGCCTTTTCGGACGGATTTGACTACACACTTCTTACCTCTTTGAAGCTCGTGGAACGGAAAAGGACATCACATGAGTTCGGCGCAGAGTTCGGCGCAGAGTTCGGCGTGTTCATCAGATGTTTTATGTGCGCTGATTGGCCAAATTTTCGATCGGCTGTCAAACGCTTGCCACATTTTTGTAGCACATTTGCGACCACAATCCTTTGCGATTAGCCCATGTTTGTAAGCTAACGCCGTATATAGAGCTGCCTTGCTCGGTCACCTCAGGCTCCCTCGCTGCGTCAGCAAACATACCAACAACTTTCAATCCTCTCCATGATCTTCTCCTTCAACTCCTTATTCAAATCCCTCTGATACTTGTCCCTTAAGGCTGTCATATGCAATGTATCTCACAGGCAAAGCATAACGTTTGTTGGACCGCTTTTCATCAGACAACATGGTAACAAGTAAATGTGTTGCTGCATTCCTCTTCTTAAAGCTATCAGATAAATACGTCTTCATTAGTTTCTCGATGTTTCTTGAGGGGATCTTAATACTCTTCAGTTGATCATCATAATCCGAGTCGATACATTCCAGCATTTCAACAACATGTCTTTGCAACAGCTGGTTCAAAGTGCTATATTCCACTATTAAATTAATTCCCAATTAAATTAAGCTCCTTCAAAGTCTGATTTCATCAACTCATCTTTAAGAAGAATGACTCCATCAAGATTAATTTTGTCAAATAAAGTTGGCTTTCTTCATCTCAGTTATCGTGACAGTTATACAAGCTCGTGTTTCAGAACTATGATGGCCATAGCTATTTCGTTGGACAATATACTTGAATATCACGTCAAATATCTCACGGGGATGTCCATTTCCCTTCCAAGGACTCGTCAGCTTTGGAGTTCGCTGTAGTTTGCGGCATAACTTCTGATGCATTTTCGAAAGAGCCCTAACAACAACACTTCTGGTACCAATCACTTGTTGTACATCTTTATACTTGTTTCCCTCTACGTTATTTGCCAACGTCCGCCGTGGCAAATAATGCATTGCGGTCGCAGTGAAACCTCCTCTGCTTCCATTCTGTTGAACTTGGTTTATGATCCTTCGAACAGTACCAGCTGACAATTTCAAATCGCGAGATATCTGTCTCTTTGATAAGCCTCGATGGTACAGGTCAACTATTTCCTGTCTCAAAGGATTTGAGAGGCCTTCCTGGCTCGTACACTCTGCCTTGAAGGTTCCGTACCGCCATATTTGTTTTGCTGCCCTCCACGAACCCACTAGGGATGCAATGCCTGTGTGTGTATGTTTGTCCGTATATGGAACTCCTTTTGTTTCGTTAATCCAATCGGTAATCGAATTTTCAATTTAGTTTTGTTTTGAATATTGGAATCTGCGTTACCGAAAGTTAAAGAAAGTTCGAAACGAATAATTAAATCGGGTAACAATTTCAGGAATTAAGGAATGAAGTGTGTTATGTTCTTATTCACCAAAGTGCAAAATGAATGACAGCCACTATACACGTGTAGCTATAACATTAATGCATTACATTTATCTAATTTTCAACCAGGTGAACGCAAATACATGTGTATATAAATACTGTTACTTCTGGATGGCTACTTACTTGGCATTGTATATCCTTTTCTACAAAGCAATTGCTGAAACCATATCCTGTCTTGTTGGTTTTCTCTGCCAAAATTTGCTCTCACTCTCCTATTTCTGGGAATCCTCAACCAGACTTCTCAACTTTAATTGAGCCCCAACAGTGGCCAGTCCACATGCCTCAAGCTGATAATTGGAACCTTTTGTTGCAAGTAGAGATAAGGACCAACCATCGATCTCTTTTCTCTGAGTAAGGTGATGACACAAATTAATGCATAATGACTCCTTGAGCCTTGATAAATTCTGTGGGAGTTCCACAGTTGAAAGCAAATGTAGCGCCCTCTTTTCGAAAACTGCGAAAAGAAAAACGTACTGGTTCGTGGCCAACTGCTGTAGCATGTATCACATTTGCGATTGGTTAGTAGATTAATAAATGACTTGAACATTACCCTCAGGATAGCTTTCATAACATTGGCAACATTTGCCAGCACCACAGTGGGACTTTGAACCAGTATTGTCAATGTATATAAACAAAAGAAAAAATATATATTTAAGCCAACGTTTAAGTAACGTTTAAAAGCAGCATTGATGGCATTACTAAGACGACCTTTGCAACCGGAAAATAAATTACTGATTATGAAAATCATTAGAGAGGTAAAATGTGCCGTCTGGAGCCAGCCTTAGAGGTAGTGTTCGTCTGTACCACGTGATCCAAGTTTTGTATTGTATACCACGTGATGAGTATTATTGTCTTTGCTAGCTTTTACACTAAATGCAGGGTTCAAAGAAACACTCGTCCGCTCAACAGGACGAGTGCTAAACAACAATGGAAAATTGTGGAGTCACTGAGCCCATTACTGCATGCGAGATTTCAAAGGCTACAATGTAGATTTATTGCTTGAAAACATTCTTTTCACGGACTGGGATCAAGCTACGTGTTTTTTACGGATAGGACAATACTTTTTGAATCCCGAAAAAAATGGTTTGGGCAAGAGAGAAGAGGAATCGGGCAAGTACAATCACAGGCAACCCAAGCTCTAATTGTGTGTATTTGTCAGTATACAGTTTGTATAGGATTTGTATGGGATACTAAACGGCAAAAATCACAATTTTTTCCACTATTGCTACGTTAAAATCTAGCTTTGCTCTATCTGTTTCTTTGTCATTTATTAGCGATTTGGGCGATTTGGGTACAATTGGGTCTTCGAATTCTTTCTAGCCCTGAAACGACATGGTTGTTTATAGCTGGGTCGATATTACGAGAGAGGGAAATGCATTAGCAAGGATTTGAGCTCAATAAACCGCCTTTTGCTGGAATAATAATAATAATACTTTGCATGGCGGATGGTGTAAAGTGCAGGTTCGCTGGTTGTCAGATTCGCAGAAAAACTAAAATATAAATATGAGTAATATAAGTATATTGGTTAACGTTTTATATTTCATGGCATAATTTTGAGGCCAATTTTACTTAGAAATCCGAGTTTTGTGGAGAAAAGTTTGAAATCTGGGTAGAATTCCAGGTTTTTTTTAGCTATATGTTTTTCTTTGAAAACCGGATCCGGTTCTGTCAACCTGCAATTTACACCATCCGCATTGCTTGTTATGTAAAACTTCGATCACGTGGTACATAAAAACGCTACCATGGAGGCTGTCATGCAACTGAATGTTTTACCACTCTAGTGATTGATTCTCTCACATGATCGTTTGGGTTGCTTCAAACGGTCACGTGAGCGACTGATTGCTGCCAACAGTTCAGTGATTTCGGTAGCATAGAGCTCAAATCTGAATCTAAGTTAACTTACGGTTCTTAGTTGTCCTCATAATTGGTATAATGTGTTTCAGGCCAGATTCACTGGTCATGTCTTGAGGGACCCATATTATGCTGCATTGTTGAGGAGAGCATTTCCCCAGTTCAGGTATGGGAGGAACTTCCTCGTTGTATTCATTCAATGATGAGCCATGTTGTAGTTATCAGGCAACCTACCGTCCATGACTTCCACTCCTTTGGGGTGTTCAAATGTGTAGGGCTTGCCCCAAAAGCCACTCGATTTTCACAGTTCGACGCATTCAGCGGGCATGGACATTTCAAACATTTCAAACATTGCTTGACCAGCCCGACACCCTCGGTAATGCGCCTCTCTTTGTTGTGTTTTAAATTCTTGGTAACTTTTGTGATAGCTGTAGCTCGTTTCTGTTCGTTCTTCGTGTTTCTTGAAGGCAAATGCTCTCTCTCTCCTCTTGGATGACTGTTTTACCTATGTACCTGCTTGTGCCAAACGCTGCTTCGCATTAAGATTAAACTGAACTTTAGAACTTTTGTCAAGCATGTCTACAAATGTTGGTTGTGCGTCCAAGGACTGGAGTTCGTTAGTTTTGCTTTGCATTTCCCTTATGATTCTCTCTGTTGATTTCGTTCCAGTGTTGTGGGGAGAGCTGAAAGCCAATCCAAGATTCTTGAAATGAAGAAACATGGACATTTGATATAGAGTAGCAGCTGCGAAGATAATTTCGGCGGTATTATAAGAACCAGTTGTGAGAAACGAATGTAGCCGCCTTTTCTTCAGCTCCAGAACCTTTCTACACAAGCGAAAGACTGTTATAGAACTGGAAACAGATTCTTGAATTTCCGCTGGTGAACCAAACTCTGGCTTACGAAAAGGCTCTATTAAATGGTACACTGCTCTTATGTACAAACTTGTCGCTTGAGAGCCTGGGACATGCTTGTCTAAAAGGTCTGCAATTCGGAGGGTAAAGAGTCTCACATGCATCAGAATTTTGGTCACAGAAATAAACAAGCACAAGATCGGTGGCGTTGAATCCGCAATTCAGTCCCATGTTCTGGCAACGGATTTTCAAGTCATACAGCTGCTGAATACTTGCCAGACGAGATGTTTTGCCGTTTTCATCCCAAAACATTAACTCTCTGGTTTCATACTTGAGGTTTTTGAGAAACAGTCGTTGCTCGTGGTCGTAATCGAGGCAGGCAATTGCTGGAAGGAACCAGTAGTATGGGGAGCCCAAGAAAAATCACACCATCGTTGATCTCTACGTCCGTTGGCGTCATCAGTTTCACAGCAGCTGACAATGAAAAACATGCAGAATCAGTGGAATACGTTAGGAGGTTAATAGGATGTTCTCGAACATCTCCTGTATCCTTGTAATAACACTTCTTTTAAGGTTTTCCCAGTATTGCGGAAGATGTCTTGCTGCATATCCTTTATCCTTTAAAAGCAGCATTGATGGCATTACTAAGACGACCTTTGCAACCGGAAAATAAATTACTGATTTGGCTACATACAGTAAATAAAAGTTGGCGTCTGCATGGATCCCAAAGCGACAAGATTATGGATCGAAACATTTTTTGCAAGCAAATCATTAGCAATCAAATAATCAACACTTCTCTTTAAGCGGTATAATCGTCAGCATCCCCTTTCGAGACATCTCGACGTGGAATTTGATCTTCTTCCATCCATTTCTGTACATCTGGATTCCACGCTTTTCCAAGAAGAATTACATTGCCATTATTTGACAATCGAGGCTGGAGATACCTCAGGCTTCTTGCGCCATCACTGGCTTCGTTAACGAGCAGTCCTTTGAACGCAATTTCAACCTTGTCCAATACCTGGTCGTTTAAACTAGCATTTATCCTTGTTTGTTTGCTATGAGTTGCAGCTGTTGTTTCCCCGGTTAAGCCAAAAATGTCCGCCATTAAAGAATAATTCGTAGCCCCGAGCTCATTTCTGAAAAGGCTACTAATGTCCTTTATCATCTCTACATAATGTGTATTGTTGGCCTTTAAAAGCTTGGAGGTCAGATTTCTCACGACCATGACTTGAATTGGTTTAGTCTTGGAAATGCCTGCATTAAATAGCCGGATCAAGTCAACAATGAGCTTCTCCTCGTCACCACTTAGGCACGAGTCCATAAGACTGTGCTCCCATTCAGGTTGAGAGAGTTTTACTCTTGCCAACTCTTCCACTTGCCGTTCCGCCAACTTTCTTCTTTGAACCTCTTTCTCGAGCGCATTTTCTATTTCATTGACTCTGGCATATCTTTTGTTAAAGCCCTTTAACCCTAACCTGTCTTTGGTGTTAACCAAAGTGCCACTCTGTCTGTGTCTCAGGATATCCTTTAGCTCCCTTAACTGTTTTGCACAGTTTCGGCAAGTGTAAGGGCTATTTCCATGATAATCTGCTTCTTCTTCGCACGGAGGGTCCAAACTCTTTATTCCACCACATAGATATATAGGTTTGCCATGCACGAGTATAGAACGTTCCATTGGTATGAACACCGACTTCGGTTTGCTGTTGGCCTGTTCCAATAGGAAAGTTGCATCAACATTGTGCATCC
Organism: Actinernus sp. WN-2022; assembly: GCA_030867875.1. Classification (NCBI taxonomy): domain Eukaryota; kingdom Metazoa; phylum Cnidaria; class Anthozoa; order Actiniaria; family Actinernidae; genus Actinernus; species Actinernus sp. WN-2022. The sequence continues at coordinate 221,834 of JAOWCC010001624.1, forward strand.
TTTTCCAGTCTTCATATCTACAGCATAGTTCATGCCCCTTCTCTTTCTTCAAACAGCATACAACTCCAGTTTCCAGTTGTCTTTTGAATAGAGTTTTGGCTGTTGTTCTTCTTATTTGGCGATCTTTTGAGAATTCTCGTACGACCTCCGTATCCCAGAGATAATGGCATTTAACCGTACCCTTTTCGCCTGTTGTTGTTGATCTGGAGGTCCCTCCCAGTTTAAAGGAAGGAAGAAATTCTTAATATCTTTTTGCCCATTCGAAGTTTTCTTAGCTGAAGGGTGTGTTCCAACCTCAGTGGCGCTTCGATCCTCGTCAGTAGCGAAGACACACACTGCTTCTTTGTGTAAAGCTGAAACTGCGTGATCTCGTGTCTGAACCAATCCTTTCATTTTCAGAATTGCCGTTCCTGCCATGACATCGCCTATTTTCCCTTGCGTTTTGAAACGTGAAGACGCATGCTTGTGGTGATTTTCTTTTGCCCACTATTGATAGCTTGGACAAATCTCACATTGAAAGGTACTCTTCCCGTGATGACTGATGTATGTGTCACCTTCAAACGTACTGACAACAGCATCTCCTTCAATTTTGCCAACGTTTAGAGGAGGGAAAGAAGCAGCTACAAGACATCGGATTCTGGCATCGCTGTAACAGTTGGTGCTCCCACATTGTTTCTGCAATTCCAACCTCTTCGCTAAATCTTGTATTTACAGGTAATATCTTCATTAGATACTCATTGAAGGATTTGGGTTTCGATGTGAAATCAGAGGGCCGAAATTGCTTGAATCTCCTATGATGTCGTTGAAATAACTCTGCAGCAGCCTTGTTATTGCAATCACTACCATCTATATCATGCCCGTCTTTGTTCCCATCTTCTTCACCATCGTCATCGATAATTGAATATCTCTTTCTTTTGCGCGGCACAACATCTTCATCACTGCTGTCCATGTTGAAAGCAGTGTCTTTTGAGGGTACCAAACAGCGTTTATTACTATTAGCACTCGTTTCAATCGCGATTACCAACTCCTTCTCCACCACTACCTCCACGTATATCACCAATTCCGTCTCCGTCTCCGTCTCCAACTCGGTCTCCATCACCACCTTCATCTCCATCACCAAGAGAATCACCAACGTCATCACCAACTTCATCACTAAATCCATGTCCATCACCAACTTCACTAAATTCATCTTCATCACCAACGTCATCTCCATCACTAGATGTTTTAACAACTTCAACTCCATCAAAACCTGTTTTACCAACTTCATCACCAAATCCATCTCCATCACCAAGTGTATCACCAACCTCATCTCCGTCACCAACCACATCTCTACCATCGATTGTATCAACAACTTCATCTCCATCAACAACTTCATCTCCATCAACAACTTCATCTGCATCCAAAACTGCATCTCCTTCACCAACTGTATTATCAACTCCATCACCAGCTTCATCGACAACTGCGTCTGTCTCCATCACTAATTTCATCACCCTTACCAACTCCATCTTCAACCCCATTATCATCTCCATCACCGACTGTATCACTAACTCCACCTCCATCATCAATTTCATGTCCAACTGGGTTACAAAATTTGATGCCACGAAACTTGCTTCTTTTCTTCAGTTTAACTACGCTAGTAAAAGCCCCCAGTCCAATAACTTGCTTTCCAAACAAAGCGAAGAACTGTTCTCTTTGGTTGTTTGTACCTTTGATGTTTGCGCTATTCTTGAAAGAACACCAAATATCTTCTTTCTTCAGTAAGTCGCTCTGAACTCCGGGCTTTAATGCATAGTTTGCCCAAGACATGACGTTTTCTGCTTTGACTGTGCTAGAAGCCTTCTTCAAGGTTAGACCGCGATAGCCAAGGTTCCTCCCCTTTTTACGCACAACACTAACATTTGATAACCACGACGCGCACATGCCTTTCGATATTACTGTACCAAATAAAGTAAGTAATACCTCTCTTTTCTCATCACAAATAGTGCTTGCCGTTTTATGGAAGGTCTGCCATAAAGCTTCTTTTTCCACTAACGTATCGCTAGTTGTTGCCTCGATGTTCTCCTCGATCCAGTTTTCCACGATCCAGTTTTCCACTTCCTTAAGTGTCAAATAGGACTACAAAAGAAAAAGCTTAGTATTAATATCAAATCACATCCTTCAATGTATACTTATCAATTAGACTACATTCTCGCGAAAGTTATTTGTTTTCATTACATTTAACATTTGAAACCAACACTGCTATTGACATACCTTTGTTTTGTTGGAGTTACAGCTACTCATCACTGATTCCTCGGTCATCTTGTAATTTATCTGTAAGAACCACTGAAATGCAAAAAATATATATAAATAGGTATATGTGAAAATAGAGAACACAGGTTACGTCACTTATTTTTCAATCGATTGTCTCGCAATTTGTTGACATCCAATGGCAAAATGTCAACCATTCGAAACTGATCATGAGAGAGAAACAACCAGAAGTGTAATCAGATAATCAAGAAATCATTACTTTAAAAAGTGCATTATGACCGGCCCATTTTGATATCTTTGTTTGATAACCCTTCGAAACATTAAAATACCTAACCTAAAATATTAGGTTACAACCTAAATACCTAAAAATCTCTTGAGCATTTCATCCAAACATGACATCTTAAGTGTATGCCTTAAATAAACCATGCCTTAACATGCTTGAATTCAATTAATGCATTTCATAAACGGCTCTGATAAACATTTAATAGGGAGCACTTACCTAGTCCTAAGAATCTTCATCAGAGAGTATTGTTCACAATGACTGTCTAGATACAGAGAGCTTACAACTTTTAGACATATAAACACTAAATCATAATAAAGGGAAAACTAAAAACACTTGACCTCTGGAAATAGTTGCAACAAGCGTAAGAAGTGAAGTTATGTCCACATGATATGCTGGGCTGGAATGAAGGCAGAATGTCAAATGAAGCTTGTGGCTGTGTTGTTGTACTGGTATGTGAGGTTGGTGGCTGTGTTGCAGTGCTGGGATGTGAGGATGATGGAACAGCTACAGTGCCTTTTTTGATGGGGTACTCTCTGCTGACTCTGCTCACTGCACATTGATACAAAAACAGATGACCAATATGCCATCTGTCTTGCAGCATTAAGAAGAGAGCCGGAACTAGTTTGGTCAGGTATTACTGGGTCTGCTTGGAAGGCTTCCAGACGAGCATTTATGCTTCTCAGGGCATCCACAATCTCATTACTCTGTGAAGATGTAGACTGTGTGGGTATCACTGGAATTGGGAAACCATCTGATACAAAAGACAGACTGTGGAGAGAGTGGCTAATCTGCTCAGCATCTTCAATTATGCCAGTCACTGATGGTACGGTGGCTTTCTTAAGGATTTCAACAACCTTTTTTGATGACTTAACTTTGTTAACAATAGCTGATAGTTCTGTTTCCTGTGAACAAATCAAACACAAATTACAAATAAGGCACCTACATTTCAATCCACAAAAGCCTATTCTCCCTGTTTTTCTCTCTGCTAAAGATGTACGATGAAAAAAAAAACATCTATACAAACTAAAAATAATGACAAAATACCACCTACTTAAAAAGTGAATTAAAGGGCTGGAAATAACAGTAACACCTAGATTGGTGGCCTGTGAATTCAGGATTCAGTCCCTCATCTCTCCCAAAAATGCAACAAATCTCCTGGGTGATTAGAGACCATTCATTATTTATGCCTGGCAGCAGGAGGCTGGCAAGATTCAGAATCAACTAGAAAAACATTTGGTATTAAATTTAAAAAAACAAAGAAGCATAAAATACAAAATATAACATCATTTGATAATAATATTACAAATATTACACAGTTTTTTATCTTATGGCCTTGATCAATAAAAACCCTGATATTAACTAAAGTTAAAATGGACCCAGCATGCCTTTCAGGTTTGTACTGTAACTGACCCTTTGGAAAAGTGCAGCAGCCAAGTGAACTTAAAAAAATGCATATAAATAATGAATGGTCCATGATCGATTGAGCAAGTCTTTTGTTCGATACAGGTAAGGGTTTATTAAATAAATAATAATAATAGTAATAATGTGTGAACTTCTAGAGCACCATAATCCTAAAATGTTCTATGGCGCTTTACAATTTATGTTGTACAATTTGATGTAAAAACCCTACTAATTATTATAAAAATATGAATAATGTAAAAAGGTTATTAACTTCAGACTAATAGTAGTAGACAATATCAATTAAAAACTCGATTAAATAAAAATGTCTTTAAACTAGATATAAAACTGACTAATGATCAACTTAATCTAATATGAAGTGGGAGTTCATTCCACAGTTTGGTGCAGTGACTGAAAAAGCTCTATTGCCATAACTCTTATGATTGCAAGTACTAACTAATAATTCGAAAAGATTTCTATGAAATTTATAATTCCATTTTTACATTGGTGTTGAAGTCAGCAGGGAAGGACTTTCAACGAAATCTTCTAGACAATTTTGAGCTACATATACAGCTTTTGCATTTTTCTATACAACTAAATAAAATGAAAATTACAGAACTGTCTTCTTATCTTAAAAAAAACATCTTCTAAACAAAGCTTGGTATAAAAAAATACCTCTTCTTCACTTTCGCTACTAGAACACTTCTCCCACTCAGACTGTGAGGAACTCTGAAAATTAAACAAATTAGACAATTACATGTATGTAAATTTAAAGTTCTATAATTAAACTATATATACCAGTACTATAATGTAAAGATCTGGGCAATGAGAAAATGACCATTCTGAAAATGAAACATTTGGAAAGACATACACATGAATAATAATATATTATGCAAAAGTATGTGGGGCATTTGATGGCAATTGACGAGTTTTGTGACCCCAGGGATCATACTCTATTTGCTTCACGATGACGAGATATTTTCACAATGAAATGTTGAGTTACTTTAATATTTTGTTTTGTATTGAATGTATTGCAACCACAATTTATGTGCTGATTTAAAATTTTGTGTGTTGATCAGGCTCGGGGAAGTCTGGCAGACTTTATTCGAGTCAACCCTTCAGATCACATAAAACTTTGATAAAGTAACTGGTCAAGACAGTTTTGATGGACTTGTTTTAATAAAACATAATACTGTACATCCTAGTTTTTCTATTTTCAAAAGAAATATTTAATGTCAATAATTCATCCAAATGTACAGTAACATCCATGATGGTGGAATTGCCCAACTAAGCATTTGGTCATGGAATTAATTATAATATAACTGGCGAGGCCTACCTTTTAATTGTAGTAACATTTATCGTATTGTGAAATACGTGTGAAATCGTTGGAACCCTTGGACAACAGATGGATATGTTTTGAAAGCCGGGTCGAACAACGACACTCCACAGCCAGCAGTTGCACACCACGTTGCTAAATTCAATTGTTGAGGCCAACAGCTGAATGATGGAGATGCTAGCCATTTCCTAGACTCCTTTGCCGACCGATGCTTTATGACGGTCTTTTTGAATATGGCCTGGACACCTGCTTCGAATGGTTTTGTAGGTGTGGCATATATCCGCAAAGTCTTGAGATCTATATCTTGTTCCGCATTGATACCTTCGGTAAAAGGGATTGCTGTGACGGGGTATTTCACACCCGAAGATAACACTAGGGTAGATGGGAAACCACCCTGCATTCCATGCAACTTCTCTGCCAGCCTTGCGTTTTCCTCGGCAAGAAGTGCGGCCTGCTTGCGAGCTGCAATCCTCTTATCGTTTTCGGTAAGAATTTCGGCCTTTCGTTCAGCAATTACCCTTTCGTAGGTCTTCTTGGACCCAAGGGCAATATCCAAGGCAGCCTTAGTAGCCCCAAGCCAACCCTCCAGCCGACCCTTACTTGGACCACCCTCGGTGAACACAGAGTGTGACATCCCCTTACCATCCAGAAAGAGAATACCACCCCCACCAGTGCTATCTACGAAAGGCTCAAACCACTCAAGAACCGCATTGGGAAACAGATGTTTGAACTTCCGCCAGACTTCCTGCTTCGTACCCATGGTTTTCCAATTAGTATTAGGTGACTATATGTTAAGCAGTGGGCCTTGTGTTTAATACTATCCAAAAATGGTAATCTTAAATGTCACCTGTACCTCGGCTGACCAGACAGTCTACTTTCAAGAACCTCTTCTTTTCCAGAGCATTTCGCTAGTCGAGGCTACACTTGAGAACAGCTGGTGGAATTTGTCCTCGTCTGCGACTTTCTGGTGGTCTGTCGAAGGTGTGGGGTTCCCATACGATATTGCTGCAGGGCACCATGATATGACAAGCATTCAACTATACTTCAAACCCGCAATCAATGCCGCATCGTAAGATTCGCGGAACAGATACCTAGGAGGGCTTGGATCCTAGAAGTCAAAAAAACCGATTCTATTTAGCGGAAATCTCTGCACACTGCTGTGTATTAAAGGAAATGAAGATGGGAGGGGCGTATCACTAAAAGTAGGTAAACATGAAGTGATGGTACAAGATATCCACACAGTGTATGTCCACTGCGATGTGGTGGATTCCAGCTTCTCACTTCTCGAGGTAAAGCCATCGAAAGTCCTGGCTAGCTTAGAGATCCGAGGTGAGAAGTTTGCAAAAACGACTTACTCTCCACCAAACCCACTAACTGTCCAAGCTCTAGGGACAATGCGGAGCAGCCTTCACCTGGCAGTTCGCAATGAGAAAGGCAATATCATAGACTTCCATGGTCGACCCATACGCTATGTATTGAAGATTGAGTAAGCTATAGCTATATACCATAGGTATAATGGCAAGCGACTCAATTCAAACCATTCCGACGGCACCACCGATTTATCCCCAGCTTGCTAGCGTCGCTGGAGAGAACTTTCGCCTGCAAAAGGTGTGTGAGACGCTTGCGGGCGTTGAAGCCCAAGAAAACACTACGAAGGTGTGCGTAAAAAGTATGATCGTGCGCGGGGAATCGTTCATGGGATCGCTGTGGCAACAGGTAGCCCGAGTGTGCTTTTATCGGGCTCAGGCTTAGCAGTTGCTCTCTCCGGCTTTTGTGCTATAATTGGCCTACCACTCGGTGTCGTTGGCGGGCTCTGTGGGGTAATTGCAGCCTCTACAGCTGTTGGGGCTAAAAAACTTGGAATTAAGGTCTCGAAGCATGAGAAAACAGCTATGTTGGCGAGAGCGAAAGTGAATATACTTCGTGATCTCGTGTCAAAAGCCTTGCGTGACGAGAGAGTGTCCGACTCTGAGTTCGCTCTCATCCTTACCGAAGCAGATAAATATGAGGCTATGAGGGTTGAAATTCGTCATATAGCTTTGGGTAGTGGTGAAAAAAGTGTGGAACAAATGCGGGCCGAGATTCGGGAAGAGATGCGGTCAAAACTTGGCAGTCTCGTAGGATAAAAATCGATATTTCGTACGAGAGAAGCAAGCGTGGGCTTTATTTTAGCCTCACGAAGAGCTATAATTAATTCGTATGTCTACTTCGTATGTAAATTTCTGTCTCGTCATGCCTGTTCCTTCACAACCGCGTAGGCGGGGAGCCACATTACATCAGCCGCTAATTACCATACGCTATAGACATAAATATAATTTTTTCTGCCAAATCTTTCGTCTAACACATGTGGCCCAATGGGTTGACGCTGGGCTTGTGTTCGAAAGGGGAGCCGTTCACAAGTCTGGGGTTCAAATCTGGCGGACCACATGTGGTAGACCGGCTTGTGTGGAGTAAAAAGCTCCCCGCTCTACACAAGTCGTAGCGCGTCTGTCGGTGTGGCAGAGCAAAGCTCATAGTAATAGCAAAGCGTATAGTAGTACAGTAGAAGTAATACCAATCCTGGGTCGGGTACTTGGGTAGAGCTCACGGATACTTGAAAGAGTTCCTAGGAGTGCCGGTTGTACCTCAACCAGTTAGGGTAGAATTCAAAGAAAAATACAGTAGAAAAAAGCCGGGCCCGGAAAAACAAAGCAAAAAACCCTCTAGAGACTGGAAAGAGAAGGAAGGAAAAAGGTGAAAGTGGTCTCTAGAGGGGTTCTGGTGGCCACCAGTTTTGCTTTATTGTTTTTATATATATATATATATATATTTTCTTTGAATCAAATTCTTACTCAGTGGTAAGCCGGAAGTGCTTGTCAAGCCACTGAGCGGTGCCAAGGAGGTAGTTGCGACGGGTATAGAGTAGCACATAGCTGGTACCGGCACGTGTGTCATCGACGGTTAGGTTGAAGTAGCCAACGAGCCACTTGGCAATCTCGAGATGGTCATTTTCACAGGCTTTGCTTAGTGCTTCGTTATTGTTAGTGCGTGCGTCCTGAGCGGTTAGGATGAAGTGCTTGGCAAGCCACTTGGCGATCTTGATATAGCCAAATTCACAGGCAAAGCATTGAGCTGGCGAAAATTATTTGCTATAAAATGACAGCCTTGATCTTGTTTTCGCGTTCAGTGTAGAGCTTGGCGTTGTCTTCTTCTTTGGAGGCTTGTTTGGAGTATTTCCAGATGTAACATACTCTCTCTTATTGGCGCCCTTCGATTCGCAATCTTCTTTCTGATCCTTTTATTTGAAATAAATGTGGGATTAGCCAAATAATATTTTACGAATGTGTAAAACAACGAGCTATGATGATGAGACGGCCTCTCATTGCGCACAGAAGCTCTTACACAAGTTTTAAATACCAAGCCATTTCCATAATTTTGTTCGTGCTCAAGCATCACTAAAACATGGGTCATAATAATCATAATAAGTATTTACGTATTGGAGTTGATAACATTACATATCAAAGTTAAAAACTACACTTACAAAAATACCTTAAAATACTAAAAACCTTAATAATATACCTAAGTAAAACCTTACTAATATACAGCCAAGGCATATCTAAAAACTAATCTATTAAAAAAAGGCATTCATAAAACGGAAAGTATTGACTTTAGGTCCTCTTAGGGTCTCTTTACGGTTTACGTGACATGAGGGGTTTCAATGATGTTTTTGTGGATTTTTTTATGTTAAAACTCCAATTTCAGATTTGATAATATAAATTACATGCTCACCGTTTGAATTAGACTCTTCACTAAAAGCCACTAGAACCGCGATTACCCTTCCAACTAACGTAGTGAACGCAAAACAGTAACTATTTACAAGCAACAATCTGGAAATAGTAAATAAACAATGAATTGGTAGCTCTCTTCTCCTCTTGGCATTTCTCGCAGAAATTTACTCGAAAATAGTAACGGATTTCATAGTGAAATAGTCGATTATATTATGCTTAAACAAATTCATAACATTTAAAAACATCGTAATGCTTAATGATCCTCGCTCGTCCACAAAGTCTTAAAGGCATGCTAGTGCCCTTCTAAGCATCTGACCCTCGTTTAACATCACAACAGACAGTGGAAACAGCCGGATCTCCAAATCTGATGTTTTCTTCAGAAGGAACCTGAAAAGAAAATTATATTTTTCAACTTTCAAACGGATTTTCATGAATACTTATTAACAACAATATACAGTATAAATTTACAACCTGCATCGAGGTGAGGGAAAAGAAATAGATTTTTACATGAGTATAAAGAACTATTTAGCACTACATGTGCTAACTTACTGTGATGTGGGGGAAAAGAGAAGAAGGACTAATGTTGCCATCGTTGGTTTTTTGTTTATTGCATTTTACTTACTCTAACAGAAGAATAGATAAGGAAATAGGAATAATATAGTGTGAAAGGTATCAATGTAAGACAGAGACATCTATCATTGAGGGTTTACTAGCGACGATCTGCGCAATTGTATACAGGGCAACATATTAACCAGAACAAGAATATATAGTTACTAGAAAAAGCAAACCATCATATTACACCAAAATATTTTCGTATACAACTTCTGAAAATAGTCATATATTACGGAGTAAATTAAAGGTCCTTTATAAGAATGATAAGGCTAAGAAGAAGTTAAAAGGTAAATAGAGTATTCTAAGCTGACGTGTCGACGTCGGTGTCTGCACAATAGTCATGTAAGGCACTAATTAATCCCACATTTATTAATCCCACATTGTCACATTGATTCGATACCCACTTGCGGTGAGATCGTTGCTAAAACTACACATGAGTACATACGAGTAACATACGCGTGCATACGACTAACATATGACTGACATACGAGTGTATTATGTTCTAAATTACCAAAAAATGTTATAAAGAAGCAGGCCAGTGCAATTTTAGTTTTAGTTTGATTTCACTGTAGCATTTTGTCGAGGTTGACTTAAAGCTACACTACTGACAGAAAGTAATGAAAGTGAATTTCGCCGACATTCGCTGTTTGTTATATTCGAAATTTCGTACGAATGTTCGGAGATATTTCGATACGCAAGAAACGAATTTACCTCGAAATTTCGCACAGCATTTCGAAGTTTCGAAGTAAAATTGGAATGGTTCGAAAATTCGTATTGAAATTTCGAATAACTCGCTCGAAATTTCTCAGTGGGAATGTACAATTCGCTGCGATATGGTAAACGTGTAAACAAAGCAAAATCTAACGCAAATACAAGAGTGCCGTGAACTCAAAACCATTTTTCGCACCAGGTGGAAACTGTTCAGATACGCAAATGAAGTAAAAACTTTCAAAACGTTTCATTCTGTAAGCATCTCGATTTCTAAAAGAAAATTTAATCTGTAGAGAATATTTGGTGCGATCTCAAAGCAAAACAAACACTGCGGAGTCATTGATTATGCAAATCAGTTCGCGGAAAATGTCACACTTCTGTGTCGCGGAATTCAAGACTCGGACCTCGTTACCGATCCACATTAAATAAAAAGAACTCCAGAATGTTATGTTTAGTAGACGTTATCATTTGCAAGCAAAGTTCAGAAGCTTTGTGGTGATTTAAACTACAATGCAATAAAATCACACTTCCCGCGAAGTTTGCGGCACTCTTGACGTCATGTTGTGTGAAAAACCAGACAGTTAGTCTCCACGGCTCAAAGCACATGTCAACAGAGAATCTTTGTATCTCCAAAAAGCTGGCTTCTTCAATTGAAAACATACACAATTACTTCAACAAAAAATCTGAAGGATTGTCAGATCTGAGTTGAAACTCAGAAGCTAAAGTTTATCAGATGAGCTAAAAAACACCAAACCAGCGGTGGGACGGACTGTTTCGTAACGCAATCCTGTATTTGGTGACAGGATGCACAAATGTCAATCAAGATCACCGTTAGAACGTTTTTAGTTTTTTAATAGTCCTTCGTGAAAGCTCCAGAGGCTTTGATTGGGTAACGGATTGAATGCATCGTTCGAACGGATTGCTTGAAAAGTTCGAACAGTTTGAAAAGTTCGCTGGAGTTCGCTGGAATTCGATCGCTCGTTACTGAGATGTATTATTCACTTTCATGTAACTCACGGAAAGTTTGGTTATCAGATGTACATTTAAGGCTGCCTTTATCGTTAATGAGCAATGAGGATTGCGAAGTTTCACATCTTGCTGTACAATCGATTCGAAAATTCGATCCATCGTAATTTTGATTCAACATTTCGAATCGAAATTTCGCTCGAAATTTCGCCATAATGTTCGAAAGAGTGGAACGAAATTTCGAAGTTAAAGACAAAAGGCAAATCGAAATTTCAAAACTGTTAAACTTCGAAGTGCGAAGAAATTCGCTTTCATAACTTTCTGTCAGTAGTGTATGCTTTGTATTTATATATAAGTTAAATGATTCTAAATGAGACTGAAATTGAATAAATGATAGGACTAGAATAGGGCCAAGCACCCTTCTGAGGGACTCCATTCACTTGTAAAGCTTGGCTACGGTTTCAAAGAAAGCTGTTTATCCAAGTCAGTGGTTTTCCGTTAACGTCGTAGTAGAGTAGTTTATTTAAAAGCCTGTGGTGGGGGACAGAGTCAAAAGCCTTTGAGAAATAACTTGATCAGTTCTCTTGTGTTGCTGGTTTAGTCATGCAGTACTTTAATCAGTTGGGCTTCTGTAGAGTTCAAATTGAGCCCCAATTATATTTTGATTGTATTTATGTGCAAAAGGCTTGTACACTATATTTCATATGTATCTGAATTTTATGTCTCCTTCACTAGATCCAAGAACGAAGGAGTCAAATTGAAATTAGGCTCATTTTGAATTTTGCAAGTTTCATTTCAACAATAGAAATGAAGAATGAAATCAAATTTTGAATAATGAACTTCATTTCTGGCTCTAGGGAGGAACGCTTGACCTGTACCGACTGTAAGTCAAAATAAAAAAGCTGCCTGCTGTAATTTAGAACAAAATAAACTCGTGTGTACTCGTATGTTACTCGTATGTACTCGTGCGTGTGTGTATTCTATGTTATTTTTATGTTACTCATATGTACTGGTGTGTACTTTTAACGATGAGCACTTGCAACGACGAAAAAAAAGTAATAATAAAAATACGACAAAGACGCTACTTTAAGACTCGGATCCGCTTTATGCGTGGTCCGAGTAAGAAACATTGAAAGAACGAACAAACAAATATTACTGTACGCCATAGAATTACTGTATACGTGAAACTGTGGATACTTACATTGTCTTAAGAGTAATGGGATTTTACCCGACACCATTTGGGGAGGTACAGGCTGTACTGTAGCTGCTTCTTTATAACGCATCTCATGCGCGTTGTGCGGTTCACTTCAAAGGGAGGGCTGACCAAAGCTGCGCCGCATTTTTTCCGTTTCAGGTTGGAAGCGCTGGTTTGTCTGAAGTGCGCCAGTGTCCATTATATTATGGTTATATTGACCAGCTCTTTCACAACATTTAAATGTTCCTGTTAAAAATAATGAAAATATGTTACCGTCGTAAATATAAATTCAATGGTTAACCATAACTTATGGTAACCCAAGCGTTAGAAGCCTAAACTTCTGATAAAAAAAGCTGCTGCCCGGGATTTAAACCAATATATATGGCATATTATAGGGTTAATAAAATTTCACCTTTTCGCAAAAAGCACGCTTTAGCCTCTGCACCTCGATTGTTAGCTGCGCTTGATGAGACTGCTCATATTGGCGATCGTGCTGCTACTGCCCCTCCAGCCGGTAGAAGTTACTGCAACCTGATACCTTGCATTTTACGACACGTTTAGAACAACTAAACATGTGCAGGTGTGCATGAGATCTAAAACACAAAAATAATACATTGATTAACTAAAGGCGGATAGACATATTTATCATATATTAACTCGCCTTCCGGTTAGCTCAGTGGTTAAGCTCCGGTCTGTTGAGCAGGAGGTCGCGGGTTCAAACCCCTGCCGGACCAACACTGTGAAGGTCAAAATATGTACGTTTTTTTTTAATACCTGCCACAAAAAGGAAACTGTGGCTTCAGGGTAAAACCCTGAACAACACACGGAGGGGAGCCCCTCTTAGTCCACGAGAAAATGCTGATTGATGTTATGTACTATTGTACGTAAAGAAATTGTAAGGAAAATTAAAAAAATAACAAGAAAAGTTGCGAAAAAGGAATGAAAACCAGAAACCTAATGAGTGCCCCAATGCCGCACCATATACAAAGTCAGTAACGTTGGTCACAGTGATTGTGACTCTGGTAAAACCATGATCCTGGTCGACACAGATGAAGAAACTCATAACCCACACTAAAAGATAATTAGGTTGAGTTAATAGAAATAGAACTCGTGTAAAATAAAAACCCAACAGCTGTCAACTTTAAGGTGCGTGAGAGCACTTGACCTCTCACTTACCAACTCCATCTCTCACTCACCTCAGCAACGCGATCAATATCGCCTAGCTTCCGCCGCCTTCTTGAGTGATTTCACTTACTCATACACGCGGTCCACCCCCTCGTTATCCATGATCGCGTTGGTATGGGCGTTGAGAGCCAGGTGGACCACGACGTCTGCCTTGGTTATGGACGTATGACCTGATATGAACGCACTCGCCACCCTTGAGATAACTTTGACGTCATCATCGTCCCAAGGCTTTCTTGCTGGCTTGGTACGGCGAAAGCTGGGACCGGCGCTGGCGCTTCCACTGATGGAAGAGAATAGGATATTGCTTGACGCAAGTTATGTGGAAGCCTCCGAAGGTGCCTGTGCAGCGCGCGCCAATCGCGGAGATGACCGCGTTAGATTAGCTAAGGCTGGTGGTGGGGTCTGTGGTACTGCAGAGGTCGACGGAGATGGCGACGTGGCCCCTTGAAGTGGAGGTGGTGATGACGTGATGGTGTTAGCAGCCGCCGCCTTCGTCATCTTGGTTGGAGTCACGTCCACTTGGGAGAAGAGCTTGGCGATGGCCTTGTGGCCCCTCTTCGCCTTCCGAACCTTATCCTGTAGGTTGTAGGAGGCATCAGCCGTGGAACGTAAGTGGCCCATGATGGCCGCCAGCTGATTTTTCAAGGGCGACGGCTGCTCCCTAGTGTTGGTTACCACCACCTTCCTAATGCTTGTTGAAGAGAAGTTCTCTATTGTATCTTCTCTGAACATTTTAGTGGCCCTCGCGAAGGACTTTAGCAGGTGGTGCACCTCGCTGTTCCTCACGTAACCATTTTGGGTGAGGAACAGCCGGTCGTCGTCGTCCGCCCATTGCACCACGAACAGTGGACGCACCTTGGCCACGTAGAGGCGCAGGAGGTCGTAAATTTGCCCAGGCAGGTGTAGCATTAATGCTCCATGGATGGATACCGTCTTGTGGTTGGCGATCGGAATGCAGTAGTCACCATCCGCATCTGGTAGTGGTTGACGGAGTGCCCGCACTTTTATTTCGGTCACGGGACAAGCCCGGTTGGCGTTTAGAATGTATACTAGCCAGTTACGGATTTTAGTCGCCTCGTCGATGGTGTATGCCTGAGCCGCGTTGTCTTTCAGGAGGCGCTCACAGGTTCTTGAGTGGCTGCCATCCCTCGCCGCGATGAGCTCTTCGCGAGTGGCTTGGCGCTTCCACTCATCGTACTCCCTATCCACTTTTTGGGTTGCTTTCGTCTTTTTCCAGGAGCTGCGCCACAGCTTCTGTCTGTCCACCTCGGCTCCCCAGATCTGCTTGATTTTCACGTGTCGGTACATGTCTCCAAACAACAGCATCATGTTCAACAAATTGCTTGTATTCTCCAACACCGGTAATCCAGTGCAAGGCTACAGTGCTGTCAAGCCAAGCATGTAAAAACTGCAAAGGGAATCCCGCAAGAGCATCATTGACGTTTGTTAAGAAGTTCACGGCCATGTGACTGGCGATTAGCTCTAACCGAGGTATTCTGTTTAATCACTGCATAAACAGCTTCAGCTACCCCGCGCCCACTTGCATCCCCAAATGCCTGGAGCGCAATGTTTTGGATAGGTTCCCCAGTTTTCACTAGGGTTCTCTGAGTATTCACTTGTTGAGGAAGGTCCCGTTCCCACTTGTTCCAACATGTCACAAGTTCCTTTGGAAGTTCAGCATCCCACGCACACTTTTCCTCACATGCATATCGATACAAGAGCTTTCCTTGTAAAGTAAGTGGAGCGACCAGCCCAAGAGGATCATACACCTTCATAACTTTACCAAGTATACCCCTCTTGGTTAGTGAAACAGGCTCTTGCGGAAAGGTCACTCCGATATTGTCCCTGTCTTTGTTCCATTTTAACCCAAGTAACCCACACTCTCCTGGTTTCACACCCAGTTGTTGTTTAGCATAACTCAGCGCAGGATCACCGCCTTGTTGGTCATGTTCTAGTTCACTAGCATTCGAGATCATCGACGCTCAATCTCTACCACACCCTGGGTTTTCTGCGCGGCAGGTTTTAAGGTGCTATTCGATCACTCCCCTAACAGGAAGGGCGACGGTCCTAAACCATACAGTGCTCGTGTAAATCGCAGCTTGCGTACTTGACCAGGGTTCTCAGTGTTAATCCAATGGAAACGGAGCGCATCTCTATCCTCTGCTCGAATGCGCACTTGGAGAAAAGCTTTCTTGATATCTCCCGCAATAGCTACTGCACGAAACCTTCCACGCACTAACACCTTCCATATCTGATTCTGGAGCGGCGGTCCGATGTCGAGACAGTCATTAAGAGATGGCGCTGTGGTACTCGCCTTGGCTGAGGCATCGTAAACGATCGGTAACTTTGTAGATTCTGCTTTCTCTTTGACTACAGCTTCGGCAGGTGTATCAGCCACTTCCACTACACCCCTTCTTTGAGCTGTTCCTGAATAATTGCATCATATGCTTAAAACTGTCCCGTTCGCTTGAGCTTCTGTACGAGACTTTCCAGACGCTTCAGGCCCAGCTTTGTTGTGCGGCAAGGAGGGTGTACCACATTCTGATCTCCACTAGGCGTGTCCTGCAATCCGAGTACATCCATGCGGCACAGCTCTTCGTAATCTCCAATAGCGGTTTGTGTTCGGCTGTAGGTTCTCCCATCTCTCCTGCACACTGATACCCAGCCATCTTGATCTTAGTATACTCATTTGTTCCCAAAATCACATGTATTGGGAGTTCACTTTTAGTAGCAGTGTCCTCCATGTGCACACCCTTCAGGTACGGGTACTTCCGTAATATTTCAGGGTAGTTAGGATTGTCTAACGACAACAGTTCTCGGCGATCTACTTTAGTTGCACAAAGCGGTAGCACACACTTCTCCCCCGTGTCACTAATGTGAACATTATGTGACCAGTCCTACAATTGGCTTGATACTGCGTATAAGCGTTTGTGGGTTTGATATTCAGTAGATCCACCAAGAAAGCAGATACATAGGTGCTGGTTGACCCAGTGTCCAACAGTGTACGACATTTGACTCCGTTTAATTTAACAATGACCACAGGGTGACGCACCTTTTCACCCGTACGAGTTGCTGTCATTGCCGATCCGCCATTTGTTGATTTGCCCTTCTTACATATGGACGTATGATGCCTTTCCTTGCAGTGGGCGCAAGTCCCCCGGCTTCTACATTTGTCTGCATGATGCTTGCTCCCGGTACAATTAAAGCACAGTCTCTTGTCCTTAAGAAACCTCTTTATCTTTCGTTCACTCTTGCTTTTCACATTTGTGCATTCCACTGACTTATGTGAATGATCACTACAGTACACACATCTGCGCAGTGGTGGATTATTTTCTTGTGCTTGGAAGCTCCTTTTGCGCGACGACTGTCCTTATCTCTCAGTAGATTTGCTTGCATCTGGATTAATTTCTGTCCACTCACGCAGAGCGTTAATCAGTTGGGTAAAGCCCCATGTTTGCCAGTCCGTCTTTCCCCAGACTAAGTCCGCCTTAATTCCTGGTAACTTATCTAGAACTCCACGTACCATGGACCAGCACTCTGTTGTTTTCCCCAAAGTTTCAAGCGACTGAACATTGAATGTGAGTGTCTGGTAAAATTGATGAACCTTGGCCGGCTGCGAGCTGGAAATGACTGGAAGCGCCATAATGTTTTCGACATATGCATTTATAAGTTCGCTTGTTTTTCCATAATTCGCTTTGAGGATGTTCTTAGCACGTTCGTATCTCTCAGTAGTGAAAGGGAAGGCCGTCTATCCCGCGAAGTACTTCTGGTTCAACCAGTTCTTTTAAGTATGCGAACTTTGTAACTGCCGGCAAGTCTACTAAATCAATTTCTGCTTCATTCTTGTTCCAAAATCCGAGCCAGTTCTCGGGCTTGCCGTCAAATTTGGTTAAAACCAGCTTGGGAAGCTTAACGCTTGATTTCCCCACCAGCGGTTTTGCTTGGTCCTCTTCTACTTCTTGATTGAATTGTGCTCGCTGTTCTAGTTGTTCCTTTTCGAACTTCAGTTGTTGTTCTCTCTGTTGAGCAAGCAGCTTTTTTTGCTTGGATATTTTTTCGTTTTCGGCCACAGTGTCGGCTTCTCTGATGCAGTTTGCGAGTAAGTTCTCATCTACTTTCTGTTCGATTTTCTTGCCCTACTCCTGAATTTCTTCGACCGTACTTTCTCCCACAAGCATAGACTCTTCTGTTTCTCTTTTCAATTCTTCTACTGCTTTCACAAGTGTTTCCAATCCCTCCTTTTGGCGTTTAATCTTATCAAGATTGCATACCAGCCCATTCTAGAAAAAAGACATGAAAAATATGACTCTTTCAAAATTTGTTTCCATGGCGTTTCAAACCTGCAGAGGCATGATATTTAGGTATGTTGTACACATTGACCACCTAATAGACATATGTGAACAGCAACTTCTAGTTGCCATAGCAACCAAGTGAGAAAAGTCTCCAAAGTCTTGGTCGTTTATCTCGAAAACCAAAAATATTTAAAAAAGACATGAAATGGCAAAGTTGAAGTACTCAGACTGGTCTATCATAAAATCGTGACTAAACCATAATATGTATTTTTATGAATAAATGCAAAATTAACGAACTTTGACGAAACTGCTAAAATCTCAACTTTAGGTCCAATTTACACTATGAAGCGATGATCTAAAGGTCAATAAATGGTAAGCAAAGTTGTACGAACTTTGACGAAACTGCTAAAATCTCAACTTTAGGTCCAATTTACACTATGAAGCGATGATCTGAAGGTCAATAAATGGTAAGCAAAGTTGTAGCTCTTGAGGAGATCGTTTAAGTTGCATAAAAAAACACCAGTCAGTTGCTATGGCAACCATGGCAACCACCTTCTAGGTGTTTATCTATAGGAAGGAAAATAGACAGTAAGACCTTATTACTCGGGCCAGGCCTTCGGCCGAGGCACGAGTCAAGTTTCGCAAGTGTTTATGATTTTTTTTATTTTCTGTGTCGACCTTTCGCGCCGTCAACCAATCACATTGCACACTGTTCACGTGTACAAAGCGCATTGCATGCGGGTTTCTATTTCGTCGGGTTAATCGTCGGCTTTCTTTGCTAAATACTACGACAAGAGGACATTTGTTCTTCTGTTTCCTGGAATAACCGAGGGAAACTGTTACACAAAGGTTTGTATTTGCTGCATCAGGTAAGTTTCTGCAGCATTTCTTTATTGAATTTGTTGAAAACGCTCCACATACCAGCGCACACGCCGACAGAGGATAAACTCACGTTTGACTTTGAGCGATTTGTGATTGCCGAGTTGTTTCCTCTGTCTGCTAAATATACTCAAAGGAACTTAAAGGAACTTAAAGGAACTCAAAGTACACTCAATATACTCAAATTAGTACTCAAATATACTGCATAATATTGTACAATCGAGAAGCATTGACAAGGTTCATTGACGAGAAGGTTTCGACGAGAATACATTGGGCAGAGACGAACGAAGCCAGTCAAACCAAAGGCAAAGCCGAACTCAACTGAGATCAACAATCACAAACTGAAAGAGAGGAGATATTAAACTGTGAAGAAATCTGCCATGAAGGTATCTTTGAAATAATTTTGTGTTTATATCTGCATTTGATTGTACTGTTTTATTAAGTCTAATAAACCTAATAATGCTCGGTATTATCTTACTCTTGGTTGTGATTATGTTTTTATTCGTGAATCTCTGGAAGAATCCTCCAGACATAAGCTTACTAGTAGAAGATAACTGCAATGACGAACCAGACGTGAATAATAATCACACAGTCGTGCCACATTGTAGATCCCGTTATGACAAATTCGTTTGTACTATAAATACTCATAGTCATGAAACGAGTCGTATTCGTTCACGCGAACCAAGTCGAATCCCTGTCAGACAACTAAGGCGAGTTCTAGGAAAAAGCAGAAAAGTGAGGCAAACAGTTCGAAAATATATCTGTAGAAATGTTCCACAGTCGTCGAAAGTTCATCGCTACACTAGAGTAAATTATTTTCGAAAAGAAAACGTATTTAGAAATCGCACAGTTGGGTATAAACATAAGCTCACGTCTCGTGACCAGGCAGGCAGGGCAAGCACGTATAAGAAGCATAAAAAAAAGACACGGGATCGTAAAAGGAGAGAAACCAAATGGAGAAATATTTTATTTGTAAAAACACGGCAAAAAGTCTCAAACTACATGCCAAAGCGAGCCAATAAAAAATCTATAATATCTCCAAGCAATTCACGTAAATGTACCCGAGCAGGTCTTTTCAAAAATTTGAATCATAAAATTAATCACTGCAAAATCATGCTATCGAATGACATTGAACTTAATCCAGGTCCTTTCGACGCCATTATAAGCCCTGATATGTTTAGGTTGACAGCCAGACTATCTCGCTTGGGATTAAAACCATTAGATGTTGGTGGTGGAGGAGATTGTTTCTTTAAAGCTGTATCCCATCAAATGTATCAAGATGCTACTTACCATTCTCGAGTGCGTTCTGCAGGTGTTCAGTACATCATAACTCATCCAGAACAATTTATTGAAAGTAATACTGATCAGTCCTGGTTACAATATATTAATAACATGTCAAGACAAGGTACATGGTGTGATGGTATTATTGTCCAGGCTGTAGCCAGTGCTCTAAACTGTACAATTCATATAACAGAATCTGCTGAACATTTTACAGAGACAACTATCATACATCCAGTTATTCCACTAGAAATAGCTAGAACAATATACTTAGGTCATGTAGATGAAGTTCATTATGTATCTACAATGCACAGTATTCCAGATCAGTGCATATCTAGAAAAAGCAGGGGTGAATTCCAATACAATAATGGATATAACCAGATAACTGGACAATCTGAGACTGCACATGTCAATGAAAGTCTTTGCTCTTGCAAACAGTGTTGTGCAATATCTTTTTATGCTATTTGCTTCTCTACCATAAAGGCTATTTGTTACTGGAATTCTGATACCCTAGTTGCAATTATAGAACATGGAAATGAGTTTTATTACAAATTAAATGTTGATAGGCATTGCAGTATTACCGATTTGCCAAGTAGCCTTCCAATATATAATGGTAATGTCGAAATTCTATTTAATTCCAAAAGTCATGGAATAATTACATGTACCTCAACTTCATTTTCCATTAAGCCAATACTGCAGAAGTTAATTTCTGATAACGAGAACCAAAATACAGGTTTCTTACTGTGCATTTCCAGTTACTGTATCAGTTGTATTTTTCAACAGCAATTAAAAAGTAAATGTAAGTATGCTGTGTTTACATTTAACAGTAGTGAACAGAAAGCATGTAGTTTTAATGTTGTTGGGGATATTAACAACCTGATTGATGTCCTTTATGAAATTCTTTAAAAAAATGCTCATTTTGAACAAACTTTATTTGAAATACAGTTTATCGAGTGCACATGCAAACTGACCAACACAGAAAGGCAAGCAATAGTGAGGAAACATAAATCTGTATCACATAAGGAATTAATTGCTAAACGTCGGAAGGAAAGTTCTGCTGCAATGGACCCACCCAAGAAAAGATTGCACTTGGATAACAAAGCTAAAAAGTATCAGTTCATGAACCCTGAGAAAAAGAAAGAATTGCTTTCTAAAAACACTGAAAAATACCGGTCAATGGATGTTGAAAAAAAGAAAGAACTGCTTTCTAAAAACACTGAAAATTACCAGTCAATGGATCTTGAGAAAAAGACAGAATTAATTTCTAAAAACACTGAAAAGTACCAGTCAATGGATCTTAAGAAAAAGAAAGAATTGCTTTCTAAAAACACTGAAAAATACAGATCAATGGATCTAGAGAAAAAACATGTATTGCTTGCAAAACAAGGAGTGGCAACTGATAATAGAAGGAAGTCTGATAAATCATCACAGGATTTAGAACATTACATTACATTGTTCAATAAATCTATAAGGGAAGGCCCATACTACATTTGCTCAGTGTGTAACAGAATACTCTACAGAAAATCTGTAGTAGAGTTAAAAAGAAACAAATATGGCACAAAACACCTTTTTACTAATACTAAATCATTTGATAATAAAGAGTACATTTGTCAAACCTGTCATTTGAAGATTAAAAAAAAGTGTGGTTCCTTGCCAGGCTGTGTACAATAATCTTGGTGTTGATGAGGTTCCTTCTGAACTAGCCTTATTAGAAAAACTGGAGCAGATATTGATAGCTCAAAGGATAGTTTTTGAGAAAATAGTAGTAATGCCCAAAGGCCAAGAAAGGAAGATCAAGGGTGCAATTTGTACCAGTTAGCTGTGAACAAGTATGTGATATTTTGCCACGTCCTTCTGAAAGTTCTGGAATCATAATGCTGAAGCTAAAACGAAAACTGGAGTTTAGGGGACATGTCTATTTTCAAGCAGTTCGCCCACAACTAATACTTAATGCTCTGAATTGGCTGAAATTAAATAATTCATTGTATAATAAGATAACTGTTGATATGCAAAACATTGATAAACGACTTGAAACTCTTGATCCATATCAAGAATACCCAGTTTTAGACTCTTCTAGTGCTTGTGAAGATGACACAGCTGTTGATAGAAACTGTGAGCAAGAAAATATTCCTGAAAGAGATGATCCACTTGATGAGCACAGAGCAGCAACTAGTGAAACCTGTTTACAGTCTGTAATTCCAGATTATCCTATACTTGTTGAGCAAGAAAATAACAACTCTTCATCAGCTGGAAATGAAATATATAATATTGCCCCAGGGGAAAACAAACATCCTGTCTCATTAATGACTGACAAACACTGTGAAGAATTAGCTTTTCCAACCCTATTTCCAAAGGGCAGATTTGGATATAAAGCAGAGAGAGAGATAAAACTAACACCAGTTAAATATTTCAATGCCCGGTTATTGCATTACAGTGGTAGATTTGCTACAAATCCAGAGTACCTCTTTTTTGCACAGTTTATTATTGAACAAAAAAAAGTGTCAGACAGTATTAATATTGCTTTGAAAAAAGTTCATGGACAGTCATTTACAGCATCTCAGGTTAGATCAAATTAAAACTGCGTTCAGAATCTTATTTCTAAGGACCAGGCATATTTGTTCTTGAGGCAAATTCCAGGCTCTCCACCATACTGGCAGAAATTTATGTATGAAGTAGTTGCCATGGTACAGCAGCTTGGTATTCCTACATGGTTTATGACCTTATCATGTGCTGGTCTTAGGTGGCCTGAACTTTTTCATATTATTGCTCGTACAAAGGGAATAAATATGACAGATGATGAAGTTGAAGCTCTCTCTTACAATGATAAGTGTTCTTTGCTTAATCTTAATCCTGTTATTGTTGCTAAGCACTTCCAATATAGAGTTGAAACATTCTTCAAAGATGTTTTACTGAGCAGTGCTAACCCCATTGGCAAGATAATCTATTATGCTTTTCGAATTGAGTTTCAAATGAGAGGGTCACCACATCTGCATTCATTAATTTGGACTTCTGACTGTCCAGCACTAACAGATAATAATGAGGAGGCCTACATAAAGTTCATAGATCAGCATTTACAAGCAAACCTACCAAATGAAGAAACTGAACCAGAATTGCATCATCTAGTGAAAACCTATCAAAAACACAACCATTCTAAAACTTGTAGAAAGTATAAGAATATTCCATGCAGGTTTAACTTTGGTCAGTTCTTTACAGATCGAACAGTTGTTGCAAAACCAGTGTCAGATGATGTTGCCGATAATGAAAGAGTGGACATAATAAACAGAAGAAATGAAATTCTCACTTCTGTAAAAAAGAAAATAAATGATACTTTAAATCCAAGCACATCAGATTATGATCCAAAAAGCACTACTGCAGAAGTTCTGGCCTCTTCTGCTGTTTCTGAAGAACAATATTACTGGGCCTTGTCTATTTTTGCTGATTCTGATTATGACTTGCATCTAAAGAGGCCACTTGATAGTTGCTTTATAAATAACTACTTTGTTGCTGGAATAAAAGGGTTTAGAGCAAATGTAGATTTGCAACCTGTTTACAATCATTACAAATGCATAACTTATGTTTGTTCCTACTTCTCCAAAGATGAAACTGAGTGCTCGCAGGCCATTACAAATGCAGCAAAGGAAGCAAGGGACCTTAACTTGAATGTCAGAGAGAGCTTGAAAAAAGTTGGTGCCACTTTTCTCTCCTCGAGAGAAGTTAGCGCACAAGAGTGTGTTTATAGATGCATGCCTGAACTGTGGTTGAGAAAAACATTTCCAGGAACAATCTATGTGAGTACCGATTTACCAGAAAATAGATTACGCATGCGAAAAAGCCAAGAAGAGTTAGAAGCACTTGATAATGACAGCACTGATATTTATAAATCAAATATCATTGAACGATACTGTAACAGACCTAAGTTCAACTCCACTGTTGATCAATTATGTTTAGCTGAGTTTGCTGCCAACTACTACAAAGATTACAAAGCTAATCCTGATGAAATCAATGATGATCAGCCAGATGTGCTTTCTGATGATGTCATTGAATCACAGCATGCAAATAATAATAATGAATCACCACTTCCTCATAAGATTAAATTGCTAAATACCAATGAAATTATGAAGTGTAGAAAAGTTAGGGCTGTAATACGATTCCACACACCAAGCAAAAATAAGCAGCCTGAGAGGTTTTTTCATCATTTACTCATGCTATATTTTCCATGGCGAGACGAGTCTACTGATCTCATTGGCTTAGATAAAACTTATTTAATGAAATTTCATGAACCTTCAGTACAAGCTTTGGTTGGAAAGAACAGAGCAATATTTGAATCTAATGCAGAAGAAGTAAATAATGCACTACAAATGCTGAGAGACAACCCAGTTAGAAACCTACACACATATGATTCTATCAATGATCAAGAAAATCAAGATTTACAGTCTGAAATGGACAATGATGTAACACTGGATAATCCATTTAATGAACAGTCACCTGATCATTTAGCCCCAGGTTCAGAAACACAACAAAGAATACCAGCACTTCTGACTCAGACCCAGCCATCAGGTATCAGTGATGACGTATTACGTGAGTGTGTTAGATCTTTGAATGCCGAACAGCGTTCTGCATATGATATTGTTCTCTCGTGGTGTAGAAATAAAGTTAAAAACTTTAATTGCTTGAAGCCAGAGGAAGTGAAGCCTATACACCTATTTGTCACAGGAGGTGCTGGTGCTGGCAAAAGTCATCTGATAAGAGCAATTGATCACACTGTAGTGAAAACATTTCAATATGGACCGCTAAATCCTGAGTTACCTACAGTGCTTTTAATGGCACCCACAGGTGTTGCTGCTATTAATATAAATGGTACTACTATCAACACTGCTTTGGCCATCCCAAAAGAAATTGGAGATAATTTACCTGCATTATCAGATCAGAAGAAAACATTACTGAGAATGTCATTGTCTGAACTTAAGCTTATTATAATTGATGAAATTTCTATGGTTTCAAATACTAGGTTACTCCATATCCATCAAAGACTAAAAGAAATTTTTGGTACTACTACCTCTCAGTTGTTTGCTGGTATAAGTATTATTGCTGTTGGTGATTTATATCAGTTGCCACCAATTCGCCAAAAGCCTATATTTTCTAGTTACAAAAATGAAACATATAATATATGTCACCCATGGCAAGAATTCAAAATGATAGAACTTACTCAAATAATGAGACAAAAGGATGATCATAAATTTACCGAGCTCCTAAACAGATTTAGAATTGCTCAGCAGACTGAAGAAGACATAAAAATTATTCAGGCGAGATCAGTAACTGAAACACATGAGAATAATGATTACCCTTCAGATGCATTGCATGTATGGGCTGAAAATAAACCAGTTACAGAACACAACAATAAATATCTACAACAAATTCCTTTGCCATTGTATGTACTTCGAGCTATTGATCAATATCCACCAAATGTTACTAAACAAGATATTGACAGAGTATTGTCAAGAGGTCGTTCTGACACTGGTGGTCTTGATTTTGAGATCCTTATCAAAGAAACTGCACGGGTGATGCTTACTACAAATATTGATATTTCTGACAGGCTTATTAATGGCCAAATGGGCACTGTTACTAGAATCTCTATTAATCAAATTACCAAGAAGCCCACTATTCTCTACATTAAATTTGATGATGGAAAAGCTGGGAATAACTTAATTGAGAAATGCAGTGATACTTTTGCTAAAGAGAACAAAGTTGTGCCTGTTTCACCAGTACTTGCTAAAATAAAATTGAGGCCAGGTAAACCTTCATCTCCAGAAATACAGAGACTCCAGTTTCCACTGAGCTTGGCATGGGCTTGCACTGTTCACAAAGTTCAAGGATTAACATTGAACAATATTGTTATTAGTTTTGATTTATTTAAACAAAGGTCATTCAACTCTGGGCAGATATATGTTGCTTTGAGTCGTGCCACTTGTCTCGAAGGCATTCATGTTCTTGGAAAAATTGAGAACAAACATGTACGGTCAGATACAAGAGTACATGCAGAATACGAGAGACTACAAAATATGTCATCAATGGTTATGGAGTCTGAAATCCGATTTCAAAAAAACCTGCTGTCAATTGCTCTTTTAAATATAAGATCATTAAGAAAGCATAGCATTGATATCAAGTCCGACCTTAACATGTCTAACTGTGATATCTTACTTCTAACAGAAACACAACTTCAATTGTCTGATTTAGACAATGACATAAAAAAACATATCCATCCTTTTTCATTATATAGGCAAGATAATCCAGATAAATTTTCAAGCTTAGCTGTCTGCTACAGAAACACTGTTTTGATATCTGAAAAAGAATACTTTCCTTCAATAAATGGAGTTAAACTAATTGCTTTTTCAAAAACTAACCAGCAACAAATAACGTTTATTTTACTTTATAGAAAACACAACTCTAATGTACAACAATTTTGTGATTCTATTAATTATATTCTCAATCACACTTCTGTTGACATGGTACTTGGGGATTTCAACATTAACTACTTTGATGATAAGGAATGTAACCTTTTAAAGACTGTGATGGAACATGCTGGTTATCAACAAATTGTAGAAAGACCAACATTTGTATCAGCTGGAAGTTTATTAGATCAGGTATACATCAAACCACAGCAATTCAAAACGATTCAACATTCAGTAATAAGTGTTTACTATTCTGATCATGAAGCTGTTAAAGTAAATTTGGAAGTATGAAATATTATTAACATAATGCCAATATTATATGAGTGGCAATGTTGTATTGGATATACAATGGCGAGCCGATACAACATTGCCACGAATATTGTAAATTTCTTATGATATGCACCAGACAAAAAATTGTAAGATTTGATTTCTTCCACCTTGCTATCGATGTGGGATTAATATATTTCTCACAAAAACGTGTCCCACATCGAAGAGACAGTGTGTATGCAATAAGACAGCAGAGCGTAGCATGTAGAAAAACAGGTACCACATGTAAGAGATGGTGTGTACATAATATATAAGAGAGCAGATGTACTTTGTCATTTCACCCGGCCTGGGATAGGGGAAGTCAGTGATCGGTCATGAGACCTCCTCATACTAATGCTAGCATGTTAGTATCCTGTATCATTCTATACAGGATTCTAGTTAACTTATAGTTAGTACTCTGTATCGTTTGATACAGAATACTAATAGGGCTTATTAGTATTCTGTATCATTGATACAGAATACTAATAGGCTAACTAGAATTTTGTATGGGGTTTACAGTGTATCCACGTGACCCGAATGCCAGCTCTGGATTGGCTAGTACCCTTATGAATTATTAATGAATATTTTGAAATTATATAAATGTTATCAAATACACTGACTGTGCATGTGCATAACCTGTTCAGGAGAAAGTAATTTGGTGAGTTGTAGAGGCAAGATTCCAATACATTGTAGTACTGGTAGGTCACATTATGTATACTGGACACTCCACATTTGGTCTTAATTAAAATTATTACTGTTATTAGAGATACATGTAGTTGAAAAACAGTTTATCAAAAAACGTTTTGAATATTATAAGACAAAGACTATGGCCTCAGGGCCCACACACGGAGCTTCCAGGAGCTCATAACAAAGGTAAGTTTTCAACAGGGAATGTAGGGGGATGGAATTAAGGGTAGTTCATTTTTTCTCTGTATGTTAACTAGCTTTAATTGCTTCATGTCAGATAGCATAATATATTTACATGCCCACATTTTTATTTTTTGCAGGCATAATTATTCTCACATGTTGTACTAATCCCTGTGAGGTTGGGCTAGTGAACTCCTGTAGTATTCTCCAATAAAGCAGATTCAGTCCAGAAGAATAACCAGCCTGTAGATTACATATGTCAACAAGGTCCACAATATTACCAGGTTAGCCATATTGCCTCAGGATCTGTATATGGAGCTTCCAGGAGCTCAGAGCAAAGGTAGGTTTTCAATTGCTGGTTTTCACTCAATCCCCAGAGATTCAAATGACAAAGAGCATGGCGGCCATGTTGGTGCCCCAACAAAAGAAGCTAACGAGCAATCTATTGTTTAAGGGCACCAACATGGCGGCTATGACGTCAAGTGAAAACCAGCAATAGGGAATAAAGGGAGAGGGAGGGTTATATTTTCTATGTCTGTCAACAAGCTTTGCCTGTCAAAAACCAGTAATATATTTACACACCCATATTTTTATATTTTCAGGCATAATAATTATTCCCATTGTTGCACTTCCCTGTGAGGTTGGCCTAGTGGACTCCTGTAGTGTTCTCCAAAAAGCTGATTCAGTCCAGAAAAATGACCAGCCTGCAGATTACGTATGTCCACATACAAGTTAACCATAGAACTTTGTACCAATGCACTGGAAGCCAATGTTGCTCTAAATTTTGAACATCACAGGACAACTGTTACATATACATCTATATCAATACTATGTCTCCAGTCTTCACCAAGATGCTGGAAATGAAAGCGCCTATTTGGAGATGGTACATCTATGCAGTTGAAAGTGGAAGCAGTTTGTATTTACAGCTAAATAACTGTTAGGGGAATTGTACCCACCGTTGTACTTCCCTCTGTCAGGCTGTAGGCCTAATGAACTTCAAATGTCATTCAGCTACAATGTAGTCCAGAAAAATTACCATCAAGGCACATCATATTACCAGTTCAGCACAGAAATTTATACCAGTTCATTGGGAGCAAAGCTATATGCAGTTGACAATGGAAGTAGTTGGTAACTGACAGCTAAATAACTGTTTCCAATGCAATGACATGGAAGGGATGAATCTCATAGACTCTGGGGGAAAAACTGTGAATGGAAAGGACCCAGGTAAAATAGCAACACAAAAATAGTAACTGACAGCTGTACTCTAGGAAAACCATTCACCTGCTGCAACAACACCTGAGTTTATGATCATCAACATCCTGAAAGAAGAACTATTATTGAAGTTTATAGACATGATAAAATGTAACTGCAGAACTCTTATAAATAGAACCACATAGATGTATACAGAGTTTTAAGGTGGTTACTGATCAGATGTTTTCTTATCAAACTCAGTCAGCATACGAATTTTGATGTGATCATTCGTATGCTGGTATTTTTTAATTCGATTAAATGATATTTCACATACTCAGACCCAATCCTTTTTTCGTTTATAACATTGCTTATATATGTGGCATCAGCTTAGTCCCACGTATTGCATCTGGCTGATTTTTTTTCTGATTGTGTTAACAGATCCCAGTGGTTTGTACTGATTTGAGCCATCACAGCTCATCACAAACCAGTATAAACCACACTGATCTCATCAACCCAATCACAAAAAGTACCAATCCAAAAATGCCTGGGACTAGACTGATATGGCCCGAGTGCAGGCTGTGTACAGCCTCTTGTTTCAGTATGTTGTACATCTCGTAAGGCTAAACAGTTTGGCACCTTTCATTTGATCACGTGACATGCCGTTAAAAAAAAATTCGAAAATAAATAAAATCATAACGGTTCGGTAACTACGTGAAACCCAATTATACTCTGGCATGTTATAGACATTGCGAAGTGCTAGCAGTGTGCAAAGTTTCATAATGATCGGAGTAAGTATGAGTGTTTAGAGCCACTTTAAGTTTTCGAAGTGACTTGCCAGTTGCCATAGCAACCGGAATAGTTACCAAACATTAGGACCCATCATTTGAAAGATCTTGCGGAGTACTACTCAGCTGTGTTGTTAGTTTTCCTAAATTCGCAAAAGCGAATTTAATATAGCTCATCAAAAATCCATTTTAGAGTATGTCATATCTCCAGAACTAGGCATGGCGTTAAGAAACGGTCAACGGTTTCTTGTAGTACTCGATTAGTATACCAACACATGCAAGAATCAGCTTCTTTGTCCAAATCCTTCTCAAAAAGGTTAGGGGTTGAAAATCGGCTGACAATGCTACCTTGGAGGGAATTTCCAACTTCGGCGCATGCGCAGCTAGAAGCAAATGCTTCATATCTTTATGAAGTTTAGGTCCATACGAACACATCCTGAAAGATTCATGGTTATACCTCAAAGGGAACCTCGTTAAATTTCACCTCGAACATTCGACTTTTCAAATATTTCGAAATATACCTATTGGGGTATTCCGTTAAGCAATGATAGGTACATCCGCGAGAAACCTGGTTCCACCCTGTTAATATTCTGCAAATTTAAAAAAAATTCACACAGGTGTGTGTTAAGAGTTGCTCTACCAGGGTTCGCCTTCCTTTTTTTCATCAGACGTCAGGGGGGAAATACAGTGGTTGAAAGTGAGGTCGCATTGTCAACATTGGCGACTTTGAAGGTCAGCATACCGATGAAAATGACATAACATGGGTAATGTCAGAGTTGATTTGTAATGTATGAGCCCTAAGCTATCCGCACATATGTGTTTTAACGTCAGGGCACGTTTCCTTCACTTAGGTAGCATTGTCAACCAACAGCATGATTAGGGTCACAATATCGCTGACATTAAATGCCAGGGTAAATGCTTGTAGGGTGAAAAGGTGAACAGCTTTAAAACAGATATATTAATTATATTCAAGAGCTTTGGAGTTGGCCATATCATTCAGTATAGGGTCAATAATAACAGTGCTAAAGACGTTGACTATAGAGCAGATCTCCTATGAGTGGAACAAAGATAGGCATGTTCGCGTAGCCTTACCGCGTAACCGTACGTTAACTTGCCGTACCGTAACTTACCGTACCGTAACTCTGTAATTTGATTGAATGCGAAGGCCAAAAACAATGGGTAACACATTTCAATATCACGGCATGTCGTACAGTAACCATACTCATACGAAATCCGCTCTATTATAACGCAGTAATACAGTAATTACAGTAATGTTAGCCGGATTTTATTTTCAAAAAAATATTCAAAGGAAAACGTAGAAATAGCTGCTTACCTCTACCAGGGCTAGACAAACTGGGTTTGAAGAGTTGTCTTTGATAACTTGTATGATGGCAACGACACAATTTATGGCGCAAGCATTTCCATAATTTTTCAGCCCTGAAATGTGATTGAAAGTAAAATTACAACCAATTTACTAGAAATGACAATGAGAAATTGTTCGAAGTTCCCCCGTTACTGGTTTGTCTTATTTATAAAAGGATCGTGCACAAAAGTGTCATTATATTATGCAGTAACGTCGCTTAAAAATGTTGAAGACCCAGCCTAGTCCCAGGCATCGTGATTAGTAATTTTTCTCATTGGTTTTTGACGTCACCGATCTCTCCTTCAACCAGTACACACCACGGACAAGCGTTCGGACTAGGCTGGCCTTCGGACTAGGCTGGTGAAGCCCTTTGCTACAGTAGCTGGTATGAATGATCAAAGAAATACCAGTTGCAATGTCTTATTTAAAACCGAATACGACCCCTTCACCACAAACAATATTGCTTAACTGAAATGGTCTACAGGTTGTATATGTATGACCACTTTTCGACCCATCACTTGCATGTAGAATGCGGCAGTTTGTTAGATTTGTGGAATCTATTGAAGGGTTCATTCAGGTTAACAATTTAATTATCCAATTCTTAGTAATCTATAAGGTAAGTCAACCTATTATCGGACAGTTTATCTTGCACGCTTGTGGCTGCAAAACGAAATAAACTCTCGACAAAACTTTTCTTCCTTTATAAACTTTAGTTCTTCTGACAAAATTTGTGTACCGTGATGAAAGTTCAGTAAGCTAACAACATTCTCTCATTTTCGCGCCTGCTTCGTGTACTCAATGGCGTCCGATAATAGTTTCCGCGGAATCTTATTGAACTTGGTCTATGGGTAGCAGAAATGACAACAAATTCGGATACAATATGTGCGTAGTTATTTTGGGAAGAAGTGCAAATGTTTTCAGTGCGAGTTAATCCAAACTTAGGGAATCTCGCCTGTGTTGTAAGGAAAACATTATTCTTTGGCCTAGGAAAATATGTTTTTCGTATATTGAAAGTAAAGAACTGAAACGATAAGGTTAGAATCGATACGAAACGTTCAGTGTCCGAGTGGTTAAGAATATCGTTTGTTTGATTTCGCTAAGGAGAATTTGTTTTGTTTAAGTGAATGAGAATAGGTTCTGTGAATTGAGAAGGGGCTACACTTACAAATGCCATCGAGCCTTGGCTCTGCTATTGTAGCACATTTGCCCTTTACAATCTCCCTAAACGTTTTCTGAAAGAGACAATTCAGAACTCTGTCTTTTATTTAACAATTTTCAAAAGGCAATGGTAAACATAACATCTGATTTATTGTTTTTGCATTATATATATATATATCGTACTTTCTATACTTTCTACTTTCTATACGTACTTTCTATACTAGATATACTACATGTATGGCTATAATATACATGTTGGCTAGAGTGAAATATTTACTAATAAATATCAACACTACTATTCCTAATAATAATGGGTACAAAATATTATATCTATTAATGCGTAATATAATTCAATAAGCGCAGCATTTAGCTAGCCGTCAGAATCAAGGAGAGGTAGATTCTATTTCCTGTTGAAGAGAAACTAGGGACTTGATTTCGCGCAATTTGGGTGGAAGCTGATTCCAAAGTTTTGCCCCATTATAGGAAAAACTCATTTCTATAAATTCCGCTTTAGGCTGGGGAAAACGGAGCATTGTGTCCGAGCCCCTCAAGTTGTATAGAGTATAGAGCTTCCGTACTAAATAATTCAATCATGCTGGATGGCGCACAATTGTTTTGGATTTTGTACATCAAAATGGCTTTTCGTTTAGCCCTCCTTTCATCCAGGCTCTCCCATCCTGGCTCTCCCATCCTAGGGTGTCTCGTAAGATATTCAGCATGGCAGCCCTATTTTGAATTTTTGTAACTTGTCAGAGAGAATTTTGCCACAGTTGTCCCAGCCCATCCCCATCTCTGCCTTACAGCTCTCGCACCAGGCACGGCTGTGTGAGAGAAATGACTTCTCGCTTCTTTCGTACCTCAGCCAGCGAGAAGTATAATACTAAAAAACGGCACACTCAGCCGGGGGACACTCAGATGTCAGTTTCGATACATGCGTGACTATGTGATATCAATACCTGACTGGGACTACAAGGAGCCACTCTTCCAGTTGATACTGGGCAGGCGGATGTGGACTATTGTCTCCCTGCATACTCTGATCTGGTTGTGTCACTGATTCAACACTGTCTTGCAGATTATGTACAGCTGACTGGTGTAAGGTTTGAAATATTGGGACACTATTATCTGCAGGTTCATCCATACCCTGCAGATAGGTAGTACGTGCAAGTCATACTTGATAAATAATGGTATATAGAACTGAGTAGGGTACAATTTCGGCTGTAATAATATACACGGTAACATTTCTCGAATTTGTTTGGCTGAGTTGCAGCTATATTTATGCTAAACACCAGTGCCGAAAAGTGTAATACCTCAGGTGTGAGCAACATCCATCCAAACAGGACCGTCATGGATTGGAACGACTGTGGCAAGAGCTACTTCATGTCAAAGCGCGCGTTCTGATTGGCTGTTTAATTAGCGGTCGAGATTTCCCCGTAATGTCCATGGGCATCATGAGATATGTTAATACCCGACAAACGTTAATAGCCCTCATTCTCATTTTAGAGAAAAACGGGGTGCAAGTCCAAAATGAGCGAAGAAGAATATTCCGAAAGTGAATTTTATTATACCTAATGAAATAGAAAGTAACTTTATAGTGAACGAAAACAACATCGCCATCGGCGGATGAGGTTCTGAACAGCCGACAAGAATTAGATTGAGAGGTTCGTAAGCGACCGTCGACAAATCAAATATATTTTTCTTAACATCCAAATCTCCACCCTCCCCCCATAACGTGCTCCAGGAGACTTCGTCTGCGTCAACTTCATATAAAATTGTAGCATAAAGTCATTCTTAAGGTTAAAATATATTTACTTATACTTTATGTGATGGTTCTTAGCACTCCATTTCGGATTTCGAGTCAGAGAGGAGAGTAGAAATTGCACTGATCGATCTTAACAAAACAGGCAATCAATGTTTGCTGGTTGCAAATATGCGCAGTGTCTCAGGATGCCACTTCCACATTTTCCTATTGCAATGATCATCAACAATATTTCAAAATAAAGCTGATTTGAACCTTAGAACATTCCATGACTATTCGCGCCAACCGGATGTAAAATATCATCTCCGGTTTGAAATTGTTGTTGTTGTTTTCCAATGAAAAGAAAAAAGAAAAAATACTTAACAAAGTGGCATATAATAAACATCTTATTAACCTCGTCCGCTAGGTCTTTACGTGAAAATATGAAACCTCGGCCCTTACTGTTTTATATTTTCCGATAAAGACTTCGCACTCGGTTAGTCAGATTGTATGAAACCCCAGTGATTTCAAAATGTATTATAAATAACGATACCTTACACAGGATTTTAGCTTTCTCATTAAAAAAAATTGCTCTAATTTAACGAGAAATAACCTCACTGTGCACTTCTTCTACTACTTCATGTGGTTTTGTTCCAGATTGAGAGGTTAGACGAACCATTATTCTATTTCGTGCTTCGCTCTTACTGACCATATGCCGTTTCTATCAGCCTTGAAATGTGAAGAAGTTATCAGACGTTTGATAAACCATTTATTTTCGCGTTGAACGAATTCAAATTCACCATCATAGTCTGGGACAATTTTCATAATCACAGACATGATTTATTGCTGACATCGTTGCTCATCCCATGACTTCATTAAAGTAAGCATACAGTTGCTCACCAAAGGGGTCCCATCAAACCGGATCGAGTCTGGAAGAGACTCGCCCATATAATCCAGGATGGTCAGCTTCAGCGAGTATGGTTTTTGATTCACACCAGACCGACTTCTTTGTGCAACCGGTACGGTTGATACCCTCTTCTTTGTGCACGCGGCTGTCTTGGACTTGTGTGCCCTCCTCTCATAGTACGCACTACATTACCTTGCACAGACGGAATCCCTCAACCTGAAAGAGAATCCCTTATTCTCTCTGTCCTAAACATGGTCGGCGGTGCGGTCTATTGGACAACAGGTGGAGCACTAGAAGTATTAACAGGGGTTGGGTTTGAAGTGGTCAAGGATGACGTATTTGTAGAATTGCAATTGTTTCCGCTAAAGTGTCTTCGCACCAGAATTTCAACCTGCTGTTGTAAAAGCTGGCTCATCAAGTTTCCATCCATATTTCCTTGTGGCAAATATGCTGCATCCCAGCTACAGGTGATACAGATGCTGGGATCTAAAAAAAAAAAGAGTTTAAATAGATTGGGTTCCAAAATAAAACAATATTTGATAAGGTAAAGATCCACTTAAACCCTAAATGGAGTATCGAGCTGGAGTTCCGAGAAGCACAATGCCACTACATGAAGCCCGCATAATATTGTATAGGTGACACTCAGTTAAGTTTGCCAGCATGAGCTGGGCTGGGTGGTCACTTTGGTTTTCCGGTTTTCTGACTTGGTACTTGTTTCACAACTAATTATTTTTCTTGCGATAACGTAGCAGATATGGTTGGCGGTGGATATATATAATGTTACCTCAAGTAATAAACCCGCCTATAGGTCAAATTTCAACGGCACTTCCTTTCATGATGAAATATGTAGTTTTAGTGTTATTAAGTATAGCCATTGACGGAACATTCTCCACGGTCACCGCTCTTATTTTAAATCTGTTCAAGATTCCTTCCGAACATTCCAGTTTTACAAAATTTAAGATACACTGAACGAGGAGCTTTGGGTGCCTTAAAGTTATCGAAAATCAACGAGTTTTCACTTTCACGAAAATGCAACGACGTTCAAATAACATACCATAAAAAGGATAAAAGTCACAGCTCCCTTAATTTATGGAAATCCCATAAAACTTATATTGGAGTAAAGCTGGATAGACAGGCTACCTTAACTCACAAACAGATCGAGTAACTTATGCAAACTCACGGATATATTAACGTTTGAAGAAAAATGGTACAAGTCACGAAAAAGTGGTACAGATCACGCGAAAAGGGTAAAAGTGTTGTCCTGTAGAATTACTGTAGTTCTCTTAATAAGCAATGAAATCCTATCTTGGTATCGTTGAAAAGCTGGATAGACAGTCGATCTGTTTGTGAGTTACGGAGATATTGACTTTTGAATAAGTGGTTCAAACGCAAAATTCAAACGCGTGTAAATTTGTTGTTCGAAGTCGTATAGAGATGGGAATGGTATGATATGAAAGCCCTTGACAAGTTGACCATTTTGTAAGTATATGTGGTTTCCAGTACTAAGTCCGACTGGAATCGAACCAGCCTACTCAATTTCTTGAACCTTCCTGTCTCGGGCCGTTGTGTCGAAAGTACTTGTCCTAAATGCGAACCATAGGGGATTAAAAAAGGTTTGCGTGTATTCATGTGGGGTGTAATAATAGTGCATGTGTTGTGGTATAGGAATCCCTCCTTCCTATGTCCTAGATGTAATGCATATGTGGTTTATATAGTAAGTTAGTTATATTTGTGTACCTATCTATTTCCTTTTTGATACATAAGTACTATATATATGTAGTAATATGTTTCTTTTGACATATTTCATCTACATATATACTAAGTTATTTATACTTTAAACAACATAGGTTTAATGTTTATGTTTATGATTTCAGGCAATCATTCAATTTTTAGTGCTTAAGATAGTGATTAACTACTTAGTTAATAGCTGACTGACCTTTGTGGAAGACGTGATTCGCATCTCAAGACGGAGAAGTTTGCCACCAACAGACTTAATATCGCATCGCTCGAGTCGTGGTCGGTGAAGTGTATATCTTCAACTCTTCCCGCATCCATTAGTTCTTTAAACCTATTTTGACGCAGGACAGAGTTCATCCTCCTATCTCTTGGTCTAATAACGACACACTGTCGTTTAATTATCCTATTGGATCCACGGCTATTCCCGTCTTGCATGATATTCACGAATTCGAGCAACGTTTGTGTAGGAATTTGAAAGCTGTGACTTTTGAAGTGGCCCTGTATTCTGTAGTTTAACCGGAAACTTTACTGACGCTTTGCGAATTGCCGACGCGTAGCCGCGTAATCTGATATATAGACTGTCACTGCAGTTTGATGAATACCTTTTGTCTATTCCGGAAATGATCTGCTACATGATTCGCCTTTTGCAAGTCTGCAAGATGAATTTGATAGAAATGACAAGTATAGTGAGCAAATCAACTTTAGATCTTGTAAACTGGCTCCATCTTCATCAACTTATTTACATCTTGGTTTGTAGCACTTGCAGAACCGAAATGGATCTTAACATTAGAGAGGATAACCACGTTGATGGCTATTTATGGTAATTCTATCAATCTTGAAAATCACCACGTTGGTTTACGGAATATATTCTAAATTTCTCTGTTTCTTATTTATTAATAGGAGGTGCAATACTTGTCTAAAGCGTAGAAGTCTTCGAACAAATAGTTTGTGCAGGGTCCTACAGGATCTTGTACAGGATCCTGTGCAGGGTCCTACATGATCTTGTACAGGATCCTACAGGATCCTGTACATTTCCTGTAGGATCCTGAGCTTTTCCTGTAGAATCCTGGCCTTAATTCCTGTAGGATCCTGGGGTTATTCTGTAGGATTCTGGTTAATTCCTGTAGGATCCTGGGCTCCTGGGCTATATCACTTGATAGGTCGATCCAAAGCAATTCCTGTAGGATCCTGGGTAATTCCTGTGGGATCCTGGGGTACCATTCCTAATCCTGTCGGATCCTTAAGCAAGTCTTTAAATTTGTAGAAATTCTTAAGGTACCTGCCCTGGCAATTTTGGACACATTTTGGACAATTTAGAAAAAATATATCTCCTGAGTTATAAGAAAACTAACTATGAGTCTTCAGGCACTGACAAGATAGACCCCTTGACAGCACAAAAATGTGTCATCATTTTGACATTCCTTCACATAATCTAATTAACACCTGTCTTGTCAAAGCCTTGTTTTTTAGAAAAACCTGTTTTATTTATCTTTAAAATTTATTTTGAAAACTTTTAAAACGGATTGCTATTACTATCAGCAAGACACATACTTCTGTGCTTGCGATTTGAAATATTTTCAATTTGCGAGATGCTGTCAAAATAATTGTCTTGGCTGGAGTCGGACATCTCGTACTCACCGCCTATTCTTCCAGTTCGACATCGCAAGCATAGATCTCTTCTTCTTTATGTTGTCAAACGGTCTGCCGAGTTTTGTTCTGATAAAACTCATAGTAGCAGAATAAAATGGGTTTTCGTTGTCTTCGTACGCTAATTTGGGCCAAAAAAAGCGACAAAAATGCTCCAAAATCTGACATAAACTTGAGATTTTTCAACGAGGTCTTACTTTCCGCCATTTTGAATTATTTCCGCTGGTCAAGGATATCACAGGCGTTGAAGAAGCCAACTTTTTATCCCTTCCCCCGAAAGGGAATCTTTTGTTGTTTGTCTGTTGCTAAGGCGTTAGTCACAGGTCTAATTAGGAGGCGTGACAACTGAATATTTACTTCCGGTGTCACTCTGCGCGTGTCCAGTCAATGACGGCGCTGAGATTTTGCAGGCTCACAACCAAAACTGAACTCGTGTGAAAAGCAAATGGAAGCCTCTGGTACTTCGAGAAAACGTCAAAAAAAGCGACTTTCCACTCTACAAAAGAAGAAAATAGCAAGCGAAAAAGGAAAGAAAGGTGCTACTACGCGTGGAACTGGTTTGGGAGCCAGGCAAGACATCGTTCTGCCCCAGAAATGGAGTACGAAAGTTAAAAAAAGTTCGTCGACGGAGAAGGTGGTGTATGTTTCACCGGGCAAGTCAAAATACAACCAAGTGGAAGCAAAGGATGTCTTGGCCAAACAAAACATGGATCTATGTTTTCGTGAGTTGTCTGATTCTGAGTTGTCAGGCGGCGAAGAACAATCTTCGGATTATTTGCCGAGTCCTGAAAAGAAGGTTCAAAAGCAAAGCCTGGAAGTGAAAGTCAAAGACAAATGTGTGAAACCGAAGCCAGTTGAGCAGAGACTTGTTGTGTGTGAATCGAGCCAGATCCTAGTCTTTGTGGATGACATTAACAAAACCTCACGCTGCAGTACTCCTGATTGCGATGGTAAGGCCTTTGTTTGTGTATTTGTGTCCTTGTTTTTTTGTCTACTGTTATAGCACAGCTTGATCCCCACTTGATCAAAAGCATGTCTCTGGTGCATAACATTGTAGCAAACAAACAAGCCAATCTTAGGCTCATGCCCAGGTCGACAGTGCATAGGACTAATAACTTTCAATCAGTTTTATCATATCAGTACTCCAAATTGTCCTAGGTTTATCAGGACACCATCACCAGTTGTCATAAGAAATAGTATTACCATCAGAATGCCTTGTATTGTTCAAATAGTGATGTCAGGACAACAAAATATGAAACACAAATAAAAGGGCAAACCTATGCTCACACCTTGCTCAGAGAGCAGCATGAGCAGCAAGCTGGTTTGCCAGACTAAATTTCCACCACCACCAGCATTTTTTACTATCAAACCTTAGCAGGTGTAGATTACATAATAATTACTTCTCGCTGTAATACATATTTTCATATTTCTCTTACTGCTTTCAGGTGTTCTTGTGCCAGTTAAAGTAGAGCCAACAGGACTAGGTGGAACAGTGAACATTATGTTTGCCTGTAACAACTGTAACATGAGAAATGTATCGTTTCAAGGGTCTTCCCTCGTTGATGGATCAAAAAGGACAGTTGTTGGATTAGCCTTGGCTGTTGCATTTATAATTTCTGGACATGGCTTCGCAAAGTTTCATAGGACATTAAACCAGTACCTTGGGATAAGTGCAATATCAAAGAACCGATACTATGAAGTCATCAAATTGATATACCCACACATTACTGATATCCTAGATGACATGTGTGAAGAGGAAAAGGAACGAATGAAAGGACTTGCAGAAGGAACTTTGGTAAGTTGGAGGAAGGCGGTTGTAACATCTGATGGCGTGTGGCATACCAGAGGCCACTTTAGTAAAAATGGTTCATTTATCATCAAGAACTACAATTCTGGGGGGTTGCTCTGGTATGGTCATGAATGTATGAGGGGAGGAGATGATTTGGTGGAGGATGAGCTATATGAAGGAACGTCAAAATCAATGGAGGGTATACTAGCCGAGAAGTGTTACAAGCAGGCCGTGGATGAAGGGTGTAATATAAGTGCAGTTTGGCAAGACGGTGACTCAAGCTCAGCGAAGGCAGTAAACAAGCAAATTGGTGAAGGGAAGGTCTTCAAATGTGGCGGTCATGTGGGAAGAGCACATGCTAATAATTTGACAGATCACTCAAAGCTTAAGGAGTTTTCAGCAACACAGAAGGCAAGGTGGAAGGTGGAATTTCCCAAAATCATGGAAGCCAAGTGCAAGTGCTCGAGACATAGTCCAAGCTGTGGTTGCCTGTCCAAGACATTCATAAAGGGGCCACGAATCAATCATTTTTGTTGCTTGCAACAATGCAATAACCCT
Organism: Actinernus sp. WN-2022; assembly: GCA_030867875.1. Classification (NCBI taxonomy): domain Eukaryota; kingdom Metazoa; phylum Cnidaria; class Anthozoa; order Actiniaria; family Actinernidae; genus Actinernus; species Actinernus sp. WN-2022. The sequence continues at coordinate 262,475 of JAOWCC010001624.1, forward strand.
GAGGAATATGCAAGGAGAATGCGGGCCCTTGCGGCACATCACTGCATCAATGAGCATAAATGGGAGGGAGGCGAGTGTGGATTCCATCAGGATGTTGTTTGCTCATGTGGAAAGTGTGAAGATGATGAAGACATCAGTTGTGAAGGAAAAGAGTACACCACCAGGAATGTGCTTGACTGCAGCTTCCATCAACTTGTGTACATGATTGAGTGCGAGATCAGAGCAAGAGATGCTGGCTCAGTCATTCACCCTGAAATGGGCAGGGGGCACTCCAACCTTTGTGAGGCTCATTTCACTGTACTTCCACAGTTCCGTGCAAAGGATCAGAGCCTGTGCAGGTACTTATGCCAATATGCTTAGCCTACTGTGATTCTGACGGAGGAGTGGGCTGTGGATATTTACTGGATTAGACACTCTCAACATTATTAATAATTCTAATTCTAATGTTTAGCCCAGCATTAATATTTCAGGCCATCGTATTCTTTTTTTTAGATCATTATCCATTTGAAGGGGTGTGCAAAAAAGGTGCAAGTGACTAGTCCTGATCACATTCTAAATTCTCATTTAATTTTTTTTGTTTTCTAAGGGAGAATTTAGAACGTGATCAGGGGTCACTTATGCCCTTTTTGCACACAGCCTTCACTTCCAGTTTTATATGTATTGCAATATCTTCCCAGTACCAGTAGCCCTTCACCTCTCAAAACGTTGCATTTTATTGGACCCCATTTGGACTGCACTGACAAAGAATTGCATTGTTTTAGGATTAGGGTTTGTATTGTTTTCAGGGTTAGGCATTGTTTGGATACCCAGTACTATTCCACGTTCCGAGGAGGTGAAGGCCGCCCCCCCCCCCCCCCAGTACAGCCTCACCGAGAGGCCTATTCCTAATCTAACAGTGCCATAGCCTGCTTGCAGTCAGATAGTCGAGAGTGGTCTCTAACAAATTCCTTTCTTTTAATCACATGACAACACAGTGTTTGATTAACACCCCCCTTAGCCAATCATAATTCAAGTCTGCTTGTGGATGGGATTTTTCGTCTGTCTCAGAAAACAGCTGTTAATGGGCAGGCGGTCGTTCTGCTCAATTCTTCGTCGCTAGTCCTAATACTATCACCCATCTAAGATGGCTGCCAAAACATATGAACTCTTGTACTTTGCCACGAAAACCACCCTCGATCTACCGGCTGCACGCAGCAGGCCTGTAGTCAGGCACTTTTTACCAAGGCACTTACCTCGGTACAAATTTGGGGATTTATTTTATTATGAATTGGATAGTTTGGTAGTGAATTTTCTCGTTGCGTTAGTGCCTCGGTTACAATTTTGGATGTTCTTCTTTTTGCATTAATTTTGATCCCTGATTCAGTGTGTGCTAGGGTGTTTTGTAAAACCAAACTAGTTGGTGCTTCAGATATGATTAGCCAGCAAATTCATTGTCCACCCATGCTTGCAAAAACTCTGGTACTGTTTATGTAATGACCAATAAAATATGAACTGTGGTTCTGAATTTTACTGTATTGAATTGAACTTTTACTTGCTACATTGTTTTAGTAGACATGTCATATTTGTATTTTTTTCTTTCTTTCTCATACAGATTGCATTACGTGACATCAACAAATTGTGGGTTATGTCAAGGTAACATGGCCTGGTGTTACGAGCACCGACCCAAAGGCTACCTACCACTGGGCCACCGACTTGTACAAGCGTCTCAACCTTCCAATTGTACCAGCAGTGATCCAAGCCTTATCTAAAGCAGTTGAAGATAGAAAGGCTGCTCTAGACAAACAGAAGACTGATGAGAGTAAGAAGAAGCGAATTCAGATGAAAGTGGCACGGGCAGAGGATCAAGCGGAGAGGAAGAAGTGGATAAAGAGGCAGGCGATCCAGCATACATATGGCGGGGAAGAGTCTGACGACAATGAGGAGGAGGATCCACAGTTAGCGTCTGAAGCCCAGTCACTCCTCAGTGTGGCTGGAGATGGAACAACTACTATTGTCAGTGGGAAGAAGTGCCGTTGTGGATCAGTTGAACACAAGCGAACGTCCCATAGGTCATGTCCATTAAACAAGGCAAAGAAGTAAATAGAGCATATTCTGCAACTAAATCGTCTGTGAAGTATATATTGAAAGTGGGCTATTGTGACTGTATCAGTCACAATTTTAAGCCCTGTCATTGTGGCTATCATGTAACGAAGCTTGTAGGTAAATATCCACCACTGTTCACCGACACTGAGGTGAATAATTGTTTTAGTATGTACCACACCAGTGAATAGCCAGTACCAAATAGTCTTTTTTGTGTGACAAATGGACAAAAACTTGTGAGGTGAGGTAAATAGCAAAGGATATTCCGAGGTCGAGTAGCCAATCAGAGCACACGAAAAGCACTATTCACTGGTGTGGTATATACTAATGGGTATTATTCAAATGGCAGGCCTCGTATGTCTGCAGTTTAGTCAATTTGACCACCCCCTCCCCAAAATATATATATATATATAACAAGCAATTGTAATGTCATAGGTTTACTCTTCAACTGAATTTCATTATATAACTTTTATTTACAAAATGTTGGATTGTAATAGGCCCTTTGCAAGACATGGTCATGTGACCCGAAATAGGTATCAGGTCGTTGCAGCTCAATGAGACCACTCGATATGGAAAGATCTAATGTCACTTTGCATAACCTGAAAGTTTCAGCTTCATATCTCAAATGTTATTGGAGAGAAGAATTTGAAATGTCAAAATTAGATGATATTAAATCTTTCCATATCCTACTTGACACCATTTTGGTCACATGACCACGCTGCAAAGGACATATTGGTATAATAATAATAATTACACTTTGGTGAATAATGTAAAGACAATAAAAATCAATCTGAAACAAATACTAGTGTTTCTATGACTTCCTTAGAACAAAACTATATAGATATATACAATCTGGATTTGTGAATTTTGAAAGTCCTATGAAAGAAATGTAAAAATACAATCACTGATTACTATACATTTTTCAAAATAGAGACATAAAAAGAAATCAGACAAAATATTATTTTACATTGCTTCAATTGGGAAAGAACAAAACGATATTTTTTAATTTCTTTGAAAAAAAGAAAACCCTCCTATCTGGTTTTCTTGGTGGGCCATTTTGCTTGTGCCAGGTCCCCAATGTTTACATGGTATACCTATAGGAAAGAAAAGGCACAAAACATCAGTATTTTGAATATAAAAATAGCTGACTTGTAATCATCAGGACAGAATAATTTAGCCTCGTTGAGGCTAGACTTCAGAATACCCTACCACCTTGTAAACTGTGCAAAATTATCCATATAGCACAGGTGTATTTAGATTCGTTCTATGAATGATTTGGAATAGAAAATGGTTAGGATTTTTTGGAATTTCAGGGTTACATTTTTAGAAGGTTTGTTTGAGAATTGGAGAAAATGCATTATTAATGAACCAAGTGGTGGGTATTCTGAAATCGCTCCCCATTGTCAGACATAATAAATCTGTCCACCCAAAATTTGACTGTTCTAACATTGTGTTGGAACAATGTTCTCTATTAAGCCAGAATGTCGGTGTCAACTAGGAAGCGATTTCAGACATTCTGGCTTACTAGAGAACATTGTTCTGACACAATGTTAGAACATTGTGAAATTTTGGCTGCAGATGCACAATCCTATTTTAAAGAAAATAATACTGGCTAAAACAATTGAAACTTACAGAATCATGGGTTGGATTTGTGAAGTCAGCCAGGTTTCCTGGCAAGGCATGCCTCACAATGGCCTTGAGGCTGGCAGGATAAACATAGGTGGGCCATTTTGGAAGCCCACTTCCCATAGTCTTGCCGCTTCCATACTGCAAGAAATACAATACGTGGAATCTCAGTTGGATATATCAAAGCCTGGACTGCAATACACCCTTTGGGTCAGTAATCATAATAGGACATCCATTCAGACAACCCATTTGGTTGAATTTCAGTAATTAGTAGCAGTATTTTGTCACCTCACTCGCTACTCTCGCGCATCTCTAGACAAAATCAAAACATGCACAATTCCACATGAACGTCTTTACCCAGTCTCAACATTAGGGTAGCTTTCAATCTAGGTTATTTATAGTTTTTTTAACACTCCAGAATCAACAAAAGTAGCAGCTAAAGTCCGAAACGATCAAGTCACAAGAATGCGTGAAAGTCGGAAACGATCACGTCAAAAGAATGGAGCGCGAGAGATCATTGGCTTGGAGGAACCGGCTTGGAGGAACCGGCTGGGAGTAGTGGTATTCAAGCAAGATAAGAAAATAGCAGTAAATCACACGAATACTCGATTATCGATGCTTCTATAAATTCTTGACAAACACAATTCTCGTTTACTAAAAGGGCTTACCCAAAGAAGGCACCACAGCCGCTTGTAAAGACGGGATCGACCGTCTTTCGGCGACTCGCCTGGCTTCAGTTTGAAGGTCCGTAGGATGTTAATCAGGCCTTCAGGAGCATCACCATAACTGTCAGCCCAATCAAAATTGGTTAAAAAGAAGCAAAGCATAATTGTGAAGGAAAAGAATCAAGGATAGTTACCCATTTCTGACGAATTCGGCGTTAAACGCCTGGATAGCTGCCTCAAATTGAGCCTCGCGCAAACTTGACGCCATCTTGAAGTTGGAAGGCTATAGAGATGTGCGCGTCCGCTGACCAGAAGTTTGCTTGCTCAAATGTCTTGCTCTAGCAACCGACCCAGTCTCCTAGCTCGTGAAAATGACGTATTTCCGGTAAAACTCGGATTTTAAAACACGGTTTATAATTCTCATACTAGAATCACGAGAAAAATAACTCTCAGAACTAGTATTACACATCAAAAGCTTTTATTTAAGTGAAAATTGAGAAATTCTGAGGACATCAAATTCTGCCAGGGCAGGTACCTTAAACCATATAAAAAATAACATAATTAAGCCAATCTCCCCCCTCAAAAACAGAAAGGAAGAAAACATTGAATGGTAAACAATGTACAATATATGACTGGTATGTCAGACTTTATTAATAATTTACCTTTACAAACAATCTAATGAAAATCCTGAACAGGATTTGAAAATATCTGATCTGTAACAATCATTATCTGCAATAAATCCAGACTGATACTTGCAGAAATAGAGCATTTAACTATAACAATAATGAGAAATATGACCCCTGTTCAAAACAGAAATAATTCATTAACTGGTGTCTGCAGATGTAGACCCGTTGCTGCATTCTTGACAACCATAAATGTTAAAGCTGAACAGGAGGTACACCATGACCATAACAATAGTCATAATAATTATAGTGGGTAAACTGACTGAAAGCAGCAAAATAAGTACAGTTTTTATGTTTGTAATGTTGAATAAGTTTCCTACCCAGGTATTCTGAGAGTGTACAGTCTTAACAGCCTAGAGTAAGGTATTTATTAATGCTACCAAAGTGCACAAACAGGGTTGTCAACAGAAGCCAGCAACTGGCTGTTTTGCCTGAATCTCCCTTCATTTACACTTGACAGATCTTATCATTCAATATGTTGTAGCCATCTGTAAACACCGAGTAGCTGCTTGTTTGAATTTCTATTGATGACCCTGCACAAGTGGCATTATACACTTTTAGAATACCCAATTAAGTAGGAAACTTATTCGACATGAAATTGTGATCATTGCTTCCTTGATTTCACAAATGTATATTCACTGTATTATAATTGTTGTTTTGGTTGTGGTATTAAACTCCAGATCTGGGGCTATGCAAACCAGATCTAAAAATCAAGAGGAAGACCTCTTTCTACTACATGCTACATACGTGTATAACGTTTAAAGCAAATTTTACAGGATTATACTAGTCTTGTATGTTGAAATGTAATCCTTTTGCATCATTTAACACCAACTGCCACCCCCTAAAAAAATCCCCATGCAAATCAGGGATCGTACACTTTCAGAGTTTCAAAAATCCAGTACTTTCCATTCCCCCCCCCCCCAGACATTTTGTAAACAGCCCAAAAAATAACTGCAGAAAACTCAGGCCTAAAACCCTACTTTCAACAACAGAGTGGCGATTTTATTTCATTTTCCAGGAGTCACACAGTGTAAAATAACAGGATTTCCAAGGACTTCCAAGACCCAAAAAAATATCCAGAACTTTCCAGGAAGCGTACCAACCCTGGCAAATGAAGATTACATTGCTGAGGTTTGCTATCACAAGAGGAATCACAGGGAGAGTAGTTCCATATACTTGATCTCTAAGAATATGTTGACAACATTTACTATCTACTATCAAGAATATAAGAGCAACTCCCATATGCATCCTCACACATGCTGTTTGCATGTAGAAACCAAGAGCAAGCCAGTCTAATTGTTTTAGCATAACCAAGCCAAGAACATTTTTTAATACCCATTAATATAAGAAAGAAAGCGGCCCTTCTCTACACTCCTTTCTTTCATTTATCTAAAGAGCAGCCTTCTTTTTCTCTGGAATCTTGGTTTCATCATGTTTGAAACAGTAGACACAAGAGCATCGCTAACTATGTGGCTACAGTTTATGTTACATGTAATTGCCAACCTGAATAGCACATGTGTATGGCACACGTCTACTTTCAAAGGCACACAAATATGTATCTTCCAGAAAAAAGAGAAGTTGTTGAAAGACACAAGCAATCAATAAATAATACAACTATGAAGTTTGTATGAATGAATGCTAAAGTTCTATTTGTATTTATTTTTGACACCCTTAAAATGATTCAATGCTCTTCAAATTCACTGGGCAAGTGTAATACCTGATGAACTTCCAAAAGAAAGTTTTAGAAAAGTCGTTTTTGAATTATATGTTCAATAGCATATACATTACTATTTTGAATCAAATGAGCATACTTAAGGCATTACTTACGATTGGAACAATTGAAATCGAACGAAGCGATGTGAATGAAATTTTCATGTCAAGTATCAGGGTTTTCAATAACATTTGAAGTAAGTGGCAAAACTTGAAGAGTAGGCGGCGAGCATCGAGCGCCATTGCCGCAAATATCAATTTTTTGGGAATTTTTCAATCAAAGTAGGCGGCGATTTCATGTAAAATACCCGGCGAGATTCGCCGGCTGCCGGCTTCTATTGAAAACGCTGAAGTATTCCTATACCATAACCACAATATTAAGATTGAAAAATTGTTTCAATCAGTCAGGAAATCGCTGGCTTTCAGATGACTAATTGGGAAATTATGGGTGAATTTTTCAATTTTAATAGAGAAAAATAATATTCAACCTATTTTTTTTTATCCTCTCAAAGAACTTTTTCAAACTTCACAGTGATGAAGGCTGCCATCTAGGTTACAAGAAACATTGGGTCATTTTAAAAGTTTACGTCTAGAAGTCGAGATACTTGGTAATAATTATTGTAAAACAAGTGGCACCATTGCTGCATTGCTATGCCAACCCTGATCTCAATCAATTCTACTTTATTTGAAAGCTTATTCAATCTCAAGAAAATGTAGTATTCTGGCTATTCTGATCAAACTCTGTCAGGTGCATATCAAGCGTCAAAATTTGAGTTACTGTGTCCCAGAAAAATCCAGTCAAGCCACCTTAAAGGTAATTTTTGACATACATTGTTATTCGCATGCCGTTTTCAATTGACAGAAAATGTATGTTTTAATGGCTATCAATCACTTGTTTACATAACAATACAAATGTTTTAGCATGGATACTCAACAAAATGCAACTTTTTCCAAATGAGTCACCTAAGTAAAAAATATTAAAAGTAGTAAATGCTTAGTCCCCATCCTCATTTGTCTTGATTACAACTGAACCTGCCAACTGCTTCCGGTGCAGCTTTAGTTTGTCCAAACACTTCTGGTTCAGACTTACTCTGATTTCACTCCACGACTTGTCTACGAGTATCCTCTCTCCATACTTGATCTTTAAACATTCTAAATTATAGGAAAAAGGATTTACATTGATCTTAGTACTTTAATTAATTGCATATATTGACCAAATTAATTACGTTACATGACATTCTGAAATCAGTTTATACAATTACACACTTACATGTTTTTTATATAGAGCTGCAATAATTACTCAATACTGGGCAAAAGTGAGGGCTCTATACTAACAATCACTGGGTCACCAGCATGTTAGATGATCCAGGTTTTAGCAGCACTTTTGGGTGGTTGACATCTGAGACCAAGTGTGAAGTGTCTGGATCATGGAGCATGGGTAACCAGTGAAAAGTAAAATTTATGAGTGGAAAGTAAAACTACATGTAGCCAGAAACTCAGGTTTCTTCCTTATTATTCACTTAGGTAAACTTTTCACAGTGGATTTTTTCATGCCCCATGCAAGCTCGGAAACATTGCAGCTGTGTATTAAATGGTTACTGAATTCGGCCGACGCTGACTGCAATAATTTATATTTAATATTGCTGTCAGCCGAAGTAACTATCTGGTATAGTTGCTATTCGATGCCCTGCAGTCCCACTGGGCTCTCTTGCATAATACTCAATAATTAAAGACTGGGCATTGAATAGTAACTACCCTGCATACATGTACATGTACTTACTCTTTATAAGGCCTATCTTTGTTGGGTTGAGGGCCTCTTTTTTTGTGGAGCCATCCTTTGGCTCAATACATCCTGTCTGCATTTCTCTGTCTGAGAACAGTTGACTTAGAAGGGCAGTGGCATATAATTTTGGCTTTTTCGATTTCGCTGGTATGTCCGTCAGAAGGTTGACACCGTGTACAGTCTACAAAAATGACATTTTCATAAAGTATTATTATAAATCATGATCCCAAGTGGTTGTTATTGCTGCTTTGACCACATCAAACGGAAACTTTTTGGAAGGGTTTTTGACTTTCTTTTCTCCTACGCACAACATGGTTAAATAAAATAGCAGAACTTACTTTTTTCACATGCAAATAGATATCTTTGTATACATGTATGTAGTCATTGGGCTGATTTAGGCTTCAGTTTCTCTTACGGTATATTTTCGAAATATAATTAAATTTGTTTGTAACAACTAAGGACATTGATAGAAATTAGTTAACTAAAAGAAATATTTTACTTTAAGAAAAGAAATTACTTACAAATTGTGGATCAAGGATTTCAGCTTCTGATGATTCAACTGTAGGACTTGCAGGAACTGGCTGGATCCTTGATGGACCTGGAACAGAACTGGATGAGATAGCAGCTGCAGCTTTAATCTTCTTTGGTGTTGATGGTTGAAGTTTCCTAGTAGCTTGCTGCTGCAACAGGTCCTTGATCTCATAAAGCCTGATGAAGACACCACTGAAACGTTCTCGCAGCAGTGCTTCAGCAGGCTTACTTGCAACTGCATCTTCTTCCTTGAGGTCAATCATATCCTACATGATAATATTTTCGTGGGAAATTGATTGGCATATTAAAAAAATATCACTGATACCAGTACACTTATTAACTTCCTCAAATATACATGTAAGGTGCACCTTTTTAGACCTTTCAGATATTTAGATTTTTGAAAACCTGCATCAAAGTTATTGGTGGCAGGAGACCAAAGTCACAAAGTGAAGTTGACAAAATCTTTTTATTGTACATGTATACTTACTGTCAACAACCCCTCATGTCTCAGAGGTTCTCAACCATGCAGGCTGAGTTTAACCTGCATGCAGGTTCTTTTCTTGTATAATTTTGGCATAATTGATAGCAATACCTTTGTAGACAACTTGACAAGTCCATTTTCCCTTTGTGTCCCTCACTGTCACTTTGTCTTTCACATCAGCTTTAACATCAAGAACGTTTCTTCTTTCAACTATTGAATACACTTCCTCACCAGGGAACCAAACAAGAAGAAATGCTCCTTCATCTGCATTGGGTATGAAATAATTTTTTTCAAGCATCTGACAGTTTTTCTTATTAATTTGGTATTCTTAAGTTGGGTATTCATTGAGATCACACTTAAACCATTAGGAAGCATTCTTTAGAAAACGTTTCCTGGTAAAATGATTTTCAGAAGAAGTTAAGCAACAGTCCGTCAAAGAACAAATTAGACCAGTTCGCGGTAAATTCCGACATTTTGAAAGGGGTGCAAACATGACGCGAAATACAGTGTTTGTATGGGAATCGATGGGAATCCGATGCCAAATAAAATCTGTAAAATTAACATATCGAAATGTGAGGGATGTAGATGTAGCTGTGCTGGGGTTTTCAGTTTTCCATACATTGTCTGTAAATTTGACTCGTTTTTACAGACAATGTATGGAAAACTGAAAACACGATTGCACGCTTCCCAGCACAGCTACATCCCTCAAATTTCGATATGTTAATCTTTTACCTGGTATCTTAAGTTTGTATCTGAAGAATATTTCAGAAATTCGATTTTACGGATTCTATTTGGTATCGGATTCCCATACAAACACTGTATTTCACGCTGTTTGCACCCCATACGGCATACCCCTTTCAAAATGTCGGAATTAACCGCGAACTGGTCTATTAACTGCTAACTTTAAGCTTTTACTGTAGACTGTGGTAAAACAACGGTTTTGTTGTGAACTCTGTGCCCATTTTAAACGAACTAGTACTGTCACAAAAGGTCAGAAACGTGCGGATTTCGATTCATCCTCAACTCATAACTGCTATACTAACTGTGATTCCATACGTCTCACCTGGATATTTATCAGCCAACATTCTCTTTTGCAGTCTCACGCTCACGGGGATCGAGGAATCTGCCATCCTTGTACTTGTAGTCGTAGAAAGGCAATGATCGAGAAACGCGGCTAACCGTTGCAGCAGAATGTAAAAGTGGCGGGAGAAATATGCGCGATTAGAAATATGAGATAATGTCATCCGGGCCTAATAGTGAATACGGGCCAATCGCAGATCGCCAATCGTGTGCCAAAAGAAGCCAATCGCTGCACAGGGCTTTTGCATGCGCTTACCGCCAAACAACACTTATTTGCATTTGCCGCGAAAATGATTCCTTTCTTATTTACATGTGTTTGGAAGTAAAGCTGGAATATAATGGACATGACGTCCGTCACAGAAAATGTTAGTGATCACTCGAGCAGCGGTACTTCAACTTCCTCCGATGACTCCGGAGAAAGAGATTCTTTAGATCACGGCGGCCTAACGGGTGCACCGTCTAGAATGTACTCAAACCCGAGCGAATCGCTAGCGCCCTCGTATATTATTATACATGAAGACCCGAACGAATCGCCATCGGCCTCGTCTATTATAGACCCGAGCGAATCAAGTTCAGAGAACGAAACTTCGTCATCGGCCTCGCCTATCATACATGCAGCTATAGAGAGCATTGAAGAAGATCAAAATTACTGTATTAACCGTTTCTCTTCAACCGATGCGGAATTCCCTCATCTTAACGAACATCCAGACAAAGCGTTGGGATGCTCGATCGAGGTTGACAATGTCGAAAATTCAAGGTTAGAGCGCTCTCGATCATCCACCTCATTGGAATCCTCGAACGAGGGTGAAGAGAATGCAAGGCAAAAGCACCCTCGATCTTCCTCACTCTCAAGTCCTGAAGGTAAAATCCATCTTCGGTTGTGCATGCATCCATCAACGTTAAACCCGAGGTAGGGGCCGGCGTTGGGCAAGGGGTGGGATTAAAAAAAAGGGTCAAAATCCCTATCCTTGGGACCCTTGGTCAATAATATCAAAATTCTCTACCGCACTGTCGTACCTTCCTTAATGTTTAAATTCATATAAATAACCCCACCCTGTGCTAGGGCAGCCAGAGTATATGAAAATACTTGCCCTCAGGGCAGCCATCCTATCAAATCCCTACCCCTTGCCCAACCCCCCGACCCCCTTCAGTGATAGGTACATTGCTACATGTACATGTTGATATTCTGAATACACAACACTAAACACATGTTTACAGAACGTTTGTGCTGGCCCATGGATAAGGCCTATTTAAAACCATTTAAAAGACATTACTGTCCCTGATGTGGGGCAATTAAACATTTTACAAGAAGAAACGAGCAGTATATGCTCCACAGGTGGGGAATTTGACTTAAAATACTTGCTCTTGAGAGTTGAGTATATAGCATAACGGCATTTGATAAAAATTGTTGGAAATGTCAACACCCTCCAGTTACAGTTCAAGAACACGCATGTGATCATTACTTTGTTATAAATACCTGTCAAGACTCGTAAGAATATGAAAAATTGGTCAGGTAATAGTGTTATCCACTACATGTGCTTAAATATACATTTTCATGCTGTAATCACATTTTTTTTTCTCACACCCCGCTATTGCGGACTCTCGCTATTACGGACACCAAATCACGGTCCCGAGGGTGTCCACTATAACGAGAGTTGACTGTATGTATGTATATATATAAATCAAAAGCAATGTTTTTGAAAACGAGTGTGTATATATATAATTATATACACACACCTTTTTTTTGGAACTGGAAAAATATATAGAGAATTTTGGGTAAAAGTTATAAAACATGTTTCTTCAAGTTTTTTTCTTGAAAATAAAGCTTACACCCAGCTATTTTATACTGTTAATTACTTCTAGGGAGAAGAAAAATACCCCATATCCAGCAACGCGAGGGTGGTGACACCACTAGCAGTGGAAGCTCTGGTTTCAGCGACTCTCCCTTCCAGCAGTCTGATACTAGTGATGTACACTCTTCTAGTAACAGTGAGGCTGATGATATAGATAGCCTTCCACTCTATGATGGTTCTTTGCTGTCTCGTAGAAATTTCAATGGAAGTCTTTTAGCCCTTACTCAAAAACACAATCTTCTATCTCAAGCTGTTGACAGTATCCTGAAACTGATCAAGTTAACATTACCCAAAGAAAACAAGTGCCCCTCTTCTTTTTATCAGTTTGATAAGTCACTTGGTGACATTGGTTACAGCTATGTGAAACATACAACATGCTACAAATGCCAGAAGCCATTGGAAAATGAGGTTTGTATTGATGTCAACTGCACACGGTATGGAACACGCTCTGTTGGGGAAGACTCCAGCACATTCTATGTTATTGACCTACTTCCAGAACTTAAGAAGTTAATTTCAGGTAAGAACATTTTATTTAATTAAAAATAGTTAACATTAGTGAAGCATTGATAGTAGAACTCATAGTAGAACTCATACTAAACATCCGGGTATTGAGTGACATATTTTCCATATCCTCACTAGTGAAAATATCGATGACCGCCTTTTGAACTACAAAGATGGTGGCAGGTTTGTGAAAATCACAGAGCTGCATAACAATGAATATTCCGAGCACAAAAAGCCAAATACAATCTAAAACTCCCTAAAGATTTTCTCGACTGCAACGAAGAGCCAAGAAAACGCGATGAAACTCCCCAAGATCACAAAGAAGTTTGTAGTGACAGTGCAGTTTATAATTGTCCAATATAATAAAAAGAAAATAACACGGTACTTTGAAGATATGAAGTTTATCCTCTCGAGTCCAAAACACTTCAATTGTTCGCTGCGCTCACTTGTGAAATGTTTTCAACTCTTGAGGATAAATTTCATATTCTTCTCAGCACCATGTAATATATCCTCTATATAATTCACTTATGTGCTATGAATTCGAGGAATATATAATGTTGAAGGACAACTCTAATTGGAAAATTTAATATTTCAAAACAAATCTGATCAACACAATAAAATTAATTAATCAAATTATACTCACCGGTTGTTGTATTGTATTAGTAAATGTAAACTAATCTCTCAAGCAACTTTATAAAACTGTAAATACAGTGCAACTCAATTATACCACTATTTTTTATTATAAGCTTAATGTTTTCTGTCAATAGTTATCTGTAAATGTTACCCATCTATGTAAAGCATTTATCTCATTTTCCTTAATTTCTGTTGTACTTACATACATTGTACATGTTTATCTTGTTAATATTATCTATCATTTTTTTAACCCACCTCGCGGATTAGTGTATTTTTGTATATACAAAAGATAAACTTAATAAATACCTGAATACTTGGACAAAATTATCAGTTAACCAACATATCATGATTATAAAGTTCTTGTCATTATTGTCATTTAAATATTTTCTTTATGCTGGCAGACAAATTTGATGCCAGAGAAAACATTTGAAGGGTTCATATGTACATTTTTTTTGCTGAAACTCTGAAATAGTTTCATTTTTAAAAAAGATTAATGCATTATACATATAGTCATTTCCTACTTTGATGTCCCATGTCAAGTTGAAGATTTTGCTGCCTGTGTTGTTAAATTCTCAGAAAACTGGACTGAAATGAAGGATTTCATAGAGAATTATGACAACCACCCTGGCATTTACAGAGATGTGATTGATGGAGTACTATATCAAGAGCAAAGTGCACTTAGTAAGGAGGATGGAAGTTTCTGCATAACTCTGTATTGGCATCTCGATGGAGCACCAGCCTTGAAGTCTAAAAGTGTATCAGTGTGGCCAATACAGAGTTTCATTGCTGAGCTCCCTTTATACTTAAGGTATTCCTACAAGAGAATTATATTATCTGGTTTGTGGTATGGCAAGAGAAAACCAAACATGGATGCTTTTCAATACCATTTTGTAAGACAAGTAAAAACTCTAAAAGAAGGCTTTTATGTTGATCTTGAGGATACTCCAAAGTTCAAACTAAATGTGAATGGCCAAGTTGCAGATCTAATGGCAAAAGGACCATCACTAAATTTTAAAATTTTCAATGGAAAATTTGGATGTAGTGTTTGCCTTCATCCTGGAGCTAGGATAGCAGGTCGTGGAAATGTGAGAGTCTACCTGCCGTCATCAGAGAGCTTTCCAAGAAGGAATCACACAGATTCAATACGTCATGCAGATTTAGCAGCAGTAACTGGAGAAGCTGTTTTTGGAATAAAAGGTAATTCTCCAGTGCATGACATTTTAAAATTCCCAGATATGCTGTTGATTGACTATATGCACCAAGTACTTGAGGGAGAATACACCAGACGATTGACAAAGTGGCTAAATGGAAAATGTCCTAGTCAGACCAGCCTCAAACAATCACAAGAGACTATAACTAGAAACCTTCTGCATGTGAAGTTACCTCATGACTTCAAGCGAAAATTCAGACCCATCGACGAGTTTCAAAGGTGGAATGCTAGCGAGAAGCAAGTTATGTTTCTTCATGCTGGACTTCCAATACTAAAACCCCTGATCCCTTCAGATATCTTTTGTCACCATTCTCTTTTAATTACTGGAATAATGATGCTCTGCGATGATGAAATTACAGAGACTGATATCTGTATAGCTGATACTATGCTCCAGAGTTATACTCGTCTCAAACCCATCATGTTTTCAAACACGGAGTGCACATTCAACTCACACTCATTGACTCACCTACCAGAACAGGTCAGACAGCATGGACCATTAATCTTGCATTCTGCTTTTGTATTTGAATCAATGCTAGCTAATCTGAAACGTATGTTTCATGGAACACGTGGCATTCCAGATCAGATCTGGAAGAGGCTAGCCATTGCCCAACATTCAAGGCAGTTCTGAATCAAGCAAGTTTGCAGATAATTTGGTCAAAATATCTCCCCACTCCTCAAAACTTGTATCAGTCAATCATGGTATCAAGTTTTATCCTCCACTGCGGAAACATATTAGAGATGTTGAGATGCCAGTTGAAGATTATTTTGATGATGAAAGAGATGTTAGTATGGCACAGCGAATGTTAAAAGGTGGCCAAGTCTACCATAGTTTGTGTTACGAGAGAAAGGGGAGATCAGTTAGCTACCTTGTACGATTTGGCAATGCAAACTTTGGTGAAGTTCAGTATTTCCTTAAAGACGAGGATGAAGGGTATACTGTGGTCAAGGTAATGAGGAGCACAGGCTCAAATATTTGCCAGCATGGAATCCCCCCTCCACAAGATCCTGTTGTGTGTCAGTTTTGGGCCTCTGGAATACTAGGGCATCATTTTAAGGCAGTCAGCTATACCCAAAGGTTCAAGCTGATCAAATGCTCCACAATTAAGTCCAGAATGATTTTCATTAAAAGTGATCACACTGGGGTTGATGGCTGTGTGTCACATGTTCTAAAAAGCTATCAGCATGACTGATAATCTTCGTAGAAGTACCACAGGGGGAGCCAGTCACAAGATTTGGAATTGGATCTGGACTGATATGAAATAGTCACAGAGAACGGTATAACTGAACATTGAATGTTGGAGTGACTGCATTATTGATCGTTTTTCCCCTTGCGAATTATTTAAGACAGTCAAGAGAGCTATGGTAACAAAGTTGGTCTTTACTAAGGCTAATTTGAAGAAAGGGATTTGCAAATAGAGCTACAAGAGAAACCACCACACAATCCAAACACCGGGAGGTCAGTATTGCGGTCAACTTTGTAAGCACATGAATGATTTCAGACCAAATTACATGACAGGAATGTTTTTACCACTTATAATAAGATTTACAGTATTTTGAAATCTCTCAACAAGACACTGATTGATTTATTTTTACTTGAAAAGTGGAAAATCTCTGGTATTTTTGTTGCACAGTTTAAAACGTGCAAGCACTTAAAATTTGTCACCATAATTACATAAATAATTTTGACCCATGAGTGTGTGAAGGCTTTAAATTGATTAATTTAGCCAAATTATGCAGTTTCAGAAACAAAGTGATGCAATTTGATCTGCAGTTGCACCATTTTTAACCAAGAAAATTGCAAGAAACATGAGTGATTTCAAAATGAATATCATTTTAAAAAGATATAATAGATATTCATTAAAATTATTATTGTACTACAGTATTGTCTTGTACATAATTATAACAATTATTAAACTTAAACATTTTATGTTTATAAGTTAGAGCCTTACGTTTTAAATAACGAAGTTATATAAGGAATACAGGCAATTCCTGTAGAATCCGGAACAATTCCTGTAGGATCCTGAGCAAGCATCCTGGGTAATTCTTGTATTGCTGGGTATATTCCTGTACGAATCTTGCATGAGCATGATAAGGATCCTGTGGGTATATAATATTAATTATTTAATTCCTCTAGAATCCTGATCAGGTTGTTTAATTCTTTTAGTATCCTAGGCTGTTTCAGATCCTGGAATATTTGTGTATGATCCTGACTATTCATGTAGGATCCTGGGGCCAATTCAATAAAACTATTACGCATGTACATGTATTTTACAAGTCTAGCCATTGTTTTCCACGGTTTAAACAATGGCCAGACATGTAAAGTACACATGTAAAGGTTTTATTGAACTGGCCCCTGCACAATTCTTATAAGAACTATCCTGAACATTTTCTGTAGGATCCTGGGATATTCTCTAACAGTGCTAGAAAATTTGAAATATAGTATTAAGTAGATCAGTGTTAATTTAGAATGCAATTCAGGATCCCATGTTTTGTGTTCATGTTCATTTGGTACTGGTCATTTACAACCTGAGGGGCAACCAAATTTGCTGGGGGGGTGGGGGTGGGTGGCATTTTCAAAATTTAGACTGTTTTCGGGGGGTTATATTTTCAGAATGTTGAATGTGGGGATTCAAATTCATAAATGCTGATTAGCATGGAGGGTCAGTTTCAAAATCTCTATCGCTAAGACAAAACTGCTGGGCCCCCTCACAGTTTATGAGTGACATGGGCTCCTTGTAAGGTTCCTTAAAAATCAGAATCCTGTGTTATTTTAACTTTTATATAAGCTAGCTGGGGGCCCAGCTGTTCAGTATCCTGACCAGGATCCTGTTCCTATTCATGAACATGTTCCTATATAGGATCTTATTCAGGATCCTGTCCAGGATCCCGTAACTATTCATGATCATGTTCCTATATAGGATCTTATTCAGGATCCTGTGCAGGATCCTGTTCCTGTGCAGGATCCTACAGGATCCTGTTCCTATATAGGATTTTAATTAGGATCTTGTCCAGGATCCTGTTCCTATTCAGGATCCTGTTCCTATATAGGATCTTATTCAGGATCCTGTCCAGGTTTTCCACCAGGGTAGTGAGGCGGGTGGCAGCAACCTTTTCTACGGCCTTAGAAACAAATTTCAGGTTAGATACTGGTCTAAAATTGTGGAATTCTTCATGGTCCAATGAGGGTTTCTTCAGTTTAGGGGCTAGAACAGCATTCTTCATTGAGGCTGGCATGTCACCACTTTCGAAGCTCAGGTTAACTATCCTTGTGATTATAGGGATTAGATCTTCCAAGCAGCAGTGGAGTAGCACAACAGGTATAGGGTCTAGGGCACAGGATGTCTTAGCATAGCAAGTAATAAGGGAAGAGACTTCATCATCTGTAGTAGGAGCAAAGCAAGTTAGTTCACATTGAAGATCAGGATTAACCTCTTCTCGTTCAGTAGTAGTGACTGCAAAGTTGTCGAGTTGTTGCTTTATCTTGACTATTTTATATTCGAAGAAGTCATTAAATATTCATGATATGCAAATAAATTTCTAGCAGTTATAAAGTCGACCCCCTCGGGTGTACCACCTCGTCGACGAACTGAAAATCGGTTGAGTATTGCCAGAGTTATTGATGCTTAAACACAGTGGGGAAATTTCATTTTTACACTTTAAAAAAAACATAGCAAAACATCAAAATACTAAAAGTTTAAAAATCTACAGGATATTCAACAAAAGAGCTATGGAGCTGCTATTACCGATGCCAGTACCCTGGACGGTGTACTTAACGATGCGCTATATCTGTGGTTCCTGCCGTTTTAAATAAATTAATGAAACACCAACTTCTGGACCTTCTTCATCTTCTCTTCAGAAAGGTAAGGCCACGTGTTTTTTACGTCCGATTTCTTTCGCTTTTTTTCGTTTAATTAAGTACGAGTTCTCAAAAAAAAAACTGGGGGTCTGTGTAAGCTTGTAGGGAACAAACTGGTGGCGAAAAAAACAAGTTTTAAGCTTCGGCTGTTGATTTATAAGCGTGTTTCCTCGATTGCGAAATCAAAATGGCGACTGTCTGGTTTTCGCCAAAACACTAAAAATGATGTAAAAAATTAAGTATTTGTTGGATTTTCATGCGAATTGCGTGTACTTGATTGCCTTATCGATAGTTAACGGTGGAACCCTGCGCAAATTATAAAAAAAACAAAAACATTTTCGTCCATGGGTACTGTCTACACATTTAAAATATGCAATCCGTTTTTGCATCTCATGAATATTTAATGAGATACGATTTTTTTAAATCTGAAAATGGAATTTCTCACTGAGTTTAAACATGAACAACTCTGGCAATACTCAATCGATTTTTAATTCGTCGACGGTATCGTACACAGGACAGGGTGGGCTTCACGCCTGCTAATATTTTCATTCATAAGTATGCATATTTAATGAAATATTAATTAACGAAAATCGAGTTTTGATCAGCAACAAAACATGTTCTACATTGTATTTATAAAATGGAAAGAAAAGCTTAAATCATATTCCTGTGCAATTGAAAGAGAGACCAAACAAAATGGCTTTACAAATCGGGCTGTGGAATTTTCCCGACAAAAGTAATAAGGGTCCAGACAAAGCTAGCATTGTACTGCGATTGGAGTAGTTCTATAGGTTATTCTCGCTTCCAATTTAATCTTTAAAATTAATGAGATTTGTAAAATGAGATTTGAGTTGAGGTGCATTCTTTTGCCAGGTAGTATACATATTCCGCGGTATTCCGAAAAAGGAAAAACAATTTTGAGTGTTTCACTTGCTAGTAAACACTGGATACTTCCAAATGCACTGACTACATTGTACTTTAAATATATATATTCCGGAACAGCGATGCAGAATTTTGCTGTATATTCCATGTTTGGACGATTTGTTTTATATCTTGTTAGAGGACACCGAACACTTAGCCAATAAGAAAGCGGTATTTTCCCGCCAAAAGTGGCAAGACTGAAGGAACTGGGATACATTCTTGCTTATAGCTTCGAATTTGATCTCTACATTCTCTAGAAATAAAAAAAATGAGTTAAAAAGGCTAGCGAATACAGACAATAATTACAGTTTGTCTTCAGTGTTATGGAAACATATGTATTGTGGTTTATGTAGACAGCAATTTAGCAAGTTAAGCCTGGGATGACGAAGCATCATTCGTGAAAACTATGAACCTTCCACTTACTTGGTTTTGCAAAGTCGCTGATTCATACTGGATAACTTTAGTAGTTCTGTCTTTCGCAGTTTATTCCTTCTTGATCTTTCGATTCCCAGTATCTGCTGCTCAGTTATATGTTCTCTCAACCGAAGTTACTCCTCCACTGTGGGGCAATGGCGCAGGTTTCAAACTGCTGTGCACTCCCATTGTTAGCCAGATACACCAAAGCTTTACCATCCATTGTTTGTTCTAACAAGTTTCAAAGAAATAAAAGGTAGGACAATTTGATAACTGAACAACTGACTGAGCAACTGACTGAGCAACTTCAACTAGTTTACAGTACTCTCACTTCGATGGAGCTTACCTTCAAACTTTGAGATTTCTTCACTGAATTTCCCTTCGACCCACCCTTTCACTTTGAGAATGGTGAATTGATCTATGGTTTTTTCCATGTTCTCGAATATGATAAAAGTGTTCTGTAGGAAGCTGAACGATTGAATAACAGAGAATAATCCAGATTTTGTACTTGAGAGGCAGAGTTTCTAGTGCTGCCTCTTATAATAACACGAGTTCACATGGAAGAATACTGATTGGTTAGAAATATTTTCTAGCCACATTATTGGACAATGCTGAATCACTGGAGGGAATTCAGTGGGAGTTAACTGCTGACAAAAGTTTGCACCTTCATACCAAAGATTTTGGAATGGAATAACGAAGTATTTTGAAAAGGTTTGTCGTTGTCAATGCAATTTTTTATCATATTCTCATGTTCATTGTCCCTGTGAGCAATGTGATGGCACTGATATTTCATCTGCAGTCGAATACTGGCATTGGAAAGCACAAAAACACACGGAAAGTGACTTGCTCCATTCGATGGATCAATCGGACTCTGGTGATGCGACCCGTGATGCATGCTGGAAGTAATCTTAATCTTTGCTTTGAGACACATCAAAACATTCTTCAATGAAATCCTTTTTGGCACTTTAAAGCAACGGCTTGGGTTCAAATCACCACTCTTGGTTGTAGGGGCAAACGACTTCTAAAAAACCCTACAGGAGTCCAAGAGGGGGGGGGGGGGGGGGGGGGGGGGAAGCCCAGCTCTTTCATACAAAAACACGTAAAACACACTTTGATAATCTATGATTACCTCTAGTATTACACTGTAAATATCATGTTGGTCTTTTTTTCGGCTTTGTCAGAAATTGTATTCTTGTTTTATGCAAATTTCGCTATCTTAATCAGCCTTAACATGCACATAGATCGACCGTCTTAATTCGAAATGAAATGACTTTTATTACTCGGGCCAGCGTAGGCTGGGCCTGAGTCAAGTTTCGCAAGTGTTTATTTTTATCTCTTATTTTCTGTGTCGAGCTTTTGCGCCATCAACCAATCACATTGCACACTGAACACGTGTACACAGCGTGATTGTGATTGTACTTGCCATGCGTTTATTCGTCAGGTTTCTCTGCTATAAACTACGACAAGAGGACATTTCGTGGAATAATTGAGGGAAACTGTCACAAAGGTTTGTATTTGCTGCATAAGGTGAGTTTCTATCGGACTGCAGTATTGCTTTATTGAATTTGTTAAAAACGCTCCACATATTAGCACACACGCCGACAGAGAATAAACTCACATTTGACTTTGAGCGATTTGTGATTGCCGTGTTGTTTCCTCTGTCTTCTAAATATACTCAAAGGAACTCAAAACTCAATATACTCAAATCAGTCTCAAATCAGTACTCAGGTATACTGCAGAATACTGTACAATCGAGAAGGATTGACGAGAATCCATTAACAAAGCCGTTCAGTGGCGAACGAAGCCAGTATAAGCCAAACTCAACTGAGTCTGAGATCAACTCTCAAATGGAGAATCACAAGCTGAAAGAGATATTAAACTGTGAAGAAATTTGCCATGAAGGTATCTTTGAAATTATTGTGTGTTTATATCTGCATTTGTCTGCATGTTTGTTGTGATAAAGCAAGCGAACAGTTGTACTGATTTATTATGTATAAATCTAATAATGCTCAGTATTATCTTGGTTGTGATTATGTTTTTATTCGTGAATCTCTGTAAGAAGCCTGCAGATATAAGCTTACTAGTAGAATATAACTGCAACGACGAACCAGACGTGAACAATAATCACACAGTCATTCCGGTTTGCAGATCTCGTTATGAGAAATTCGTTTGTACCATAAACACTCAGTCATAAACGAGTCGTATTCGTTCACGCGAACCAAGTCGAATCCCTGTCAGACAACTAAGGAGAGTTTTAGGAAAAGCAGAAAAGTGAGGCGAGCAGTTCTAACTTATATCCGTAGAAATGTTCCACAGTCGTCGAAAGTTCATCGCTAAACTAAAGAAAACCAAGAGAACCGATCCCCCATACTAGCCTCTCTCCCCATGATAGTCTGCGCCGATTTATTGTTAGCTTGCGGGCGGCGAGAGCAGAAGAATGCATTCAGTGTTTTACTCAGTAATCAAAGCAGTAAGATTTGTTTTACTTTCACGACAGTTACTCTACAGATTCATATTGATTACGGTGTTGCAAAATTAAAGCATGTCCGATTATTTACGATAATTCCAAACTCAGTCAGTCAGTGTTTCAGATTAACTGGATTTATAATTTCGCAAAATTGTGGTCAAAAGTCGATGTGTGCAGCTTGCTTGCTATAAACTGAACGTTTCTACAATTATTAGCCTGATGAAATAGAGCAAATAATCCGGTCAGTTCCCTAGGTATATTATCTAGCTATACATGAATATGAACTACAGGGAACGAGTATTTATAAGGTAAGCGAAGTTTCAATAACAATGATACGGGATTGTTAATTTATTCTAATTTTTGGAAGACTTTCCATGCTCGCCGATCCGGCTACAAACTGAATGGAATACGGCTTCATTTCCTTTGATAGTTTCACGAAATTCAGGTCACTCTAGATAGTTTCTTTTCACGGCTTCCAGGTCACATCCGAATTATTTCTTACGGGTCTGGCTTAATAAAGCCTACAGTTTCCCAGTCAAATCCAAACGGCAATATTTTTAACGGGTTTTCAAATTACAATCCGTAGCTTATATTAATTAAATTCAAAGGTCATTTTATCGAGTCTTCAAATCAGATCAGGTCAGATCCGTCCCATACCAGTCCGGGTAGTAAGTTTATGGAGCAACACATAATTCAGAGCCATAATTCAGAGTTTTGAAGCTTCGCATCCATCGCCTCTCTTTCTTTGTTGAAATCAAGGTTGAATTCATGAGATGGAGCGATAAAAATCCGTGAGGAGCTGGAACCGAATCTTAAAATAGCATCGTGACGTCAACTGAGCCAAAAATAGATTGGCTTTGACTATCATAGGGTACGGAGATCAGTTCTCTTATGTGATGGTCTCTTGAGAAAACTTATTTAGAAATCGCACAGTTGGGTATGAATATAAACTCACATCTCGCCATCAGGCAGGGGCAAGCACATAAAAGAAGCATAACGGGTTCGTAAAAGGAGAGAAACCAAATGGAGAAATATTTCATTTTTATCAAACTCATTAATAATTAATAATATAGATTTCGTCCTGATTTACATAAACTTTGCATCGCCCAGAATGCCGCGACATACATCCGGGACATTTTTACGGGCAAGAGCGCTAAGTTCAAAAGCTATGCAACGAGTCTTAACGCAAACAACGAGTCTTAACGCAAACGATAGAGTAAATGACTCTTGAAGGGGGCTACGGATTCGCTCATTTTTCGGAAAAGAAAAGTTGGTAGTAGGACAAAATCCACGGGTTTTTGTAGAAGAGATGTCAATTAAGAATTTGCGACTAAGAATAGATTCTTAGAGTGAATAAAAGCTTTATCGGTTTGGACTTCAAAATCGGTTATTTGTAATGTTTTTGAGTGGACCATGGACTTTAAGGTCGATTTTCTCATCAAAGAATGACGTTATTACACCAACATTCACGGGAAAAGTTAGTTTGGTATATTGGGAACTTAGTAGCCGTTTTTTTGTTGAAATCTGACAGCTGTTAGTTCTATCGAAATCAACATTTCTAGAACACATTTTGCAAACAGAAATTCGCTTGCTAAATTTGAATTTTAAATATTCCCGCGAGACCTCTGTTAACTTCTAAGCTCCTCCTCCATGAACAATAGCACACATAAACCTAATTAAGCATTGAAATTGAGCTTGCAGACACAATGCAAGCAAATGTTGAAAACCACTTAGTTAATTAGTTTAAATAAATGCTGATGCAAAGCGGCACTCATGCAAAGTACTTGCTGGTTGTCATTGGTATCCGGTCGTTTCGCCCCCACTTGAATGAAACAGAACTGTAGGAAACCAATTTGAACTTTAGCGAAGTAAGTGTGCGCCACAGAAACCAAGAAACAAACAACGGTGTGCAATGAAATGAAACATGTTCAATGAAACAAATCGAAGTGTAAATAAACTCAAGGAACTTTATTTAGATGGATTAAAGTGCCTATGAAGCGAAAAAAATTTTGTTTGTTTTTTTGCTTGAATTACTTGTTCAACCTCTATTACATTTTTCCAAACCAAAAAAATACTAATTTTCATCGGAGAACTGGTCTTTTTCAAGCTTTTAAAAGTTAACATTTTGGCGACACATTCCTCTGTCGCTAGTCTGCAGACAGTCAGCGGTTTGCTGTGTGAGTGAGCGTGTGTGACGTCACATGGTTGTTAGTTCTGCTGAACTGCAGTCATAGTCCTTCGATCGATCGTCGCCGGTGGGTTTTCTAACGTGTTGAAAAAGCTTTGCTTTCCGAAATGACGTCTGGATCGGAGGAATCATATTTATCGTCAAGTTCTGACAGTTTAACGGAGTCGACAAGCGATAGCGAAGCGGATTTTGCCGTTACAGGAGGGCCAATTCAGCCTTACCAGTTCGAGCCACTCGCACGAGAAGGTTACGTGGAGGAACCAGAAGACGAAGAAAACGAAGATGGCCTAACTCCTGCCGTGCTTGACTCACGATTTGAAGAGGAGATTACAGTCGTTGTGTGGTAAGTAGTGGAGCCACTATACAAGTACTGGCGCTTTCGACCATTCTAGAATTGTTAACCCTGATAAAACGGCATTGTAACTTAATACGAAACGGCATAATTGTAAGTTATTATTGGTTTGAATTCGAAGGTGCAAATGTGGAAATTGCAAACACGAACTGCTTGGAAGCGCCAGAGAATACAGATGTTGTAAAGAAGTTCTCGCAGCCACGGGGAAACTGGCATTCGATGGAGTGCAAGCGGACTGTATCACACAGCACCCAGACTTCGAGGCCCTTACAAATGCGACGGTACTGGAACAAGTGTGTCCTTTGCTGAAGGACAGGAAAGGCAAAAACTACAGGTTTCCTGTCCACGGGAGCCAACATGCTAAGCACGATGTAAGTATAATCATGAAGCTCATAAATCTAATAAACCAAATCTACATCTACGGGGCAATTACAGAATGCATTCGTATTTATTTTCGTGTGAATTGCCATTCAGTTTCCTGTGGTTAGATTGATCATCGTTCGATTCGTTTCTCTTATAATTAGTAATTCTGCTTTGCACAGTGAAAACTTTTGGGCCCTGGTCGTTAAGGTCCCAAGTTTTGGAACTCTCTTCCTAACGAACTGAAACACTGTACTTCTCTCAAACTTTAAATAGAAACTGAAAAAATATTTGATTAACTCATAACCTCTTGTTTGAATCTTCTCCCCTTATTATTGTCATATTTTAATTTTTCTCTTTCTTCCTTCTTCTTCCTTTGTCCAAAATACGGATTCCATAATACTTCTTCATCTGTATTAAGTTAATCTTGTTGTACTATAAACGCAAAAAGTACTATTCAATGTAAAAAAGACAGTCTAAATATAATGAGCTTTCAGCTTCTATTTAGACTGTTTTCCCCCCGCTAGTTTTTTGTTCATACACAAGCAACTATTTATTTACCTCTCTAATTATGTGAAGTTGTCTACTGTTATGTGGAGTAGTGTAGCATATACTGTAGTAGTGTTATCATATTTTTGTAATTGGTGTTAATGTTTTTTCCGTAATAAATGATGATGAAGGTATTCTAACAAACCACTGATGTTTTTATATTTTTATGACATGTTTGAATTGTTGTTTGTTTTATTTTCAGGAGTCTGCGTGCAACTGCATACAGATGGCTAGTAAGGTGGATTTTTGGTCACCTTGGCTGGGATAATAGCAGGCCTCTTCCAGCATGCATATACGACAATACTAGAAGGAAGTTTGTCACAGCAACAACTAGAGGCTACAAGTCAACAGTGGAACGCCAATAATGAAGCATCATGAATGCTCATCTGAGCTAAACAACAAACGGCTCTTTCAGGAGCCACCATACCTATTAAAGAAATGACCATCGTTGACATTGATCTGTGAGTAGTTTGGTTTTCTGTTTGCATTGTTGGGGAAAATAGATGGCCACTCGGAGATACAAATTTTATCTTCGAGTGTGGATGGAATATATTACGAGTGAGTCTTCAAACAAGTAAGATATTTCATCCACACTCGAAGATAAAATTCATATCTCCAGGCAGCCATGTAATGTTCTGTTTATATATAAACATCGATGAAATACCAAACTTTCCAAAAACAATTTAATTTAGCTTAATTTGTTAAACAGTGATAATCACTATTCAATGTCCAGTCCCATTGTTCTTTCTCTGCACTATATCACTGATTGCAGCCTGATATACGTGACACACTGCAAGAGAGAGAACAACGAGACTGGACATTGAATAGTATAATTATATCCGATAGTTACTTCAGCCAGCAGCAATATTAGATATATTGCTGCCGGCCTCAGTAACTATCTAATACATATCTTCACATGAAAATAACATGATATTTTTCACGTGTGAAGATATCACTTTTTCTAAGGAAAGATACATATTGTATCTCGCAGACAGAGTATTGTTTTATTAACCATTTGAAACCATGACATAACTGTTTGTAAACATCATTTTACGTCTTCACTTGAAGGCATGCATTACCTTCATGCATCACCTTACTTATTTCATTATACAATATTCAGGTTAACTCATAAGGCAATATGATTTCCATTTTTTCCTTCAAATTATTCTGCTGGTATCTTTGTATTCTGATGAGTAATAAAAACTAAAGAATTTAGCTATTCCTTCCGTGACTGCAAGTAATTCTTACCTCAATTTCTACTGAGTGTTTTGGCAATAACTAGTTTTTCAAAAGACTATATCATGATGGGGATTAGCTTTTGTTTCCAACAACAACCAAACAATGTGTTATGGCATCAAAGTTCTGATGTATCCATTTTTTATAAAACTTTCAATTATATTTTGTATTTACATTTGATGCACACATACGCAATGATTCTAAACATGATATATGATTCTATTTATACGTCACTAAGACTCCGTAGTTCTAGTATATTCATGACAATGTCAGCTGCTCTCATTAACATTGCAGCTATTCCTTGGGTGGCCTTTTTTAGGCTGATGGCACTTCTTACAAGTCGGAGGCTTCCTTTTTCTGGCTGGTCCACTGTGCTCTTCAGCGGTGGTGGTGGTGCATTCTGCTTCAAGCAATTCTTGATCCTCAGCTACAATTAAAATAAATGTAATCAAAAACTTGTCAGAGAACCTGTCTATGGATGCATGAACTGCATACAATGGTGTGGATTTTTGTTAACTTCAGTGTAAGAACCAACTTTGCACAAATAGAAACAAATATATCAAAATTGCATTGATCATTATTAATTTTATTGTCTTCACATCCTGAATACTTTTATTTCAACACAACAACTTCAAATGTTCAACGCGCGCGGGAAACCAAACAGTTGGACGAGGAGGTTGTGGCAAGTCTAAGGGCAAAAGCTGACGAAGAGAGGTCCATAGCGAATCCTCGAAGACGTTTGCCCCACAAACGCCGAGCCTTCCGACGGTTCCTGCAAGAGCCTCGTAGTGAGCCACTTCCACGGAGTCTAGCTCGAGTGGCAGGTGCTATTCTCGATGAGAGAGATGGAATGCTCGAGGGAGTGGAGATAGGCCGCCGTACTATCCAGTGGCGCTTCTTCCAAGGTGTGGCAGGAGATTTGACCCCTAGGATCATGGAAAAGTTAGTTGCAAAGGTAACCACCAGCTTCTACCTGCGCTACAGCTACACCTATCGCATTCGCAATGTCAACGACGGGCGTGTGATGCTATTCTCCAAGACTGTCCCCGGCTCTCCATGGTTGAATGTCCTAGGCAATGCAGAAGAGTGGGTGGTCGACAGGGAGCTATCTCGATTGAATCCCGACAACATCAATCGGCCAAATACCCAATGGGCCTTCGTGCGTTGGATCTAAGTGGATGTCAAAGTCGTGATCGATCGTCAGCCTCTGTTGGAGAAGAGGCCCACTGCCCCAATGGCTTCGCCAGAAAAAAGGAATGATTGCCCTTGATCGATATGGTGACAACCTATGTCTTTGGCGTTGCCTTGCCATGCGTGAAGGAGCACGAGTAGATAGGTGTTGCGTTAAGGCTCGGGAACTTGCCCAGGACTTCTATCGCCTGACAGCGCCAACGCAAGACGTTCCCAGAACTTCCTTAGACCAGCTGGATAAAGTTGAGTTACACTTCGGGATTGGCATTCGGGTGTACGAGCCTACAGAGGCTGGCGCTTGGTATCTGACGCGGCATGCGCCCCACTACAATCGCATAATGACAATAGGGGTGTACGACGGGCATGCCTTCTACATCAAAAACGTCGCCAAGATAGGGAGCGTCTACGTATACAACGATTGTAAGCAACGGTTCACAAACGCCTCGAACCTTCAACGCCATGCAGATCGTTGCAGTCGTGGCGAAACGAAGATTGTTTGCCCTGGAAAAGCAATCACAGTACCCCAGTCGGCATACGAAAAAGCCTTCTGGCCAGAGAGCGATTCTAACAAAGCCAGCAAAGCCGCTCTACGCTGGTTGAAACGCGAATCTGAAAGACTCCAGAAGCACATCCATCACGCGGCTTGTGGACATGGTGGAGAGCATTGGATCGAAGGAGCGCCGGTCGACGGCTACGAACCTCTTTCCAAAACCATCTTCCAATTCCATGGATGCTACTTCCACGGCTGCCCAAAATGCTTCCCTCGAGAGAGACATCTGTACCGTAAGACCGGCAAAAGAACGGAGAGTCTACGTGAGGCAGGTTATGTAGTAGTGGAGGCTTGGGGTTGCTCCACGAAGAAGACGAACGAACCGGTTCCAACGCCAACGCAAACCGCCTACCCACACGCCATAGTGTACGACTTTGAAGCCTACCTCGATAGAACGAAAGGTCGACAACCAACGGACCGATTGAGCATCGAAAACGTCCACGTTCCCATATCAGTATCAATTGCCGACACGTACGATCGAACACCAACCCATCTCTGTCGACGTGATCCAAAGGAACTCATAGCTGCCTTCATTGAAGAACTCCAGCGAAGAGCGCAGAACATCCAAGAAGTCGTTGCGGAACAGTTCTGCCCCAAGACACCTGAATTCTCCTTCGACACACTATCGAAGGAACAACGGATGAGAATCGACGAATGGATCAGCCAAGTTCCTGTATTGGGATTCAACTCTGGCAGGTACGATCTCAACCTGATCAGGAAGCACTTCGTAGGAACCATTGCCGACACCTGTAAGAAGGTCCGGTGGCAAAGAAAGCCAACACCACTATGTTTCTCTTGACTCCCGAGTTCCGTTTCCTCGATGTGATAAACTACCTTGGACCAGGTACTTCCTATGAACGTTGGATCACTGCCTATGGATGTGAGTCGCAAAAGAGTTTCTTCCCATACGAGTGGTTTGATTCTCCAGACAAATTGGATCACATCGGATTGCCTGATTATCGAGAGTGGGGATCAAGCTGAAAGGGCAAACCTACTATCTAGGGAAGAGTTCGAAGACTGCGAGCGCACCTTTCTCGACAAGGGAATGGAGACCTTTGCAGACTGGCTACGATACTACAACGACCTAGACGTAGTCCCATTCCTAGAGGCACTCGAAAGGATGCGAGATTTCTATCACGATAAGGGAGTAGACATGCTGAAAGACGCAGTGTCCATCCCAGGAGTCTCGCTACAGTTCCTGCTTCGAGGTAGTGTAGAAAGGGGAGCTGAGATGTACGCTCCAAGTAAGGAAGCCTACCACATGCTGAAAGACGCTGTCGTGGGAGGTCCAAGCATAGTGTTCACCAGACGCCACGAAGCAGGAGTGACTAAGATTCGTAGTCATCAGGGAGGAACTAAGATTTGTCGCAAGATTCTTGGATACGATGCCAATGCCCTATATCTTTCTACGATGGCTCTAGAAATGCCTTGTGGAAAAGAAGAGGGCGTTCACTATGATGAGCCAGGTCCAGCCGTCGAAGGCCTTGTCGAACGTCTACGAAACGATGCGTGGTTTGGATATGCGGAGGTAGACATCGAGATACCAAAAGAATTGTGGAAGGAATTTGAGGAGATGCCCCCCTTCTTCTACAACAAGAAAATCCCAAAGGAAGCAATTCCTCCACAAATGTTGGCCTACCTTGAGAAGACGGGTAGAAAGCGCAGCGAGGAAAAGAAGCTAGTTGAGAGTCTCTCTGGAAAGAGGTTGCTACTCTACGAGCCCCTACTACGTTGGTATCTCGATCATGGCGCGATCGTAACTGCTGTCTACCGTACGATAGACTACTTACCCGAAGAAATCTTCGAATGGTTCGTTACCCAAGTCACTGAAGCGCGAAGGACAGGAGATGTAGACAAAAGTAAAGCTTTGCTGGCAGATGTGTTCAAGCTACTCGGCAATAGCGCCTACGGAAAGATGATCGAATATTTGGAGCGACAAACTAATGTCGCCTATACCAAGGACGAGAAAGTTGTGGACAAAGCATTGCGAAGTGTTTGGTTCGAAGACCTGGAAGAGGTTGGTGAGGAATACGAACTCGAGAGTAGAAAGAATCAGATCCGAATCAAGCGCCCTTTCCAAGTAGGTATCGCTGTATACCAACTCGCCAAACTTCGCATGCTCGAGTTCTACTACGACTTCCTTGATAAGTACGTCGATCGCAAGGATTTCGAATACATACAGATGGATACGGACAGCGCGTACATTGCCATCTCTGGAAACAGCATCGACGAAGTTGTACGATCAGACCTACGAGAGGATTTCGCAGCCCACAGAAAAGAATGGCTAGCTTGGGACGAATGGAGCAGTCGTACACCAGGACTCTTCAAACTAGAATTCGAAGGTCAACGCGCTATTGCACTATGTTCTAAAGCTTGGTATGTCGAGGTGGGCGGTAGCAGGAAATATTCCACCAAAGGTATGTCTAGGCGGCACAACGACGTTTCGTGGGCTCGATTCGAAGCAGCACTCCAGGGTAGTATTGACATGGCGAAAAACCGAGGCTTCCGTCTAGTGCCAGAAGGTATGGCAACCTACGAACAGCAGAAACTTGGACTTTCAGCTTACTACGACAAAAGATACGTTCTGCCTGATGGTATCCACACTGAGCCAATAGAGTACGCTGTCTAGCGCTTGGATACGAACAGAACATCTTTCGGTGGTAGTTCCGTATCCCTAGGAACGACTTGTAGCTCTTCACGAACGAATCCACGTTTGGGTGCATCTTTCCCCCCTTCTTGCTTCGCGAGGTAGTACAGCACAGGCTGCCCCGAAGATACTACACTTCGCGAAATGGTGTATATCTGCAAACTCCACACGGGATCAGTAGCTCTACGTTTTTCACCCCCTTCCAATTCTCCTGGTGCGTAGAGATATCGAACTAGAACGTCGAATGGTAGGCGCTCTTCTCTCAAACCAACAGTGCGTGAATATGTAGGAGTCTTTAGGTCTACTTGCTGCGTCACTACGGAATTCGAAGGCTCCTTTCCTGTAAGTCGAGTCACCTCACTGTTCAGGGCTTTGATAACCATTGGTAGACGAACTACCCATTCTCTACTACGCGCATCCGAGCCTTCCGAAGTGAGTACCATCTCTTGTGCGTATTGATATCCAAACAATCTCTCAGCTAATGTTCTATTTGCTCGTTCGACGAAGCCTTGCGCTCTATGATTACCAGCCTCACCTCGTTGAACTTTCGTACCATGTAGTTCTAGCGTTTCAGACATACGTCCCATGAATTCTCTACCAGGATCTACTTGCAACGTCTTTGGCCATTCGAGTGGACTACGTTTGTAGATTCGTTCGAATGCCGCAGCAACTTCACCACTATCTTTAGACGCTAAAGGTTCGGCTTCTTTGTATCGAGAAGCTACATCGATTACCACCAATGCGTACTTGTATAGCTTTCGTCCACGCCCAGGTCGATCATGTGGTAAGAATATCAAATCAGCTTGGTGGACTTCATTTGGTTTCGATACAGTCCAATGCGGTCGTGGAATGTGCTTTGGTGGTGGTAGATATATTTGCCACATAGATTGCTTTTCCAACCAACTCCTAGTTACGTCTTCTGATGCTTTCGCTGCTACCGATAGCTTGTCAATTGCCGCGTGACCTTTCCAATAGCCCATAGGACCATAGAAGATATTCGCAAGTTTAGCATCCATTATATACCTATGTATTCTAACCTTTAACGGATGAAAAAAAGAGAAAAAAGGAATAAGGACTGGTTGGATGGGAGCCCAGAATGGAAGGGAGTGGAATGAATCCACACCTACGAATCAAAACCAAGACCACGAACTAAGACTAAGTTCGAACATAGACAACGTTCGTGGTCTTGGTTTTGGTCCTTACATTCGTAGGTGTGGATTCATTCCACTCCCTTCCATTCTGGCGCCCATCCACCAAGTCCTTATTCCCTTTTCCTCTTTTTTTTTTTTTTTTTTTAGATCTATAACCACTTACTAGCTACGTTGACTTCTGCAATCGCATCTACGCTGGCACTAGGCATAAACGTCGCGTTGAGTAGTCACGTGCTTCTTTGGTGGTCGTTGCACTATGTCGATGTCGACGTCCAATGGGTATGAAAGCCCCATACCACTCGCACAAACGCTTCTAGCATCGCAAATGCCGTCGTGTATAGAACCTGGTAGAATGAGTCTACTTATATTATTGATGTTGACGATGTTGGAATTTTCGTCGACAAGGTCTTCGTACATAGTACGATCTTCCAAAGAGTATCCCTTACTCTTATCGAAGAATCGACCATTGGACATTCCTGTCTTATAATCGCATTTCATGCGCATTCGACACATGGGGTTGGGTAAATACTTACCCGCGTTATTTGTGGTATTAGCGGAAATAGTTCTTTGAATCATTGGAGCTATTTTAGTACTAGTGACAATGATGGCATCCTCGGCCGGTTGTTGTTGTCGTTTACGTATGCTAGTCATACATATTTTCTTATCTGCAATAAGCTTTTCTACTTCAGCAGTGAAAGCCTCCTCTAGCAATTCCACTAGTTGGAACGTGGGGCTTAAGGCGTCATCTGATGGGAGATCCAATTCCCCATCATCGCGTTCTTTGATGGTGAATCCATCCTCCTTTGTGGGCACTGGGATGCTCCATTTTTGAAATTGGAGGCAAGGATGTTGATTGCGTTTCTTGACCTTATACTTGCTATTGGATGCAGTGTTCATCCTAACTACATCCTCTTCATCATATGGATCTATCTGCCCGACATGCTTTTCGTTTGCAAACCGGAATACAGCGGGACTAGGGCCGTTTCCGATGTCGAAATACACGGATACGTATTTACATCCGTTGGGGCCGTTTCTGGTGTTGGCCCAATCAAATGATATAACTGACCCGTAAGGTCGGCCATCTTCTTTTGCCCTTTGAAACGCTTCGACCACGTCGCTTGCATTGAAAACTTGGCTAGCCATCGTCTTCGATATATATACATGTGGCTTTATCTAATAGGGTTATTGAATCCGTTTTTTTTACAACCCTTACTAGCGAGCCAAACTATTATTTATTGCATGTTCGGATCCGTTAGGTGGATTAGTTGTTGCATTTGGTTGGGTAGTTGCCACTCTCGTGTTTGGTTCTAAGTCTTCTAATTTACTTAGTAAATCGTTTTCTCTTACTTTGAGGATACCGTCATAGACGAGGCTCGCCGCTGCCATACCCATTCCGATGCCCCAAACTAAACTAGAGACCATCCTGTTCTTGTCCACGAGATCCAACTTTTCCATTACGTCGCGCGAATCCGCGTTTTCGGCGTGGGGCTTCGACATCTTGCTGTATGTCGGTAGTCGGCATTACTTCAATTGTTGCATCGGATGGAAAACTTGTCAAGTACGACACCTTATCGACTTCTACATGGTGCGTTGTGGTGGTCAGCTTTGCCGCGTATTTCTTCGGAATTAGTTTTGTGATTTTTAAAGCAATCGACTAGCAATGTATCCTATAGCGAGCGTCCCACCACCTACGATTGCCAATTCCGTAGTTCTCTGCGAACTCGAAGGTCTGTAGTAGTCGGGAAAGTGAGGCTTCTTCATGTCCATGCGGTGTAGTCCAACGTGTGCCGTATTGTATAGCACGAGGGCGCGGTCCGCATTGGTTAGATCCTTGGCAGCGTAGTATTTCTTACGTTCCTGCTCTTGGACCCAATCGGATAGTTTTTCTCGTCGTTCTTCGTAAGCGGCCACGTCAGCCTTGTATTTCTCAAGGGCTCTATCGTGCCTTTCGATCTCTATATTAGTCTCTTCTGGGTCTCTTCCAGAAATATATCGGTCGAGGTATTTAGCACCAAGGCTTGCTGCCGCAAAGGCAACCGCTGCGATAATCGTTACCATTGTTTACTAATTTTTGGGTACGATCCCTTGGTCTTCGAGATACTTTTTGGCGGCAATGCTACCAGCCAATACGACCGTCCACTTCACGTAATTCAAGATGCTTGATGAAGGATCGCCAAGCATAGACTCCTTTGTCGCCTTTTTTACGACCCAACCAATACCAGTTGCTATTCCAGCCAATGTGGCGGCGTCAATTACTATTTCTACCACTTTGCCTTTTTCTGCCATCGAACGTATCTGTATTGTCGATATGTTCAAATGTTATTTTCCATGGAAGGCAACTTTTTGCTTCTAGCTTCGTGTATTTCTTCGGAATGAGTGTGGGGTGTCGTATCGTTGCTGCCCTTATACTGATAGTACAGCCCAACTAACGCGATGCCTACGCCAATTGCTGATAGCGTAGTGTTGGCAGACACGTTATCGTACCAGCTTCCGTCGTCCCGAACTTCTGGTTCCTTTTCGCGCTCGCTTTCACGACTTAATGCTTCTCTAGCACGGCGATTGCTTTCTGCCAGTGCTTTCCCAGCAGCAACGCGCTTTGGATCTTTGGTCTTTTTTTCAGGCGCAGTCTTCGGCTGATCTGCAGTTATCCGATCTTGTTGTTCCTCCATCGTGCATGTCAGTAGACTTTGAGTCTTCAATAGGTTGACTGCTTGGCGTACTAGATGGAACTATGTGGTAAGCTACATGGAACAAGGCACTAGCTAGAGCCACAAAGCGACCTGCTTTAAGAGACAACAAGCCGGCCACAGCAGATATCTCGTTGCGAACTAGGTTGTCTCCTTGTAGATCTAGGAGAAGTGCTTGTTCGCTGTCTAGTCGGACTACGTACCCAACTGCACGAGTTGCTAGGCGCAGTGCTCCGTCTACTAGACAACCTGTTATTTGCTTTGCTACTACGGCCTGGTACCTACTATGTAAACGTATAACGTCTTTATCAGGCAGTCTAGATATATCTCCTAGAGAAAAGTCTCGCCCTAGATATTCTTTTGTTGTGCCCATTGCAGCTAGAATCGAAAGCGCCTCCCTACGATCTTTAACATCCTCTGATTTGGTTGGATGGTCAAGTACGGGCGGTGGACAAACGATGGCGGCCTCGCCTAGCAATTCTTTGATTTCTTCATCCATGGTATACCATTGAAGTATGCTTCGGGTGCGGGAATCTCTAATATTACCTCGAAAGGATGGCGGAGACAGAAACATGTGCGAGCGAACTTGTGGGCCTTGAGCTCCGAGGTCAACATTTTCCTCTCATCCACCTTCAACCCACCACCGTAGTCCTCAAATAGTGCTTTGGCATCAAGAGCTGACGCCGTATGAAAGGCCACGACCACCGCCACGTTTTCTCGAAAAGGTTTGCATATGCTTGTCAACTGTTGAGTTAACACCCAAATAGAAATGCCTATGTGACGAGCGGAAAAGGCCATCTCCACGAGCTTATCGGTTCTCAGCTTTACATCCTTCGATGCAGCGCAATCGTCGAGTATCAAAAGAGTATTGGTACCTGCCCAAAAGGTGGAACAAACTCGTAGCGCGGCATTGATGGCATCTTGTGAGGGGCACATCACGAAGAAGTGAGGATCTAGATGGGCGAATCCACGATAGGTAGTGTTGTGGGCATACGTGGGGCATATGAGTACTACGTAGTCAAACTTACCACGAAATGCTCCACGAAGCTGCTCTACGAGAAGGGCCGTTTTTCCACAATTCGTTGGTCCCACTATGAGAGCGTTGAATGGAATTTCAGTTACTAAAGCGTCCATGCTAGTACGATACGTTTTCCAGTGCTCCGTTCAATATCGTGATCTGAGCATCGGCAAGTACGAAGATGTGCATGTTCACGGTTCCACTGCCTCCAGTCCTATGGATGCGGATCTGGAGGTTCTTTCCACTGCCTGTTTGATTCAAGCCATTGCCATGAACAACTGGATCATTTACTGTGCGACAGTCAACCAGGATGGCGAATTTATTATTGTAGAACTTGATCGGGGTCATAGACGTTTTGCCAGCGCCGAACCATCCATTGGCAGCCTTCCAAAAGTCTGATGGTAGCATGCCTCCAGGAAAGATCCTGTTTGGTCTTCCATTGATATCGATCTCGACCTTCGTGATTCCTGGATAGTCAAACGCCTCGCTGTCTCGTGTGCCGTAGGCGTATTGTGCCACGAAGAGGAGGAGCAGTCCAGTGAAGGACAACCTTGGAACGTCGATTTGCTGGGATATCAGAGTGTCGGACGCTTTGTTGATAGGTACGGTTTTGAAGTGAACAGCATGCCTGAACAGGAAGACGGCGCCACTGACATATTCGTCTTTCGCTTGCTTCGCGATAATTTCACTCTCAACAACTTCGTACTCTAGCTGAATGTTGCTTAGCTTGTATGTGCCTATCTTGGTAATGTCTGATCCTACCACCACGTCAGTAGCAGGTGATAGAGTCAACTCGAGCGAAAGGGTTTTGTGAAGAGCAAAGGGATAAAGAGCGCCATGTTGCGTCAGGACGTCTACGTCTAGTGGGATTCGGTATTTCGAACCATACACAGCTAGGAGCAAATTTTCTCCAGTATCCGAAGTGCCTTTGTCACCAGCATTCGAGCGTAGCTTGTTCGTGTTCTCTGTTTGAATACCTTGTCCCACGCGCGCATCTCGCTCTATAGTGGGCAAATAGAGATCGGAATATGTCTGTAGAAGATCTGGTCGGTCAATGTCTTCTATTGTTTCAGCTCCTATTTTGAAAACTCTACGTGAGACCAGACAACGCCCGACATTAGCCACCACGCGATTGTTAACATGTCCACCAGACAACGTAAGGTCAGCCAAGAGCGCGAGACTACCCGGAACGAGGACGATGTTTTCCCCTAGTATTGGTACTTTCACATAGAGAGTCTCTCCTGGATTGGCTTCCGATGGAGTGAAGGTGATTCTATTTACGTTGTGTAGAGCTTTCAATCCCTGAGGCTCTCTGTGCGATTTTGCAGGAACTAACTTCGACGGTATCATGTTGAATATATGGACATACATAGTTATTGTTCAACATGGCTGAGAATGCAGACTTCGATCCTTTGACTGAGGAAGGTCAAGCCGACATAGAAAATCTTTCCGCCAAAGAATGGAATGAGCTTGGCCCAGGTAAGACTGAAGGCCAAAGTACTTGGTGGGGTAGAGTTAAGGCCAAAATAGGAGAAAGATCCAAAAGCTTTCAGGATAAGCTTTGGAGCAAACGGAATAAATGGGGGTACAGCCCATCTGAGTACATCAAATTGGTGAATCTAGGTGATCCAGGTGCAGTACCAAGCGGCAGTACCGCGGAAACGTCGTTCACTGAGAGGGAACAGCTATTAACCGAAAAGATCGATCTGACCCATGAGGCCTGGGAACGCCTCTATGCCAAGTATCCAAATGTAGACGCTACCAGGTTCAATCTTACCATAGATGAGTACGGCAGGACCATGGTGAAACTAAACGGAGCTAGGTTCGTATACCGCAATCTGTACGACGTCGAAGGTAATATTAATGGCAAATTATCTAAAACGCTCACAAACGCTCTAGGACCTCCTGCAGAGGTGGTGGTTAGCGAAGGAGAAGCTGAGGTCGACCAACTTAAGAAAGAAAGAGCTAAGGAAATAGAAACCGTGAAGTCATCCAAACAGGGGTCGACAGAACATACGGCAGCGAAGGAAGAAGTGGCGAAAATAGACGACCAAATACAGGAGATTGAGTCAAATATTGAAAACATCGAAGAGCGTATGTCCATGCGAGACCGCGTGAAGGCCATCTTCAAAAAGTACGGTGTTGGAGTGCTTGGAATTGCGATTGCGGCAGGCACCGTGATTGGTGTCGTGGCTTCCATGCTATCTAAGGGTCTTGCTAATGTTGCCAGTGGGGTCGGCAATGCGTTGAAAGGTCTAGGAAAGAAGCTAGGGCAGATTCTACCTGGAATGGTTGGTGCAATTGCTAGCTTTTTGTTTCGCACGGCTGGCGAGGTATTAGGATTCTTAGCGAAGAACATCTGGATGTTGATTGTAGCTGTGGTGGTGATCGTAATAGAGCAATTTAAGTCAGCGAAATAACGTCCATGCGGCTCCAGCTGCGGTGGCAACCATCAGCCCCAAATTGATCTCGTGCTTTGTCACAACGGCATCGGTACTACGAGGTTGCGTTACTTGTGGGATAGGCGGCTTCACCGCAACGACATCGTGAACTACCTTCCATACGTGGTGGTTTCGGGGGCTTTCCTTTATGGTTGATATGGTCATTTATTCCAAAGTGGACGTTAGATGCGGATGCTAATTGTAGTTCGTTGTTATAACCTAATACGCTCTCATCGTTAATAATCATACGGCTGGGTATTAACAAACAGTCCTTAGCAACTGCAAGGTCGAGACGAACGCGTGTTAGCTGCAAAGCTTTTTGATATCGTAAAAGACTATCGACCTTCTTTTCTGCGATGACCTCTTCCAACTTTACACCACAATCGGCCTGAACATTGAGGGATAAGGTCGTTGTCCCTATGATTGAATTGCGCAAAGAAGCCTGGGATCCTAGAACACAATATACGTAGACCATTGCAGATAAGTTGATTCTGGCTAGCCCGGCCTTCGTCAATCCGTGACCAGTTTGTGGAACGAACCAATTGTGTTGATTCTTTACCGCATCGTTACGAATGAACCTTAACGAAAATTCGTATGTAGTGCGACTCTCCTCAGGAAACTTGAAACTGCCCCCAGGCCACTTCGAATCGTATGAAGTGTTGTGTGCCCCCCATTTCTCTTGAGCATTCACCAGCCCTCTATGGATGTATACGTATACGTCTCCTAATCCACCATTGGCCCCTCGGCGCAGGGCAAAGTCAACTTTATCGACTCCAAACTCTATTCTGAGCCTGTCATAAACGACGGAACTCCATGGAGCGTTGTCTTTCTTATTAAAGGCCGAATCTCTGGGAAGTGGGACCCCCAATTCGAACAGTAATCGCCTGATTGTGTAGTACACATGGAAGCGGTAAAAGCTTCTGACGTTGTCGATGATTGGTGCATCATCGGAAAGATGGTCGTCAAACGACACCCCACAGCCTGCCGTTGCACACCAAAGGACGAAGCATAGCTGTTGTTGCCAATGTCTCATTGGTGGAGCATGTAGCCACTCGTTTGCTTGTTTTACGGTGTAGAAAACTTGGTCCAGCTCTTGAAAGATATCTCGTGGCGTCAGCATGAAGAACCGATCCTTCGCTACGTAGATCTTGAGCGTTCGTAGGATAGGGACTATGTCTTTTGGGTCGTCCCCCCATGGAACGGCTGGAACTGGATACTTTGCTTTTGTCTTTTCCATGGTTGGTGGGAAACCCCCCTGCAGTGCATCATCAATACGTTTTTGAGTGACTGCAGGTAGCTTGTAGACATCATCACCGTAAACGTTGTAGCTAGTATCTCCATCTTGAAATACGATGCTCGTTGAATATTTGCCTGGACCATCTATGTCTGTAGAGGCATAAAACTGGTGAAAGTCTGCTTGTGGGTATTTTTTCTTGAACTTTGTCAACAAATCGGTATTCAGTTTGGCAATCCTGGCGTTTTCATCGACAAGGAGCGCTGTCTGCTCAGCTTTCGAAAGCCTTGGACCACCCCTGGCAATCTCCGCCATGTCCTCAGCAGATAGATCATCATCTTCGTCTGGTAAAACTAGAGGCATCGTAACTATTGAAGTTATTGCAAGTATGACATATAAAGTTTATGCCTTTAATATATACGATGGTGATCTTAAATGTCACCACCACCTCGGCTGACCATACGGTCTACTTCGACGATCCAATTCTTATCAACAATATTTCGCTAGTTGAGATCACTTTTGAGAACAGTTGGTGGAACCTAGAAACGGAGGCTACGTTCTCGTGGTCTACCCCCCAAAGCATAACACTACCATATAACGTTGCCGTGGGGCACCATGACGTAGCAAGCATACAGATCTACTTCAAGCCCGCAATTGCTGCTGAAATCGTGCGATTCGTAGAAGCTCTACCGACAAAGGTTTGGATCCTAATCGTAAAGAGCCCGATTCTCCTTAGCAGAAATATCTGCACACTGTTAAATATCAATAAAGGTGGTACAGATGATGCGACAATCCCAGTTGGTAGTCATGAGATGACACTACAAGATATCCACACAGCGTACGTCCACTGCGATGTGGTGAATTCCGATTTCTCACTTCTCGAGGGAAAGCGATCGCAAGTCCTAGCTAGCATAGAGATCCGAGGTGAGAGGTTTGCAAAGACAACGTATTCTGTGACGCTCCCACTACCTGTCCGAGCTCTAGGTACAACACGAAACAGCCTTCGTCTGACGATTCGTGATGAGAAAGGCAACGTGGTAGACTTCCGTGGTCGACCCATACGATACGTATTGAAGATTGAGTAAGTCATACGTATAATATGCGATGGCAAGCGATTCGATTCAAACAATTCCAACGGCGCCGATCTATCCCAATCTACGTTCATCTGAAACTGTTTTGTCTGGAGATAGCTTTCGGCTACAAAAAATATGTGATACGCTTGCTGAACTCGAACGGCAGGCAAAGCACTACGTAGTCGTTCGTAAGAAATATGCCCGAGCGCGTGGTATTGTTCACGGGGTTGCTGTGGCCACAGGTAGCTTGAGTGGTACATTATCCGCTACGGCGTTGGGTTTGACGTTTACGGGGATCGGGATACCTGTGGGTATTTCCTTAGGAAGCATTGGGTTCGTTTGTGCCGTCATTTCGGCCTCGATGTCTATTGCAAGTAAGAAACTTGGCATTCGCGTCTCGAAGCACGAAAAGACCGTTATGTTGGCAAAGGCTAAGGCCAATTCCGTGGAAGTCAAAGTCTCAAAAGCTCTAGCCGATGGTAATATTTCAGAAGCCGAGTTCGGAAGTGTTATCGATGAAAAATCGAAATACGAATCGCTTAAGCTCGAAATACGGCAAAGAAATAGGCAAGAAAGAGGGTCAAAAAACGTAGAAGAACTTCGCTCGGAGATCCGAAAGGAAATGAGAGCGAAACTTGGCAGTCTAGTGGGATAAGAATCAACATCTCCTATGAAAGAAACCATCACGGAGTCTATTTTAACTTCACTAAGAACAGATACTCTTAGTTCGTATAAATTACTGCGCTAAGAACAGATGCTCTTAGTTCGTATAAATTACCGTGTTGTTTTGCGGTTCGTATGCAAATTTCTGTCTACCACCTTACTTCATCGGCGTGGGCGAAATTCCCAAACGGCCTAAAATTCCAATCGGACCCTAAATTCCAAAAAAATCTAAAAAATTCCTAAGAGACCTTAAAATAAAAAAATCTTAAAAATAAAAAAGTGGGTCGGATTGGAATTCTATGGACCTTTTGGAATGTATGGTTCGTATGTCGATTTCTGCCTCGATTTCGCCAGCCATAATTAACATACGGCAGCTGCTCTGCCAAACGTAAATACGACTTCCGCTCTCAAAGGACTTTTAGTTATTTAGGGTTAGGTCGAAATTAAAAAAGCGTTTAGAGATAAACTAGTACAAGGTATACATCGCGCGATGTCTGAGACGATAACTTGTAGTTGGTTGATGCGTGGTAAGGACACGAAGTGCGTGAGGAAACCTTCCAAAGTGTCAGAATATTGTGCTCAACACAACTATCAGATACGAAGAGGAGCCACCCCATTCGGTCCATGTTCTAAATGCGGTCGTGGTTGTCGAACTAGTTACGGACTTTGTACAACGTGTGGTGCACGACGACAACGTGAACTTAGTAAAGAGAAACGCAAAATCAAGAATCGCTTCTCGAAAGTATTGGCAGAATTGAAGGACCGTAAGACTCATAAAAACATAGAGGGCTCGCTAAAAGATTTCGTATATCCATGTTGTAAATGCGGTCGTGATTGTCGAACTATCTACGGACTTTGTACGATGTGTAGCTCGATAAAAGATTTCGTATATCCATGTCGTAAATGCGGTCGTAATTGTGGAACTATCTACGGACTTTGTACGATGTGTGGTTTACCACGACGACAACGTGAACTTATTAAAGAGAAACGCAAAATCAAGAATCGCTTCTCGAAAGTATTGACAGAATTGAAGGACCGTAAGACTCATGGAGAGGGCTCGCTAAGGGATTTCGAATGGCAGTAAAAAAAACAAGTATTGAGTGAATTCTGCGCTAATTTTGGATGAATAAGCCAATTTTAAGAGAGCCAGAGGGCATCATAAAGACCTACATGTAAGATGTCTGAAAACTACTTGGCTTGCTTTTAGTAGGTTTTGTGAGGGGATTTCACTGGGTTTTTGTGTTGTGTTTCTGCTTGGAGCCACAGCAAAAAATTCTTCAATGAAATCTTTCAGTTGGTGTTCTTTTCTCCCCTGCTAGCCTATTGGAATGTGTTTTTGGCGCTTTAAGGCCTCCGCTTGTGTCAAAATCACCATTCTTGGCTGCCCTTTATTAGGGGCAAAAGACTAATTAAACAAATATCCTACATGGGTCCAGAGGGGAGGGGTGCTGTCAAATTTTGGTCCATTTACCCAGCATGCAATTTCAGGTGGGAATACAACATGGTTGTCACCAAGATGTTCACAGACACTTGATGTGTTTTGTGCAAAGAAACCTGGTAGTTGGAGAGAATAAAGAAGGTACTGTAATAACTGAGTGCTGATTTTGTGTTTGT
Organism: Actinernus sp. WN-2022; assembly: GCA_030867875.1. Taxonomy (NCBI): domain Eukaryota; kingdom Metazoa; phylum Cnidaria; class Anthozoa; order Actiniaria; family Actinernidae; genus Actinernus; species Actinernus sp. WN-2022. Next base: position 305,919 of record JAOWCC010001624.1, read on the forward strand.
TTTTTATTTCAAGTGAGACTATTTCCACAGCATCGATATTGGTGAAAATCAAAGAAACAAAAACAAAACTAAGTGTGGAGTCAGCCCAATGCTATCTTACAGCTCTGGCTTTTGGATCGTTTGCCCCTTGAATTAACAGCACAACCTCTTATTTCAAGCATGTTTACATTTGATGCAATGTTCTTTTCCCAGTTGCATACTTCATGTGGGGTGGTGTAGTAGGGAAAGTGTTAACTGGACTGAATTAATATAAACTCTGCCCCAGTCCACTGCTCATTTTGTTACTGACAAATTTGACTACATTGTACTCACGGTATGTTGGAGGGACACTAATTTCTCTCACAACTTCGTCTCCAAATTTGTACTTTGGCCAGGTCACTTTAAGGTAACCTTTTCCCTCCCTCGTCTTTTGTGTCTCTCTCAACAGATTCTCGTTAAAATGCAGGCTGGCTAATACATGCCTTTGAAAGACAGAAACGTAATTAAGCCAATCAAACCTATAGTAACATTCATGGTCATGTATCCTGATGTAAAACCATTTTCATCAAAGCAAGTTGCAAAAATTGCAATGTGTAGTTCCAGAAAATACCCATCAATGCCCACCACAGAGGGAATATGGAAATTCTGGAGGGGTGGGGGATCCTAAGTTACTTTCCCTTTGTGGTGGGGGTATGGATATTTTCTGAAACTACACAATCAGTCATTATGTCCACATATCCCTTCCAAACAGAAAGCTTCAGATAATGAATTTATGAATTTATTTATTTCAGAAGGAAAGGGGCCAGCAACAATCACAGGAAATAATGAAAATAAGAAGTGGCCATCTGAGAATAAAAAGTTGATGTTAGTGTAACTTAAAATCAGCACAGTTATTGATACATCTCTCATTTCTATGGGCATATTATTTATTATATAGAATTCCATACATTGCACGGTTCATTGCAACTTCATGTAGAGAGCATGCATAATATCCGTGAAAAAAAGTACTGACTATTTAGAGCGTAAAACCATTTTGTTATCAACTGAAGGGTTGTGTGCAACAAGGGCATAAGTGACTCCTGATCACATTCTAAATTCTCCCTTAGAAAACAATTAATAATTTGAAGGAGAATTTAGAATGTGATCAGGAGTCACTTATGCCCTTGTTGCACACAGCCCTTCATTACTAATAAATTTCGAATTCAAGCATAACAAGCACATGGCACGCTTTGATTCTATTAAGTGCATTTCCTGTCTTGCAATAAAGATAATGATATCCCGGTTGAGTGGTTTGCACTATTTGTTGCAAAATAAATCAATTAGCTGCCGTACCGGCAGTCAGAGGGCTGGTACTCGATACTTTTTTTGTTCTGTTTCACGGATATGATGCATGCTCTCTATTAAGTTATGAGCTGTCTGTGTTTATTTTTACTCTTTCAATGGTACCTGCAAAATGTCCCAAGCCAAGAGAAGCAAATCATCTTAGGATGAAACTGGTTGAGGGTAGAATGGAAACCTTCCAAACAGCTTGTTTGTTCTGTGGTAGATAGTTTTTTTATGTCATTCAGAATCCGTGTGTTTGTCAGGAGTTTCTTCAACTTGTCGTATGCATTTGTGCCTGAAAATAATAATAATGCCAGTAATTATTGTCAAATAATGAGCAAACAAATAATTATTATTATTACAGTTGAAATTACTGAAAAGTTATTACTGGTCTGCAATAAAAAATATGGAAACCACAAGTTGATCTTAATTGATCAGTACATGTGTAGGGTCAAACAGAAGGAAATTTCACAGCACTGAATTTTCAGTTGATATATGACGGGTAACAAATATTAGATCCCTATAACACATTTTTGTCCTCACTGACCATCAAGTATGGAAATATATACTCATTCCACTAGACAACAATATTCAGGGTGCCACCAATTCAAACTGTGAAAAAGCACCTTTAGTTATTACATTGTTGTTTTTGTTTATTTTGAGTTATTAATAATTATTAGTTTGTAATATATGATGTCATTATTCCTTTTTGCTTGGTGGGGCCCATATTATTAACAATAATTGAAGGGCTTTGTGCAAAAGGGGCATAAGTGACTCCTGATCACATTCTAAATTCCCCCTTAGAAAACAAAGAATTTCAAGGAGTCACTTATGCCCTTTTTGCACACAGTCCTTCAATTATTTACAGAAAAGAGTACCATAACTATACTAACCATTTTTTATCCAAAATCTTGGAGAGAGTTGACCATGAGTACAATTCTTGAAGAGGGGATCTGGATGGTTGGTGTGTTTATTGCTGATATGTCTCATAACTGACTTCCATTTTGCTAGAATCAGCTGTTCAAAGCCAAGCTTTGTCGAGGTTGCACACCAGTTGAGATGATTCTTAACTGATTTCTGCCAGTGCCTGATTAGCTCGCAGCCACTTTCTTTACCCATTTGTATCATCTTCTTTGAAATTGTTTTGGCCACATGCCAAATATCAAAGAAGTGTCGAGTGTTGGGCTGGCACACCCTTATCCACTTGGCAATGGACCGGTGCCTGTCCGAGACGAACACAGCAATTGCCAGCCCAGTCAGCTTTAGGAAGGCAAAGGAGTCTTGAGCACCTTTAAGCTCCATGTCCCCACTGCTATTTACTTGGTTTGCCTAAAACATAAAGCATTTTTAAGACCTCCATATTCCCCCCACCACCTAACAGATACTAGTAATAGGCAAAGCCCAAAAATAGAATACTGGTAGATAGCTAAATATTTTCATTATGGAGTAATTTACTACAAGTACCAGAATGGATTGCGAATTCATGGACTACAAGAACAAAAGGAGCTGTGCAGAGGTTTCTGTAGTTGCAGTATTTGACACCATAATGAAGATGTCATATTTATAACCTTTTTTGAGTGCTAATTAATGAAGCTAAATGAACCACGTATTACATGTTATTGAAATATAAATATGGCTTACCTGAGCTATCTCAAAATGTACAATTTTTGCAATTGTACAACAAAGCATGGTGTATGCCCCATATTTAGCACAGTGGCCCATAGAATAGAATCTACCGTCGCCACTCCATACTGCGTCCTTGATGTTCTCGAGCTGGTTTATAAGTCCTGTGCGGTACATCTCCCAGTGATGCAGTATGGCAGGGAACAGAAACTTGCTCTGATGAACAAAGTAGGTGCGCACACAGTACACAGACAAACCCATGTGTCTAAACACCAGGAGAACCTTTGACATAGATGCACCAGCCATCAGGATGCCAAAACTCAGCAGTATGTTGCCAGCAGGATACCGGCCCAGTACCAATGGCTGTGACCTCCAGACAAATGACTGTGGTCCACATTTCCTACAGTTCTGTGACACGGTCACCATTGTCCCATTCTTTGTCATTTTTACCTCTGGAGAGCCCTCTTTGCAATTGAAGCAAAACAATGAAAATATGGCTAGCAGTCTTGTGTAGAACACTATGACCACTTCTAGAACAGCTCCTTGTGTTGGATATATTACTTCTAAAACTTTTCTCTATTGGTAAAAGTCTAGAAATGCTGTCTGTACCTATCCCAGATTTCCGAGTACTCTTCATGGTTGTGATTTCCTTGTTGTTCCCTTCATGAATTATTTATGAGCTTTAGAAATAAAAGGGAAAAGCTCTCATACTTGTATTCTTTACTCTTCACTAATAGGCACATCCAGGAATTTTCAAAAAGGGGGGTCCAATTATTAAAAATCATAGTCGGAAATATTTTTTTTAGCAAGTGCTAATATTTAGGCTAAATTAGACTTGAGAGGCGGGAGGTCGGACCCCCTTTACCCTCCCCTAGCTAGATCTGCCACTGTCTTTGGAAACACCGATAGGACTTGCCTGATATCATTAGTGGAGGGGTTATCCTCAACCTCTTCGTCATCGCCCTCATCATCGACTGCGCTGCTTTCTTCCAATGAATCCCAATCTGGGTCCTCACCACCTTCGCCTTCCTCCTCTCCATATTCGTCCTTATCCATTCTTTCGTCTGCCTCATCATCAGTCTTGTGCTCTATAACCATGCCTTCCTCCTCTTCCTCAACCCCGCTGTTATTACCAGTTTCATCAACCTTGTGATATAAAATGGTTTTATAAATTATGAAAAATAAGTAGCTTCAGCAAGACATAACTTCACCTGCAGTGGCACAACCAACTACTTTTATCTTTAGTTTTAAATTTTGCCAGCAAAATTTAAATTGCATAAATGATAGGTATAATCACTGCAATACTTAGCAATATTTAATTGACAAAATGAATAACAATACCCTATTCTAATAAAGAAATATAGTTCTTATTATTTTGGTTGATTTACTTTGGCAATCGGCTAATCACAAGCTCTATTTTTATCTGTACGTGAAGGTAAAGTCCTATATAGTCGGAAATTATCCATCACGATCCTATGTACGTGTCAGTGAAAATCTACTCTTCAATCGATATATTGTTTTTTTATAGGATATATAAATACCTAAATTATGGACAGAGTTCTGTTCCCTTTTTTTATGGCCCAAGCTCAAAGCATGCCGGCCATAAAAAAGGTTAAAAAAAACTTACGGTACGGACCGAGCACTCGGTTAATAAGAATTCGCAAAATTGTTTTGCTATAAAATAAATAGAGATTATTACATGTTAAGAGCTTGATATCGTTTTTATTCACGAGGTTTTCGTATCATATCGCGAACGAGCGAGTCCTCGAGCGATATGGTTTTTATTCACGGCTTTATCACACGGATATCAACCCCAAATGTGTAATAATAATGTTTATCAGCTGTTATTACTTACACATTGATTTTCTTTGGCAATGGCCTTCCATCAATCCCTCTGCAGTCGTAGCTTACTGTTATGTTTTTGCAGCCGGCGAGCTTTCACGTTCAACCTTTTACACTTCCTGCTCGTTCTTTCACACGTTCCACTTGTGCATTGTATGTGATCTGTATGCGTCCGTTTATTTTCACTTGCAATCTTCGTTTGAGAGGACTTCTCCGATTTCTGAGGTAGTTCAGAAGCTAAGGGAGATCGATCACTTAGTTCTCTCTCAAACGATTGCACAGGATCCGCGTCAGTGTCCTCGCGATCTGCTATTGAACTAAACGCTGTAGCTTCCATGTCTTCGCAATCAGTCTCCTGCTCTGTAACCATGTCCATGTTGTCTTCCTCCGTTTCTGTATTCTCGTGAGCTGTTGTCGAACTACATGCCGTGGCCGTAGCTTCCGTGTCCTCGCGACCTGTCGAACTACACGCGTTAGCGGTAGTTGTTTTCGTACTAGATGATCTTGATCGCTGTCTTCGCGGGGTTGCAGAACTGATCTCTCGCAAAAACTGAAATAATAATAACATCGAAATTATCCTCTTAAACTGTCTCATATTCATTTAGAGTCTGAAGCTATGCTGAGAGGTTTAAAATCTAAAAAAAATCACACATTTTCAAGTTTCAATGAAGTTTTAACTCTTGAAGACAGTTTTTTCAAGAGTTTTTATACCGCCCGATTTTTCCATATTTTCGCGTACTTTGAATCTTTTGTCATTGACTACACATTTCAGGCAACAAAATGGGCAAAATATGTTTCATAGGAAAATAATACACGAGAATAAGATTATCATAATACGTTTTTCGCACATTTCGGTTGTGCCGTCCAGTCGAAACACAATGTAAACAAGCAGAAACACTATGAATGGACTGACATTTTTCGATTTTCTACGATCTCGAGGACTCGGCTCAGGAGCTGTCACGGAACAAACTGCTACGTCAATGGTGGGGACTGATCCTTTCTCAAGAATCCTCTTCTCTTTTATTGGCTTGGCTTGGCCTTCCGCAAGGAGGCTGCTCCATCCAAGCCGCGAATAACAGGACGTTTCGAAGTGCACGGAACACAGCGCCGATGCCGGGGTCGGAACGAAACCGTCTCGATGTCTTCTAACAAAGCGCACCCAAAGCTTCCTCACCTTCTCATTCTTTGGGAAAACATGCATTGATACACCAGGGGTGTAAGTGGAGTTCGTACAGCTGACATTACCTGGCCCTCCGGCCACGCAATACTTTCCTCCTTGCTTCGCCATCTGAAAGAACTGACTGAGGAAGAGCGGGCCTCCGGTGTCTCTAACAACCATGTGACGTCACATGAATACTAATTACGAGCTCGAAATCTGTCGCCATTTTCAAGGCCAAAAACCGCATTTTGGGCTATATTCGCGTCCCAAAAAAGGCCCCAATATTCTTTTTCCAGAGATAAAAAGTATTTTTATTCGAAAGTGGCATACTAACCTTCTAATTTAAGTCAATTTTAACGACTTCATAATTTCGCTTCATAGGCACTTTAAACACAACGAAAACAAAGTGTATGTTCTTAGGTACTCGCACTAGGCTCGGTAGGATACCTGAAAATCCGGGAATTAGCACGTCAAATGGTTGAAAGAGTTAAATCCTACAAATGTCTAGGCGTCCACGTTGATGAACTACTCACGTGAGAATGTCACATTGATACTATCTGTAAGAAAGTTTCTAAAGGACTTCGTGTCTTAAGAAGAGTGAAGCCATTTGTACCTTCTAATATCCTGTTTTATATCTATAATTCTTTAATAGCCCCCCACCTTGATTATTGCAGCTCTCTATGGGGTTCCATGGGAAAGTGTTTGTCTGATAAAGTTCAAAAACTTCAAAATAGGGCTGCCAGAATCATTACAGGGTCAAACTACGACATTAGATCTAGGGACATTCTACAGCAACTTGGTTGGAAAAACCTTTCGCAACGGCGAAACGACCAAATGGCACGTATGATGTATAACACAATGAATGGCCTGGTCACTGGCTGTTTATACCAGCTTTTTACAAAAACAGGCGATGTACATCGTTACCAGTTTACGTAATTCAGAACATAGCTTGTTCGTTCCTAGGCCAAACTCTGAGGCACTCAAACAAAGCTACTCCTACAGAGGCGCTCGTCTATGGAATGGTCTCTCAGAAAATCTGACTGAAGCTGGTAGTCTTTCTGTTTTTAAGACGTACCTTAATAGTAATAGTTGAAAGTGGTTAAATGATGTTTTTAGATTTTTAGATCTATTTAGATTTTCTTGTTGGATCACGGCTCTCCGGAAGAGCATCATTGTATGATTGAGACTCCGTGTTTAAATAAAGAGTTTATTATATTATGTAGATACATATACTTATACCGCCTCACTGGTTAGCTCAGTTCGTAGAGCACGGTATAGAGTGTGGGAGGTCGGGTACAAATCCTGGCCGTATCGTTGGGCAGGCAGGGACGTATCTAGCCTTTAGGCCTGTGCCTGCAATCATTTTCGGTCCTCAAAACTTTTAATTATAAATGAAAAATAAAATGAACTCAGCACTGCAGGATTTTAGAATAAAAATAAATTTGTATTTTTAGCCAAGTCACGACTGAGTAATTTTTAGATGACCGCTTCTCTTTTACTTGGCTCAGCTCACTCGAAATACCTATTTGTTGGGTAGTCTGTGGCGGGAAATAGGCGTGCACGTGCGCCAATGCCGAGGTGGAATAGAGAGAGGACGATGTGTTTGCAATGCATAAATTAAGTGCAAGCTCAGAAGACGAATGCAAACAACAGAGTTATTTTCAAGATATATAACTACCAATGCTACTCTTTTCCTTGGCAGTGGTCACCATCATGAACCACCATGAAATTCAAGCCTAATTAGCATGTTTCGGTGCTGTTGGTGTCTCCTTTGCTTCGACAGTCTTTCAGCGGCTAGTAAATCAAAATGTACTGTCAAAACATTTACAAGTAAGTGATCAAAAAGGATACTGTAAATTAATAGTTGTTTATAATTTCACATAAACCTACATACTGAGCTATCACTGACACAGGCAAACGGGCAGCCTCGGTAGTATACCTTGAAAATAACTGCATTATTTTGCTAACCTCTTAGGCTACTGACCTGGCAAAAGAGCTGGCTTGAAAATTGGCCTGCTGTTCTGTGTGTAGGCTTTGATATTATTAACAACTATTATGTTTTGACAGTTGTATGACAAATTAGCTTGACCGGGCCGAGCTGCTGAAAGAACGAAGCAATCAAACTACCGACACATGCTAAATAGGCTTGAATTGCATGGTTGTTCATGACGGTGATCCACTGCCGAGCACATGAGCAGCCTCGGTACTTCTATACCTTGAAAATAAACACTGTTGTTCGCATTCGTCTTCTGGGCTTGCACTTTATGTTCGCATCGTGAAACGGCTATCTGCTACGCCACCAGTATGGAATTTTCTGCCTCGTTGCCCAGACGTCTCTTTCGCGATGAGATGTCTAGTTTCCCAGGCTACTACACAGAGGCAATTTCTAAAAAGTGGCACCCCCGACGGGACACTGCAACTAGCAGGTGTTAGAACAGCTCGAACAAGAGCAAAGAATCAGCAATCTACAATTGTGATATGACTTTGGATACAACATGGAATCTGCAGCTATGAATTATACCAGGCAAGACATATGAAACACGTTTTCCCTACTACGCTCCAACTACGTGTAGTACGTGTAGTAGCATATGTTTTCTTGAACTCGACACAAAGATGCCTTTCGAGGAAAACTTGTTCAGCGCAGAACCATTCACTGTCATGTGCGTGGCAGAAGAAAGACGAAGAAAGGCTGAGATGAAGTAAAGCAATATCAAACAAATGCAATGCTCTGGTCATGTGTCGTTCAACCGTCGTGCCGTTGTATGCTCCCTAGTACTTTTTTGCCTGAAAAAGAAAAAAAAATGGAAACAATAACACCATTTCATACGGGAAATCCTTAAATCCCGAATTACACGATAACTCGGAAAGTTGAAAATATTGTATTATATTATAGCCGATCGACCAAGCGTAGTGTACTAGCATAGTAGGCGTACTAGCGAAGTCAACAACTCTGAATTTCTTTGGGGGCTGATCAGTAGCCATAGTAGACATACTAACGTAGTAGCCATAGTTTCAGCCGCTTGAAAAATCGTCAGTGATATTTTGAGAAATTTATTAACACAATCAAGAGCGAGAATCTACCAAACGTATTTTCGTATTTTCATTACTATTTATAGTTAGTGGTTTTATATTTAGCTTTTAATGCCTAGTGAATATTGTTCTATCATAATTTTACCTTTATGCTCTTATAATTGTAATTTCAATTTTTTGTAGTTGTTAGCTTCTATTATTGTATTTATTAGCTTAGGAGGGCCACAAGTTTATTAGTGCTCCACTATTGAGTGTTACCCTCTTGAAATAAAGTTTTCATTCATTCATTCACTACCTCTGTGCTACGGCATTTTCACAAGTTAGGTTATTTTTAGAACGGTTTCCCGCTATTCTTTGGTTGCAATCATTCCTAATAGAATAAAATCACAAAAGCGTAGCAGGCATGTTGTTGGTATAACAAAAGACGCTAATTAGGCATCCTTTGTTCCGCCACTGGTGTAACCACTAATTGGCGGCAAAAATAATCTAAAAATAGCCTAACTTGTGAACACGCGGCGTCATCTATATAGTAGATATGGACGCTTTTGGTTATGGGCTCTTGACACAATTAATTTTCTTCTTTTTGTTAAGCTTAATTTTTCTATTGTGTGCAACAAAATTATTTCTTTGGAAAAAAAGGTTTCTCGAATTCAAAAATATCAGCGTTTTTTTACCTAGCGCTCAGGAGTCCGGATGTGCTCCCGAGGGGTCTGGGCATAAAATGTGCGGACCGCTCAGCAAGCAATCGAATATTTCATTTCTTTTCTAGCTAATCCCCCGGGTCACCGATTAATTCACAAATTAATAGAATGTCATCTGATGATCTCTTTCTTTTTCTAGCTAATCCCCGGTCACCGATTAACTTAGAAATTAATAGCCAAATACATATTTAAATGTACATGTATGCTACTCAGGCTTGAAAAATCATCAAGAGACATTTTATTGTATGAAACCTGTTACAGATTGTAAGCGTAGTTCTATAGTGTGACACCATTATCATGTAATTATTAATTATTTGGTTTACAGTCAACGTACCACAATTGTATACGACTCCGAATAAAAATGTCAGTCTGTCTGTATTTTTAGGACGAGGAGGGGGGTGTAGTTGTAGAAAGCTATATATTTTCTGAGGATAGTTCAGGTGTGAGGTGCTTTCAAAGGCTGTGTGAATAGACTCATGCCATTCCTTTAATTTACTGTAGATACAGACTGAGACAGAGGTTGTTCAAACAGACAAGGAGACAGAAACTGTAAAGCTCACAACACGTGAACAGCAGGTTAAAGTATATTCGGTAAGAACAATACTTGCATTAAATTTATTGCTGAATTGAAGCTGAACAAAATATGGTGATTTATCAGTGGTGAGCTACCAGTTATTTGCCGATGCAGAAGGCCATATTTTGTGATAGCCAAGTTCAATAATTGTTTCATTATTCAGCTAAGAACACAACATATTATTTTGTGCAAATTGGCATGTTTATCATGCAACCATATTTTGCAAACCGAAAAAGAAACACTGAGTATGTTCAAAAATTATTTGCAGCAAAAAATATTTCAACCAATCAAGAATTCAGAATAGCAGGACATTAATAATAATTGATATCGAATAGCTCAACTGTAATAATTATTTATTTGCTTTACTATATGTACTCTGTCAGAGTACCCCACCATGCAAAAAGTGCATCGATCTGCGGAGTGAGAACAAGAACCTGAAGGCTAAAGTCACGAGATTGAAGGAGAATGTATTGCGCCTAAAACAAAGGCTGGATAGTCACCAATGCCCTGTGGTTGAACCTCACAAAGAAATGCTGTCGATAGCTATGGATAACAATAAACTATGTAAAAAAGTACATAATTTATTATAGACCTGATGTTTGAGGTTCAGATAGGGTGATTTACAACATGGTTATCCCTTATCCCCACACCCCTGAGACTATTATCGCTATTGAGCTGTCAATTTCGGTTATCCCAGCTCAACTGGTTATCCCTTACCCCATATTGTGGGGGCAGGTTGTTCCTTACCCCAATTTTGTTAGTTATTCCTATACCCCTAACCAGGCCCCATCTTTGTACCATGGATTTTCAATCTTGATAATTAAGAAGTTCTACGAAACTAAACATTGTGTAAATTAAACATTTAAACTGAAGCTGCCTGTGATAAAGACAATTGTATTACCTTTATACAAACAGCTGTTCAAACTGATGATTATGTGGATGCTGAAGGCTGTCCAGATACCGGTAGAGTTATGACAGTGACTACGAAGAGGAGGAGGAAGAATGTCTGGAGGATGACAAGTGATGATGCAGAGTGGACACCAGAGCAGGAACAGTGTTATGAGCAGTTGGTGGAGGATGACGACAATCAGCAATCCGATCCAAGATAATTTAATAAATATTATATTAATACCATAAGCCCAAAATGTCTGAGCAAAACTCTGTCCAAGCGACTCACCCGTGATGATCTGATCCCCCCATCCCCCATTGATTTCAATACTTTTCTAAAAACGTTTCCTTTTAGGCTGGAATGGAAAGGAAAAAACATCAAAGATGAGCCAAAGGGGATTGTGTTCTTAACAAGGCTTCTGCTACTCTTCCAGCACTGCCATCTTTGTTTCCAAAGCAGCCCAGACCTTGATGTATCCCAAACTATAAACCTTCACACTGACACGGGCAGCCTCGGTAGTATGCTGGTGGAGTAGGTCTTTACATTAAACAAAACATATTGTATACTACAAAAAAGATAGATAGATATCGCATACACGTGGAAAGAAGTCTGGTAACAATGATACCAGAGTGGGGCTAGTTGTCCCAAAGAGCCGGTCAGAAATGTCTTATTTCTAGCTGTACAGCATGGTTGTGTTCCTTATGCCATAAGGAAATTAACAATATTGTCTGCCATTGACTGTAAATTTGTTATCTTCCTGCATGACAAGCTTTATGAATAAGGTCAATAGTGTACTAATATTTATGTTCCAAATATTCGATTTCAGTGCAATCATTGTCCTCTGTTTTGGAGGAACTTCAAGACAGCTTGTAAACTCCTCCTGTCAACCTAAGTATTGACCAGGATGACATTGTGGAGGATGATTTAGCTTACAAGAATCAGAGGTTTGATGCCACCAGACCACCACAGATTATGTTTGAACAGCAGCCAGCCGTTTACACTTTGGGGGGGGGGGGGGGGGGGGGGGGGGAGAACCAAAACGTGAATTATATTCACAATTCTTCTCGAGTCTGGTTGACTCACAGGCATTAAGGTTGTTTGAACGACCTCCAAGGCGTTGAATGTCCTTCTATAGCTCAACCGTTGTTTTCTCTGGCCACATGAAAATCCTGGGCAAGATGATGGCCCACTGCATTGCCCAGTGTGGAGTTGCATTTCCAGTGTGTTACTGGTATCTAATTCACTGGAGATGTTTTCCAGGCGCTTCCATGTGTAAGTATCGCTGATGTAAGAGATGCAGATGCCATGGATTTCCTCGAAAAGGTTAGCAAGAATCATAAAAACATATGTCAGCGTGAGCTATACAGTTATAAACAGGAAACCCTGATGGCCGGAGTGCCTTAAAACGTGCTGGACCTTCTCTAGTTACAATCCATGGTTAATCCAAATGGCATCAAGCATGCACATTTTGGAACTGAAGGGATGAGTTGGATTCACCACATAGCACTTTCTTTTCACTCCTATTTTCTTTTATAATTCACATATATCGACTATACATGTAGATGACATTTCATGCATCAGTATCAATATCATATGCTAATGATGTATCAACATGGCTGGCCATGCTTTCTTTACTCTCTGGCTTTTTCTCCTTTTTGTCGGTTTATTAAGTAATGATCCGGCTAAGAACGATAGCAGAATCCATTGTTCTGCGGCAATGGGCCTCCCTCACATACGATTTTGCTTGAAGATATCTTAAGTGCTTTAGAAGATGTCTAAAGTCCAAACTACATCTCGAAAATAAAGTATTTTTACGCTATTGGCCCTTTTTCTGTGAAAGCTCAGACAATCCACCATCCAGCCAATCCGAAATGGAGAAAAAAAAAGATCTTTCAATCGCAAATTTGAGAAATTTCCTCACAGTCAATATTCTTCAAAATTAAACCATAGTTTGATCAAAAATAAATTCAAATCTCAAAAATTATCGAATGAAAATGCATTATTTCGATGTGTCTATTGAATTTACAAGTATTAACCAATGAAATTACGAGAAAGAACAATAGAAAATTAACACATTTTACATTCCTTTGCCGTTCATGTTATCGTTCTTAGCCGGTTCATTACTTAATTTGGAATTGGCCTGTAAACTACTCAACTAGCAACTTTAATAACTCTGTGAGCTGCTGGTACTCTCATATTAACTGCCGCTACTGTCTACCCCGGAATATTCATGTTCGAGCTTTGCTCTGGTCAGAGATCAAGGTTAAGACTACGGTGGCTTATAGGGGCCACAAAAAGGTTATTTCTTTTACAACTGGCCATAGGGTCAGCAGTCAGCGTAACAAGATGGTAGGTAATTTTTTTGTCACTGTGAATTTTTCTATATATTTCTAGATTGTTGCAATTGTCTTCTTTAGAACTAAAAGTTCCTACTATCATTATGGGTGCTTCTGAACTGACGGAAGAAAGCCTTGAATAACTTTGTTATAAGAATTTGGGTCTGTTAACTACCAAAGTGGAGGACAAAGTATGACGATATTATTACCAAGCTCCCAAAGTTTGAAGCTAACTACACGGAAATTAATAAGGATAACCAGCTACTTAAAGAACAGAATATTCCTCTGAGCAACCAACTAAAGCAGCAAAGTGATAACCTGAATGACATGGAACAATATTCTCTAAGAGAACAAATGCTCTTCGTGCTGAAATCGTGAGACTACGTAATTTTAGCCTGAGAAAACAGGCAACTCTTATCACTCTCCCTGCGAAAGACTCAAAGAGACTTTCTCTTTCGCTGGGAGAGCGATAAGAGTTGGCTGTTTTCTCAGGCTACACAATTTCAGCTTAGCAATTAATTTATAATATTACATGTTTAATTTTAAAATTATTCCAGATACTGATAGTGATAGGATAGTGATCCGCTCATAAATGTTTTATATGTAAGTTATAGTCTTTTGACTCTTTTGAACTTTCGTACGTTTCGTCTCCGGGAATGTTATATATATGTATATCGCCATTGGAACTGGAGGGCATTGCGATGAATGACTTGATTTATTCTTAGAACTAATAATAACTTATTATTTTTTACAGGCATGTAAATAATGTAATAATGTACTTAAGCTCAAGAGCTTTGAAATGTTTTCTCATGCCAAGCTTATTGTATAATAATTAAAGATCACATGTAATTTTTCAGGTGTGCAAATTCCTCAGGGAGAGAAAAGTCGACAAGGATGTTTTAATAAAGATTAAGAATAAAAAGGTATGCAGTTAGTATAATATTATTGTACATTTCAGGCACTGAGTGTACATGCATGTACATGTATTAATAGTAAAATGGTGGCCGTTTTTTTAGTTTCCTTGTTGTCTACCTTGTCCAGTCTGTGTATGAAGGGTAAAGCACAAGACTGATCAAGGGGGTCAAGACTACAAGAGCCAAGAGTTATATAAAGGAAGAAGCTTAGCTCTGTATCATCTACATCTGCCAAACTTGTAAAGGAGATCAAGATCAGAACTACAAATGTCAGAGTTGCTTGGCAACACTACAATGAAGTCAGCGAGCGGCATATCATGGTACGTGAGTACTGTTGGTGGACAGAGAGAAGTGTCATTTTCAATAGGTACCACGTATAGTGAAATTATTGGCATTGTACAGGCCCTGTTTTTCCCCAGATGAAAAACGTTCTAAAGGAGAGGCATCTGAGCTTGGCAGCTTCAAAGTTGATATCATTGGTGAGGATGGATTTGCCTTGGAGGAATACATCAACGAGAACAGATTGACAAAACCAAGAATACACCTCATGTCAAGTGATCATGAGTAATGAAGAGAAATCAGATGACGATAGAGATGATTCTGACAATGAAGTGACGTTTAATCCTAATATCAACCAAGCTTAATATTTTATCTGAAAGTACGATTTTATTATTGGACAGAGGTTGCAACAAAACCATTAAGTCTGTAATATGTGCTTCTCTAAGAACTGATAAAGTAAGACAGTCCTCAAACGTACTTGTAAGTAATACTTCCCGTGTTTCTCGCCGGTATCACCTCTGATGCTTTAATGAAATGAGTATATGCTTCACGTGTTACATACAGAAGTTTCAATGTGAGGCTAAGGGGCAATTCTATTCTCTGAGCCTCGTATGGAAACATTTGTAAGTGAAGCAATATTATGATCAAAAGAAGCCTATTGCAAAAAATATTTGATAATGAAGTTCGGTAACGCCTACATTTCTTTTTGAAATGTAAATGTGACCGTCTGCTACTATATTGTATAGTTATCTTTACATGATACTTCCAATACGACCTAGAATGTCTATGTATACGGTCAGTGCTTCCTCTGGGTTGGGGTCCAATACCATCATCCTCTTAATGCTATTAGAATAAATCAAGATGGCATCCAATGTTCGTGTTCCGAGAGGTTTCATTTCAAGTGTATGGGAATGTCTGCCAAGGAGCCTCACTGCTTTCAGAGACATGGTACTGCACTCCTTGTAACCTGCCACAGTTCTCTGACATCTTTTTCATTTTCAGTGGGACAAAGCTTTAGAGAACTGTCGATTCATTCGAGTGATTAGAGTTCAGTGACTCTACCCACTGAATGGATTAATGTCCACATAAACGCTAACCTAAATACCAATACTATTTATAGCAAAGTGGACGAGGTTCTGGATTTGTTTAATACATGTCAGTTTGACATATTGTTTATCGCTGAAACCAACATCGATGGCTCAGTATCGAGGTCCCTTCTCACCCACTTGCACTATCGCGTTATTGAGGAAGTGAGCTGGTGGTATATTAGTGTATATACGATCTAGTATCAGAGCTTATTGACGAACAAATCTGGAGCCTGTTGGCATCAAGTCGATATGTCTGGATGTTAAGGGCTGTGGAAATTCCTGGTTCTTAATATATTGTTCACCAAGCAAATGCAAAATCGCAGACTTTACTTCGTCCTGTGCTGATGCAACCGAACAAATGTATGCCAAGTGTAAGGAAATACTGTTTATTGGAAACTTTAACATGGATATGCTCGCGGGTCCTATTGATATTCAAGGACCACATCAGGACTTGTCAAGCTTTTTTGATCACTTATGCCTTATTAATGCAATCGATGAACCAACTAGAGTGACAGCTACAACAAAACTTTGCTAGATGTTATTATTGTATCACACTCAGAACGATTTGCATCAGGCAGCACGTTGCATCTCGGAATCAGTGACCATGACAAAGAAACCATGAAAAAGAAACAAGGTGACAGCTATGAAAAGACGCAGCGGCTGATTGATCATCTGGCTCTGTTGATTTGTTTTGAAAAAAAAAATACCATTACTATCCGGTAGCAAGTCAAACACTGGCGCTAACACCACTCACCTGATTGAAGATGGCTAAGTTGTCTGGGATCCCGGTGTGCTGATTAACAAATACTTCTCGACACCAGTCATCGGAATCAAAAACCTGTACAGAGCCTGTCGGTGGAGGATTTCGAGAGCCATCCAAGCGCTGTGTTGATTACAACTAAGTCATCCAACTTTGACTTCTCGTTTGAGCCTACGAAGCTGATCTCCTGGTTGGCTTGAACGTCAAGAAATCATGTGGACCCGACGAGTTCTCGCCAAAGATACTCAAGATCGCTGCACTGAGGTTATTTAACTACTGGCCTAAACAGTTGAAATTGAGTAATGTGTCACCTGTGCACAAAGAGGAGGAAGAGACAATCAAGCTTAACTACCGCCCGGTTAGCGTCCTATCCACCATCCCAAAATTGTTTGAGAGAGTGAAGTATGCCCAACTATACATGAAATTTTCACACATCTTCTCGGACAATATGTCGGGGTTCCTCCGAGGCCACTCCTGAGAAATGACGTTGGCATTGTGGCCGTAGTTCTATCGAAAGCATTTGACTCAATCTGTCACAACCTACTCTTGGCAAAGCTGAAATCTTACGGATTATGCCGTTGGTCTGATAAAGTCGTATCTATCACACATATATCAACGAGTCAAATGCAATGGGGTCTACTCAGACTGGCTATCAGTTAACATCTCATCACTACGACTGTATGCAGATAACACTATTCAATATGCGGCTAATTTGTGCCCCACAACTCTCGAATTTACCGTTAACCAGGACATGATGGCTGGTTTACTGGGAACTTCCTACTAATAAATACTTCCAAAACCTATTATGAGTTCTCTATTGGGGTAAGTCGATCGAGATCGAGCCTAAACTCAAGATACTTGGTGTAACTCTGGATAAGACGCTACAAGCCACATATCACTAACATGCTGAAGAAAGCGTATGCTAAGATTGCGGCTCTGTGCAGGATCATGCATCTTGTACCATTTAGTACGATGATTTCACTACACAAGAGCTATGTATTACCACATTTGGAATACTGGTCTCCTATTCTTCTAGGAATATCTAAGGCACTATTGTAATAAGTTTGAAAACGTTAATCACTACGGTTTAAGAACTCTTTTAAATTTAGGTAACACTGTAAATTATGACACTTGTCTATCTATGGCTTCTATGGACTCATTGGAGCAGAGACGATTTGAACACTCACTCGTATTATTTCTTAAATGTTTTAGGATGCAGGGCCCAACCTATATCTCCCCTCAACTTACAACCTCAATGTTACTCAGCCTTCCTATAGTAGTTTATATATGCATAACTTTTATTATATCACATATCTGGAACCAAATACTCACTTCTACGTCCGAGTTTCGTACCCATATTATGGGAGTTTTCCGGCTGCCAATGCAACAGCTGTTTATAGGCTGAACTATTTGTGATTACAATAGTTGCCACAATTTTGGCTATATCATATTCCAGTTAGATTATATACGATTCTTCGCACCCCCCCCCCCCCCCCCCATGAATCGCTTTGACATTTTACCCCAAAAGCAACAGACCTCATGAAAAACTTTTTTCTGCAAATAAAATTCTAAAGCGGCGTTCTTATGTTGTTGTTATGACGTAGTAATTATTTTACCTATGCTACAACATGCAAATATGTTTACTCCAGGCCACGAAATATTATATATTTCAATAAAATCGACGATTTCACGTTAATGTCTAATATAAAAGGTATTACTGCGTCATACTTATGTTTTTTTTGTCACGTACACAGTGTCTGGTTCTCCTGGTGTCTCTAATTGCACACGCTAAATCACTTAGCCATGACATAATAATAGTTTATGTCACAGTAAAGGTATATCAAGTGTTGAGACGAAACCATGATGGCCTACTTTCTTCGTAAAATGAAAAGACGGTCATATCAGCAAATTGCTGTGCGCTGTAACATATCAAAGTCCATGGATTGGACCTTGAAACTTGGTGCAGTGCCATTGAAAACCTGTCCTAGAATTGGCCACCCATACAAGCTATCTGGTCTGGATGTTCGGCATTTAATCCGATCTGTGCATTATTACGCAGTGAAGATGTCAATTTTACAGTCAAGAAGTTAGTGGAATTTAGTGGACTTGACTTCAAATGTACCAGCTACAGGACATACGCTCGTCGTCTTAATCCAGAATGGTACAGGTTTCTACAGACACGTGAAAAAGGCCTACTTAGCGCTAACGATAGAACACTTAGACTCAAATTTGCCAAAGAATGGCACAACAGCCATATTTATGGTTTTAAGACATTGCTTCTTATTTAGACGGTGTTTTGTTTGTCTACAAGGAGAATCCAATGGGAGAAACTATGCGCCTGAAAGCAAGGGTTTGGCATAAACCAAACAAAGGACTGAAAATAACGAGCGAAGGGTCAAAAGGTTGCACCTCATCGTTGTTATTTCTTACGGTGCGGGAGTGATATTTGTCGAAGACTATGAAAACATGAATGGAAACTATTTTGCAGATTATATCAGAAGGAATTTTAATTTATGTTTTCGTCTTTCTCACAAGGGGTTTTACCATAAACGACTGTTCGATATGGATAATGATCCTTCCCAAACTAGTGCTACGGCAAAAAATGCAATGAGAGTAATAAAATCAGAATTGCTAGCAATCCCACCAAGATCACCCGATCTTAATCCAATAGAAAATGTATTTCACCTTGTTAAAAAAGGGTTCGGATAGATGTAATAAGAAATCAAAAGAATCCTTTGTCAAATTCAAAGAACGGGTTATACCGAACACTGCTTTCGTTTGATGAAGAAGTAGTGGAGAAAACGATAAATAGTATGCCACAAATAATTGCAGCTATAATTAGGGCTAAAGGTTTCAGAACAAAGTATTACTTTACTGTACGAACGTATACATATCCTAACGGAAACCGCATGCTTTCGAATGATACATTTGGGATTTTAGCCACCTTAATGAAACTGCTTTGAATCAAGATTTGTGTAACAATGACTGGAATAGCATTTTTTTCTGACACAACTAGCATGGACATTGTTCAAATCGTTGAATTCATTATTAGCAAACACATTACACGGAAAAATGTAATTATTCATCCCACCAACAAGCCATGGTTTACTGCGGACATTCGACGGATCATTAGAAAATGCAATCGTTTGTTGAAATCGTATTCCAAATATAAAATTCCAGTCATTTGGGAGTGTTACAGAGTCAACAGAAACTTGGTGACACAGTTAATTCGTATGGGTAAATCGAATTATTTTTTGAAAGTCAATGTGAGCCTCTCAGATCCGAAAACCAACAGCAAATCGTTGTGGAAATATGCAAAGTCTCTGTATGGAAACAAAATTACTTCAAACAATCCCTCGGAGAAAGCTAAATTTTCAATAATTACTTTATCAGTCTGGGTTACCAGTCACCTAATGCTTTTAACGAACGCAACCTCAGTAGATTTTCTACCGAATCGCTTTCCGATATACATACACGCGAAAGTGAAGAGCGTTATTTAATTACGGGTCTCGATATATCCAAAGCATGCAGGGATGACAACATTAGCAACAAAATCATTAAGCTTTCCATCAAAGGAATGACCGTGTTTGAAACGAGAGGTTATTATGCAAATTGAAAATGATCGACCTTTACAAATGGTTCGAGAGTTATCTGATCGGTCACTCGTTTCGAATGGAAATAAAATGCCTCTGGTGTACTCCAAGGCAGCGTTCCTGGGCCCCTGCTTTTCTTGATCTACATCAACAACCTAACTAGCAATATTTCTTCAGATTCGTTCCTTTACGCAGATGATACAGCACTGCTAGAAGTAATCGATTCTTCTCCCGATTTGTCACTTGCAAGTTAAATGCCAATCTTTCTGAAATCAATAGCTGGTCGAAATCCAACCTAGTAATAATGAACTCCAGCAAAACGAAGTCGCTACTTTTCTCTGCTAATAAATCATTAATTTACCACCCGCCTCTATTGTTTGATGTTAACGTAATCAATGAAATACAGTTGCATACTCATCTCGGTATTATACTTTATCTATCAGAAGGCGTCCAAATGTTTAAACATGCTCAAAGGTCTGAAATACAAGGTTCAGCGATCTACTCTAGACACATTATACAAATCGGTAGTATGTCCCTTAATGGAATATGCGGTGTCATATGGAATGGGTGTTCAGCCGGGGAAAGGGAGCTGCTCGAGTCTATTCAATATGATGCTGCCAAATTAGTCACCGGTGCTTTTAAAGGAATAGGTTATCAACTTTTACTTCAAGAATTGGCCTGGGATAAACTTCCTTCACGTCAAATTTACCATAAATCAACATTGTTTTATAAAATTAAAAATAAACAAAAAACGGATTATAATCTTCGTTCAGGCCCTAATATCTCGCATTCTTTGCGTATCCGGACAGAACGCTTTAAGAAATTATATCTACCCTCTACTATATCATACTGGAATGACCTAGCTCGACATCTCAGAGAAGGAATAAGTATTTAAAAATTAAAAAATATCTTAACATACTTTTAAAAACAACAAAAACAAGCCGTCTATTTGAGTTTGGGGTGCATTACCCCTCAGTTTTACATGCTAGACTAAGACCTAAAAATAGCGCATTAAACTCGCACTTATTTTAGAGAAACTGCGCTACATCTCCAAGTTGCCTATGTGGCTTTCCCACAGAATGCGTTTGTCATATGTTTTCTATTTTGTCCTCTTTTTGCCTCTTCTCACCTCTGTCGCACAGGTGCTCGGTGACAAATGGGGTATTAGTATCTTCTAAAAGAAGAACTGAAATACTTCTTTATTTTTCCTTAGTATGCAATAACGATGTAATTCATTTTCCTTCTAAATTTTTTCTCTATTTTATATTGCTTAGTGTGGCTGTAAACAAGCATGATCTCTCTCTCTATGAACCCTATGCTCTTGGAAAAAATGTAGTTTAATATGTTTAAAAAAACAATTGTTTTCCTAGAAAATAATTTACAAGAAAACAAAAGAAACATACCTCTACATGAGAATTGTCAGTAGGTCACCTGCTTGCCTTGTTGAATGTTTCTGGTAGACTGACAGTGAGTTAGCCATTTCATAAAGCTGTAATAAGGGTTGATTATAAGTGGAGATGCCAGAAGCAAAGGTATTTTATATCAATAAAAACATGTACAGTAACAGTCTTTTAATTTGTCAAATATTATATCTTTTTAGATGCATAATGGTTATCTGTGTAATGTTAAAGCACCAGCAAAGGAGCCACACTAGTGTGCCCTAAAACTACTAAACATCCTGTTCAGTAAAGAGGAACTAAAGAGTGAAATACTCCTTGAAACGAAGAGGTCTGCCAAAATTGCTCTCGACCAAAAGAGGGTTGAGAAACTATTTCGTAAGTGCAATTTGTGTCAATTGTAATTGCATTTTTGTTACATTTGAGTTTTGTGGAATCAAGTGTAAGCCATTTTATTCAAATTGAACAACAATCAATAGTTTACAATGGCCAGACTGCTTTCTCTCAGCTGTCAGGTCTCCAGTCCTGAAAGCGACTCTTCCATTAAGGCCAAGACTATTTTAATTCTGTCACGATCAAATGAAGTGAAACCTAGAATGAGCATTGAAATATTGTGTCAATTATTCCCCCTCCCTAATATTACTACTCACTAATTACTCCGGCGCTGCTATGGCAGCAGCCGGAGTCTTAAAATGCAGACTGTGTCTTTTTTTTGTTATTATTATTACTCCGGCGCTGCTATGGCAGCAGCCGGAGTCTTAAAATGCAGTCTGTGTCTTTTTTTTAATATTATTATTATTAATGTTTCCTGTAAGGTTTTTGATCAGTTCTGACCTCTGCCGCGAACACTGTGGGTCGGAGACGCTGTGATCGAGCGATGAAGAGGAGGCATGCGCATTAGTTGAAAGATAAGTGTTCGCTAGAGAGCTTTAGAGGGTTTAAGGCTACCGTCACGTCATGAAGTACTTAATTTGCTGCAATCGTCTCTCTAACCGAGTTATTAATATGGATGAAGTATTGTTGACTCAGGCGAAACTACGGCGCCTTCTAGTCTAGGACCGTATGAGTCATTGATAAAGGCAACAACGAACTCAAAACATAGCTATCACAATACAATCCGGGATCAGATCTTCTAGGCAGACGCCAGATAAGAGGTCAAGCAATTAGACAAAACCAATTACAGTAAATGACAAGAGATCAATTTCGTCTGATATGACCAAGCTTTAATCTCATACAATCGTTCAACGAAGTCACTGGGTCACGAAAAATCTATTCGGGCTTTCGTCTATGCAAACGGTTACCATTAAATTGTACTACACAACGCTCTCGCTCTAAGGCATTCAATTAGAAAAGCATCTATATTTGTTGTCACATGACTGTTGCAATGGAGATTCAGGTTGTTCAAAGCGGGACAAATTCTGGCGAGTTTCACGTAAATATCCTGAAGAACTGAACTGGAGTCCGTTTTAGGAAATCGAAGAAGGTCAGTTGACTCGATCTAAAAGCCGTAATTATTGTACTGGATTTGATTTGATACTTAAGAAACCGTAACGGACCGTAAAGAAACACTGGAATGACTTGAATGGCTGTTAAGAGTAAATAGAAGTTGGATTTGTCATTGGAAACCGTATAAACTGAACAGGATAAGACTTTGGAAATCGAAACATAGCCTGGTACAGACACATTTTTTCACTCATAAATTCGAACTGCATTCATGAGTGAAAAAAAAACCTCTCAGTTTGTCTGTTAATTGCTTTTTGTTCTAATTATCGCTCTATTTAATATGTGGCTGTGATGCCTGGTACATTTCAAGCTACCAAGAGTATTTGTTTGCTTGTGCTTTCGTAAATCCAATTTGAATCTAAAGTCCTAACGAATATTACCGACTTCCTGCCGAGGTCAAATCATATTCGAAGCACCGGGGGAAATTCATGGGTTCGGTTGTGTTTTTAATCCGGTAGAAATTATGAAATGTGTTACCCAAAGCACGTGTACTTCTTTCATGAAACAAATAAACAATCAAGATCATTTAATTTCTTCAACAACCTACGAGTTCGACAAGTCCCGAAGCTACGCTCGGCAAGTCAGCATTTATGCAAGATCGTGAAGTATAATTTGAAATCATGTGGACTTCGGATGTTTTGGTATCTGCTCTTATTTTATGGAACTCGTTACCACTGGAAATGAAGTCTATTGATTCCTCGGGTTGTTTCTCTTAGTTCTTTTAATGATAGTGTTAAAACAAGTATTTTTAATTCAAAGCTTTTGGTATATTATATCCTGCCAAGTATTTATGCCATTATTATTATTATTCAATTTTCTTTTTGGTATAAAATAGGGAATTACTTGTAAAACGATACGTTACAGTATCAGTATGTTAGTTTGTAATACTTGTTGTATTGTAAAGCGCTATGGGACTTTAGCGCTACATAAATCGATCATTATTATTATGTATTAGCTTTCATTTATGCGGCCGTTGGTAAACAAACTCATTTAAGCAAGCTCGTAAGGTTTGCTCAACTGGCAATTTGCTGTTTTTCATTGCCATGTAGTGACACTCGATCTCTTCAGCAATCAACAGTTTCATAGTTGTTTTGTTTGCACAAGCATAACACAGGTAGCCCGAAAAAACAGAGGGCATATATTTTGCACTTATTGTTACTTAAGCCTTAACTTAACTTTAAGCCTTCATGATTTATCTATTTAATATTTTTATATGACTTGTATATTCACTGTATGTGTACTATGTGTTAATATATCTATATGTATATATTTAAAGAAAAAGACTTACGGAAGAAGTCAAAACAATGGATTTCGAATGGGACACAAATTTTGTCAGGAGAGGTGGTGGGTGGCGGTAATGCCCCTACCCCTTTTTTCGAGGGTGATTTTCTCGCCTTGTAAAATAGGATACCTGATTTTAATGTAGACACGTTCTTCTGTTCCTATAGAAACTAGAAAATAGTTACTTCTTCAATAAGTATTTTATTTAAGAAGATATTTGTGATCAAAAATCTAGATTTTGCCAAAATAGGTGGTGGGTACAACCCCCCTTCCATCAAGGTTGAGTCCCGCCAGAGTACCATTGTTTTGACCTCTTCCCTTAATTAAAATTATTGGAATAAAATATAATGAGTAAGTCTTTCTTTTCTTGTATATTCACTTTGTAACTCTGTAATCATAAGTCTACATACTGTTTTTGTTCTATTAGATTTCGTAGAAATCAGGCTCTATTGTTCGTAAGTTCTATACATGTATGTAACCAAATCTACTTGCTATCCAACCATTTACGGCAGTCAACTCGAAACTTGAAACTGTGTACTTCTGCAAGCAAGTATTTTTAATGACCACAATATCAGACTAATTAAAACATTGCTCACCTGCAACGATTCATGGGCGCACACGGGGTCACAGATAGTAACGCAATGGGCTGCTTTTGCAGCTTCACGCGGCATTTACACAGGTAACCCGAAACAACTAAGACGATAACAGAATTTGTTTTTAATTGTAAATGTTGGTTAATTAAATGATGAAACGCTAGCTGTGTACTCGTGTTCACTCGTGTGGTGTTCTAGATCAGATCCTTATAGTATTTGGATGCAATTTGTTTTGGTCTGGTACCGCACTGATACACAAGTAACCCGAAACAACTAAGGCGATGAAGCAATTATTATTATTACAGAGGAGTGTTCCTCTTCCCACATTATATTGTCACACAACACTGTAGACGGAATAGTTATTTTTAGCATAGCGTTTCCGGCGAGAAGCAACAAAGGCCGTCACTTTTAAGCAATCAGGATGCACTGAACAATTGTAATTAACACGGTTCAAACTGCTAAAAAATCCTAAAGCGCAAGAGAACAAAAGACAACGTAATTGCATACCAGAACTTCACGGCTATAAATAGACACGCCATCTACTGTGTTAGGGGCCAACACAAGGACACAGGAACACTCCTGTGTATTATACTCCTGTCATTTTTTATTACAATATTTTTTGTTAATTAAACTATGAACCGCTGTGCACTCGTGTTCACTCGTGTCCTGACTCATGTGGAGTTGTAGATCAGATTATCATGGTATTTGGATCCTAGTATTTTTGGGCTACCTGTGTTGTCCTGGGGTAGCCTGGCTTTCTTGAAGTCGCTCGTGTTCTGACTCGTGTGGAGTTTTAGATGAGATCGACTGTGTGCGTACTTTCATATCTGATTGTGTGTTGTAATGTGCCAAACACGCAGGTGTATGAGATCATCCGCGTTACAAAAGATACGCCGGAGTTCAAGCTGTGTGCAGCTTCTTGTTTTTATTAATGTTCAGTCCTGTAACTTTTTTGATCAGTTCTGACCTTTGCCGCTAACAATGTGGGTCGCAGACGCTGTGATCGAGCGATAAAACAGGAGCCATGCGCATTAAATTTATAGATTTCTTTTACACTGTTTACATCACATAATATTTCATTACCGTATAATTACCACTGTGAGAATGTGAAATGAGCAACGCGTGAGACTTGGAGTAGCTACAGTTCTTTTTAACTACTTTTTAATCTTCTGATTCTTGTAAAGGAACTGTTATAGACCCAAAAATACACGAACAACGTAATACATTCATCTGCGCTGTCCGAACAGATCTAAAAACGTAAGCGAAATACAATCTCAGTTTAGATATAAAAGGTATCGGAATTATAATCTCAGGTTAGATTCTATAGCGGCTCCTAAGCAATGGAATAGCCTGCCGGAAAGCATTAGGAATACGGATTCTGTAAACTTATACAAATCTAGGATCAAGACTTACCTTTTTAAAGAAGCATTTATATAAATTAACTTAATTTTTAAATTTTCTATGAATTGTGTGTTAATTATAACAATTAGTATATACATTATTACTTAGTTATTGATATGTAATATTCACATGAATTGTATATGGTTTTATCATTGTAAACGCATTGAGGCGTATGCTAAATGCGTATCTAAAAACTGTAATTATTATTATTATTAATGCATTTTTGATTTTCTGTATCCCAATAGGAAATGTACCAATTTCTATAATTGGAAAACAAAGCACTGAATCCTCTGGAGAACTATCATGTGGTTTGAAATGGGGCAACAAACAGGCAAGCAGAAAGGGTCTATTAACTTGTTAAATCAAAATGTTTACCCATATAGTGCCAATGCATGGCAGTCTTATCCTTCCCTTCAGAGCATTTTATTTTTACTGTTTTCATTGTTTTATAATTTGCAAGCTGTTAAAAAAAAAAAAAATTATGCATCCAATTTCAGAAACTTTGATCAAGCAGAAAATAATATCGAAATGAAAAATAGAATATGATTGGCATAGTAATAGGCCCTTTGCAGGACATAATATTAGAGATATGAAGTTGAAACGATCAGGTTATGCTAAGTGATATTAGATATTTCCATATCCAGTGGTGTTATTGAGCCCCTTCAAAGGGCCTATTACACTTTTGCCTCCTGTTCTATTCGTATTCCTTTTTTTCACTTCTCTATTTCCTAATTTGGTCAACGTTTCTGAAAGTGGACGTAAATAAGTAGCGAGCGAAAACCTCAAAATAGATGGTGATATTGCTAGTTGAGCGTAATATCTGAAATTTTCTTTGACATGACTGTAAATGTAATTTAACCTTTTCTGCTTGAAAAGTCAGAATATTCCCCCCCATGGTTGACAATATTTTCTTCCATGAACACATAATATTTACGTGCAGCCTGTATTTTTGTATTTAACCCTTACAAGGATGAAACTGCTTACAAAATTGAATTCATTTGACATCTTTAGTAAGTCCATACTGATTAAATGTCGTACTAAAATGGTTTCATGCTTTCACTAAACCAAATAGTGCTCTACAGAACTACTGTAAACACTAAATTGTCTCTTGGTAACATGTATATGTCCACCATTTTGGGATAAAACATTCATCATCTACGCAATAAGAGGTGGCTGGAAAGTGGTCAATGCTGCTATCACAAAACACATGCCTGATGCAACTGGCGAAATAGATATTGGTAGCTTTGAATCCAGAATATGCCAGTTCTTTATCTTCCCCATGCACCTTTCCACAAGACTGACAACCTTTTTTGTTTTTCTCTGCCTCTTCCTTCTGAAACTGTTTACGAGCCGACAGAGGGAAGTTCGTCTTGAATAAAAAAAACACCTTATCTCCCATTATTTCATCTCCATGGCAAGGTTTGTTCAGCATGCCACTCTTGCTGGTTATCTCCATTGTATCCATTTCAACTTCAGTACAATCAATAATCATGATCGTTCTAGGATAGTATTCCCTGAACAGTGTAAAAACTTGAATAAATATTTAGCATTTTGTCTAAAATAGCTGTTTTCTTTACTAAAATCTCACAGACTGTGTATATTCTCTATATATCGATGCTGTTGTGATAGAAAGGCGTCATGGACAATAATGCATTAATGAGGTGACGTAAGATAGGGAATCGACCCAGGCTTTTTCTTACACGGTAATGGGTCAGGAGAGGTCACATTTTCACCATTTCAAACACGCCTAGAACATAGAGTATCCTCTGTAAGCCAAACATCTCTTCGCAGAAGTATTCAAAACCTTTCAAAGTTTCATATATATAAAAATTGCAAAAGGCTTAGGGGCACTTTAACAGAAGTTATGCACTTCTTTTTTCTTAATTTTGGTATGCATTCCATCCACTGGGGCTACTCATGTCTCGGGAGATGTGTATGTTTACCTTTGCGTTTTCCCTGTTTATGGATGCTTTGGTCATTCATTATTATCTATTATTTATTTCCTTATATTTTTTGCGACTTCAATAATCCCTACCCCTGGGGCACTTTAGAGTACTATTTCGTCATTCATTCAGCGGTAATAGTGAACAATCACGTACCAAATTGTGGGTCGGTAGGTTGTCGGAAGATTGTCGGCAGGTTGTCGGTAGGTTGTTGGTAGATTGTCGGTAGATTGTCGGCCGATTTCATGTGGTTGTCGGTAGGTTGTTGGCGTGTTGTCGGTACTAGACGGTAGGTTGTTGGTCAATAATCTGCCTTATAAAGCTTCTCTAAAATGCTTCAAACGATCATGTACATGCTTTTACACTTTCAGGACTTTATGCCACCTGATTTTTTCCTCGATGAAATTGATAAACACGGCAATAAACTAGCTTCACATGGACTTCACACGGGCTGCCATCTTAAGACCGCCATCGATGTAACGTCATACTCTGCTGTGGACTGGTCTCCAGTCACATGGTTAGCTAACTTAAGTGCCTCTTGCTTAAGCACGTGCACAACCTAATATCAGTGGACTTGGAATCTGCATGTGTTGTTTTGTCAAGTTGTGTCATGTTCCGAAATCTTGTCCGCACTCAACATTTTGGGACGATTGTCAAACATTTTGGATTAATAAAATAATTAAGTCAACAAAATGTCGCTAGTGCAGATCGGCCCTTACACTTACAGTTAAATACCAGTTCAGTTAATGAACACAAGAAGCAAATAGGCAATTTACTTTATTGAATTTGGTGGCTCTTAAAAGAGCCGTTTGTTTGGATTGGCATTTAGTAGCCAGCAGCGATGTCCTCTATGATGGCAGTGAAGTCGTCTCGTCGTCTCTCCTGTCTCTTCCACATAAACTCGTCTAAGTAGCTGGGAAGATGGTCGTAACGGGTGTCGCTTAATGCATCCCCATGTACCTTCGATGGCGTTGGTGTGTACGCCAGTGAATGGGTCTACGAAGTTCTCAGAGTGGTTAACGGTAAGGTGAATGTAGCCAAGCTGATTACGGATTCTGTAGGGTGTGAATTAAGTCATCAGAGTAGATAGTTGTTCCTGGCAGAATGTGGCGCTGGATGATAGGAAACAAAGTTGGTCTGCGTCGATTCGGAACTCGACAAACGATAACTCCCTTACTCTCTCGTTCTACAGCTCCAAACACCCACAGCACATTGCATGCCCTCCCACGATGGTACTTCTGCTTGTGTCCAAAGATACATTCATCTATCTCAACTGTTCTTCCTGGTCCGCCAATTGTGATCAAATTCACTGCTATTTTGTTCGAACAAACACAGGGAATAGCACTTAACATCTTTGTCACGGTTTTGTTTGAAATACCTGTCATTTCCTGAATCCTTCGATTGGACTCATCGACTGACCAAAGATAGATCACGAGAAGCCACTGGACTAAAGACACATTGGAATCTTCAAAAAAACTGCCATTTCCTGCAACCAGCATCGGAACACCTCCAGGCATGTCTGTCTTTAACTGCTCCTTTCTTCTGGATCGTCATATTCGCTCCGCACTCACATATTTGTTGAGAGGATAAAACTCCCATTTGACACAAATATGCAAAAAGCGCATCCAAGGTACCAATGATAGTAACGAGGTCAGTATAACGCATGATGAAAAGTAGTGGAGACAAAACATTCAATTTTAGGATATATAATACTTATACCGGTATATCAACATAAACTATAGGATTGGAATATTGTGCACATGATTGGCCATGATGACTAAACAAAACGATTGAAAACATCATTGTACCTGATTCGCTCATAAATGACGAACTGCAGGGAAACAGGTAAGTTAGCAGTATAAAAGAATAAGCAAACGATCTATAGGTCACTTGCTAAAAGTAAACTAAGCGAAAATATCTTCCAGAGTGACCAAGTGTGTCTGCTTCGAAAAGGGACACACGCTACTCCATTGCATGAACGTTTGCTCGGTTTGTAATGGAGACAAGCGAGACTGCCAATGCCCTTTCCCAAAAAAACGCAAGATGCCAGCAAAAAAAGTTCCATCCCCGCAACCGCCAGCTGATTCATCAGAGAGCGACAGTGAGCCAGAGCCAGAACTTTATTACAAGAAGAAGTACACCCAACTGATGACTCGCTAAAAGCCTATCAAGAAACCAAAAAGCAGAATGTCCAATTCACTGTAGAGATTGACAACCTGCGCGGTGCTTCCAACAGCATTCCTGCCCTCCAACAACGAGTAGAGGGAATGCAGAAAGACATTGATGACTTGACAGCGTCAAACGAAAGAAAACAGGGAAGGTTGAGATCCTTCCAGAGCAAGCTGATAGAGGAAAGACGGAAAACCGAAGAACTCCAGAAATTGATTGAGGCAAAGGATAGAGAGATCTCCCTGCTGAAAGAGCCCCAAGAACCAGCCCCAGATACCGACAGCCAATAAACTGTGCTCCCACCGACAAAACTAACAAGGATCTCTCGCTGATTCATCAGCGCTATAAGAGTGACCTCAAGATTATTCAGCAGGAACGGTGAAGCATGCGAAATGCCTTTAGAATTGCAGGAGTGTCCCGGAGCACTGTTCGGGACTTTGTTGCATGGTATAGCAGAGCTGGCACTGATAGATGAGGACTGCTTTCGTCACACCACGAGGCAGGTATGCAGAGACAAGACCGCCAGTGTAAAGATGATAGAGATGGCATGCAGAGAGACGCTAGTTTCGTACAAAGAAGAGATGGCTTCATTCCGGATGGACCATCGTCTACTGCCAATGACCTTCGATGACCAATTTTACAAAAGGCATTAATTGGTCGTCGTTGGGAGGCATTACAAACAACGGCTCCTTTAGGAGCCACCACATGCGACTAAAGTTAATGATCATATGCTTCTAAGTAAACATCAAATTCATCTTTATAATAAAGTGCCATTTTCAAACAAAGTGTGCGCGCTCTAGACTGACGAGCTCGCAACCAGAACGGTTATTTCTTGGCACTAATGGTTATCATGTCTGCAGTAAACTGGTGATGAGCTAGTTCTTGTCACGTTCATAAACAAAATGGGGATCAGGTGTAGTTTACGGCTCCATTGAAAAATACATTGAATCTACCTAAAGACTAATGTTTTAGTAATTTAGATCAAAGCAAAGATCAAAACATTGAATAAAAGTTAACATTTGAGTAAGTTGAGTTCTGTCACGCAATACCGAACGCGTGAACTTGAATTAAAGAAAAACATACCAAACAACGGCCTACTAGAGTCACATGAATTGCAGTTGTGTTGCACTTGCAGTGTTATAAA
Source organism: Actinernus sp. WN-2022 (assembly GCA_030867875.1). Classification (NCBI taxonomy): domain Eukaryota; kingdom Metazoa; phylum Cnidaria; class Anthozoa; order Actiniaria; family Actinernidae; genus Actinernus; species Actinernus sp. WN-2022. Next base: position 337,440 of record JAOWCC010001624.1, read on the forward strand.
AACATGGCGGCCTAAGCAGGGATGCATGGGAATATAACAGGGTGACCACTACAATTTTTTTCATTTTTATTTGGCTCCTATTAAAGCAGCTGTCTTTCCGGATGGAGACCGTCGTCTTGCAGCGGTGACAGCGCAAGTTATATATGTCCCGAAGACTTTTGCATTGACCAAACGCCATGGGATGAGTACATCTTGGACGGTCCATGTGATCAGCAAGAAGACCACGGAGCTGAAGAAATAAACAATTGAATTTGGCTAATAGCAGAGACGCTGTGAAATCTAACACGTCCTAAATACAATGGAGCAAAATTGAATAGCTTTAGAAAAGCTGAAAATAACCACAGAAGTGTGCTTCGATTATAACTTCAACTTTTTAATGCATACTTTTAGTTTATAAGTAAAGAATAGTTGTTTATAACTGAAGTGATACATAATAATTTAATACGTTATTCCCTCGTGTTTTTACTCTCATGCGCAGGTGAGTTTGTAAGTCGTAAACCTTTTAATAAGCAAAGTTTGTTTGTCTATTCTCAATTGACACACTATGAAGAACCCGGGCAGACTTAGCGTAATTCAAATGTTTATCTGACTGACTTCACTGGAATCTCTTCACTGAAATCAACTTCAACTCAATTGAAATAGACTTCTATTCATTTGTTTATTCCATTGAAATCGACTTCTATTCATATGTTTATTCCATTGAAATAGACTTCTATTCAAATTCAAGTCAGTCACAAGAGCGCTAATTTGGGCCCGAATCAAACAATTAAATACGGCAACTTTGAACCGGGATTTATACTTTATCATGTTATGTGCGTTACCAAGGGAACTGTCTTAAAAAAAACTAAAAAAACCTGGCAGACTGGGGCGAGTCATAGCACTTCGGCGAAGTAGACATCCAGATATCCTGAAATATCGATGCAATAGTCATTGTTATACATGTAAGTGTGATTCCACTGATATTTTTCCTTCAACAAGTTAATAGAAGTCTCAACTAACTGTTGATCTTGTTTTGAAAAAGGAGTAGTAAACTACACGGTGTTACGACTCCTTTGTCAAGTGGAGTCGTAAACTACACCTGATCCCAAAATGGCGCCCAACAACAGATGCCTGACGAAACAACATTGAAACTTCAATATCTTGTATTTTCTCTTCACTTTTGGGTCCGAAAACAAGCTCAGAAGATACACATGACTTGTTGGTAAGTTTTAAGTGTCGGTAAATTCGTCAATATCTTGTCTTAGAAGATACACATAAGCTTATTACTTGTCGGTAGATTGTCGGCCGATTTCTTGCAATTGTCGGTAGATTGTCGGTGGAATTTACGTAGTTGTCGGTAGGTTATTGGCGTGTTGTCGGCCGACAATCTACCGACTACCTACCGACAACAACTTTGGTACGTGATTGTTCACTATTACCCATTCAGCAGTAGCTTTAATTATCCACTTTTACGCATAAACATGAAAACATAAAAGTGTGCCAAATTTAAGCAAAATAAACCAACTTTTCGATATTTCAATTCAGACTACACTTTGACGTAGGAGCACAACGTTCCGTGTGCTCTAAAAGAAGAAACCCTGACCAATTCCTTGCAAATCCCACACGTCGATACCAGTGGGTATATATCCTCGAGGAAAGTGCAACCAGTCCCCCAGTCCTGGGATACAAACTTGCTAAAAAGTGAACAAATCCCCTGGGATGCCTGAATATGTCACCGGTGTCACTCATTGCTATCGCGTTAGTTGATCCGAAGTATAAGAAAGTACGGGTATTGACATCAACACATGGAGAAGCCGTATCGGCCTTTACACTCCCTCAAGTTATCCACATTACAAGAAAATAGCAAGAAACTTCTTCCCACATTCAAAGGTGCATTCACATAATCGCATGTTCGTGCACATCTTATTCATCATATTACTTGGAACCGCTTTAATCTTTGCAACTTCTTCATCACCGACCAAACAGGAAATAACCACAGAGACAAACCCAAGTTCTGCGCATCACAACCAACCATAATATGCTACCCAGAACATTTATCTCTGCAATCTCTACCTTGCCTTCCCGTCAAACTCAAGCATACTACTACGCTCTTCCTGATATCTCGCAGTATGGACGTTCAGCCAAATGCTGGACCCACAGCTCTGCATATCCTCAAACATCTCACTGCTTCAAACAGGAAATTATTTAACACAGACTTTCGCCAGACACTCATCCAAACCAAACACCACCTGTCTAACTACCGCTATTACTACAGCAACAGGATTATTCCTAAAGGACTTCTTAAATGCAGACCCCGCTGTTCACTCCACTAACCAAGACTTCTTAAGACAATGGCACACTCTCCTTTCAAAGACTTCCCTTCAACTCATCCAGGTACTTATTCACGAATGTAAAACGAACACATAAAATATTAACACTCAACTCAAGAACACATTAGAACGATAAATATTACGGTCTACAATTACTTGCTGTCCCACAGTCTTCTCGTCTATCACAGAATTCCTTAATAACACACTCCACGAAACAAACTCCTTCCTCGTGGCCATACGCAAAAAGAAAAGATCCTTTATCGGTAAGAGCGCTTTTCGTTCAGCTTTGCGTACACAGGATTCATATTCTAACGATCACAATCACAATCAATCTAATCAACAGTGTAATAATCCCAATAGCAATCCACTCACTAGCGCTGCTTCTCAATACCACCGCCGTTACTGGAGAAAACAAAACTCTATCAATGGTGTGGTTTTGGCAGTCACAAAGCCTCTACAAGATTAAATCGCAGCTCTCAAAGACCAGGTCATGTTTCTACAATGCGAGGTTGTCGCAGTGAAGTCTAAAACTATCGAGAATGAACAGTACTCGCGACGCAATAATATACGAATATTTGGTCTATCTGAAGAGGTTGGTGAAGACTGTTATGATGCTGTAGTCAATTTATGTTCGTACTGAAAGGCACAAAAATATTGTTTATCATCAATTAAACTCATCACCAATAGATGAGCTTGGGGATAGGTACCTTTGGTTGAAGTGCCGGACGACGCATGTCCAAGCACAACAAGGAGGTAACCATGGCAACCCTGCCACAGTCCACCCCCAACCGAAGACTCCAAGGTGCTTGGAGAAGGAGGGACTATGGACAGGGTAACTGCATATGTGTGCAAACCTGTGCAAACCTGCAGGATGCGTAAGGAGCCGAGCACCGACCACGATTCCATGACTTGCACACCACAGAGGAAGAGTTTGATCCATGGGGCTCTGACGACCCGGCTGATGTTCCCCCAGGTAGGCTACGAACTGAGGCGCCAGCAGAGTGAAAATTGTATAATTGTACGTTCATGGTCGACCAATCAACGCTCTTGGTGGCCGCTGCGTATTCGCGGAACGCCTGGTCATATGCCAGCCAAACCCTACCGCTAAACTGGCGATATGTGCGCAAAATTAACAACTTGTATTGCGTTAGGTCTCGCCATCGATGGGGGAAGTAAGATGTAAGGACAAAGGATAATATTGTAAAAGCCTCCACCCAGCTGCTGAGATCTTCCACGCGGCGCCGTTGTTTCCTCGGTGTTGACGTCAGGACTACTCGTCCGTCAAACAGCAACTGTGGTTCAGGTTCGGCGTGAACCAAATTAGCCGCCAAAAGATCGCCGAGGTCCAAGTACTTGCCAGATACAATTTGGGCCACGATCTTTTCCGGAATCGGTGAAAAACCTGGGCCAACAACGAAGGGCTGATGAAGTGTCGGCAACGGAAGACCTGGTATTTCCGGAATGTTTGGCTTAGGTGCGACGCCAAACGTACTTCCCATGTGTTGTTGGGCAATGGCCTGCGAAGCTACTAAACTCGGCGCGAGCGACGACACAGGTCCCGTGAACGTATTAACAAACGAAGGTACAACAACTGGGGGCCTACCTTGTAAACTTGAGGCTGACGAGGTCGCTGGAGGAGTCACAAAACCGGCGCCAGATGACCATAGCACCCCAGTCCTTGAACTCAGATCCGAAGTTTGTGCGACGCCAGAACTGCCAGAGGCGATGACCGCGGAGACAGAATCGACTGCCGGGCTCACACAGGTCGTAGTAGGGACATTCTCCGCTGCCAGAGCGGCCTTCACCGCTGTGACCACAGCCGAAATGAACTCCTGCGACATTGGAGTCGTCGTTGGGCTGGCGACCGATACTGTCGAGACGATCGGAATCTCGCTCTCCGAGGATTCCGCCACGTTAAACAGACGGCTGTCCAAACTATTCCTTGTTTGCCGGGACATAATTATGCGATAAAGGACAGTGATCCGCAACGATCAGCAAGCAAAGGCACTGACTAGCAAACACCAATGATCCGCGATGATCAGCAAGAAAGCTATGACTGAAATGACCACGCACAAACAACATGTAGTCCCTGCCAGGCCCCTGGGCCCCCCGCATAACATCTCTCTATGGGGGATGACTGCTGGCCAGCATTGTCTCGAGTTTAACTTAGCCTAAATTACATTTAGCCACATCTAAATTGTGGAATAGTCTTCCATCTGAAGTGCGCCTTTCTCCAATGTTAAGCTGCTTCACGTTTCACTTATCCAAGTTATATAACTTTTCATCGCATAATTATCTTTATTATCTTGGAGACCGATTGCCTTCCATTTTGCACTCGTTTAAGATTAAGTAATAGTGCTTTAAATTACGACCCCTTTACCAAAAAAATGCATATCATCACCTGCATTGAAAACATTAAACATTATTTTCTTAAATGTGACACTTTTGCTAATCTGCGTGACACTTCATTTGCCTCCGCTGCACAAATAATTGGACCTAAATGGCTGAAAAAGAAAGTCGACTGGTTCCTTTACGGTGTTCCAGGGCTTGACTACAACATTAATGTAAACCTCTTTGTAATGGCTAAGAGAACCGAATCCTGTCCGTTAGAGCATGAGGTTCATCCAACGTCTCAAATCAAGCATGGTGCACCACCAACCGCTCCCCCTACAATAAAGCATGGTTTACCACCAGAAGTGATTGCTAAGCCCAGCACGTCATCACCATTTACTCTGCCAGCACCCAAGGTTCCTTTGGTAGATGCTATTCTGAATAGCCAAGTGAGCTTCAAGGGCAAGGGCATAATTTCTGAAAGTGATCTACGTTCTCTGCTAGGTGGTCATGTAAGAGCAGATGATAACTTCCTCAGTAACTTTGTAATAGATAGTTACTTGGAGGCTATCAAGGCAACAACTACAATGGATGGTGTGAAAGTTGACGTGATTCCTTGGGAGGCGTTGAGGGAGCTTCTGCCGAGCGGCTTCTCACAGACAGAGGAAACCTGCTGGAGCAAGATGTTATCCTTGTGCCATGCAACCCTGCTAGCAGTGAGCACTGATTCCTTGTGGCTGTATTTCCACAGCAGAAGATGATGTCAGCCCTGGATAGCAAAGCTGGAGCTTTTGTAAAGCCAACAGCAGAGGCAGCTTTGTAAAAAATGTGGGGTGTACTACAGATTGATCGTAGCCTTGACATCAGCCAGTGGATATTTCTCGCCAACAAGCCAGGTGACATCCCACAACAAGAGAATAGCTGGGACTGTGGTGTGTTTGTTTGCCTGTATGTCAATCAATTTTACATTGGCAGAGCACTGGCCACATCTGATGATGGGAACTTAACACAATTCAAGTTTCTGGACAGAGTGGGTGCTGAGAAGTTTGACTGGCCAAGGCGTGACGATGTTGACCACGTACATTCCACCTGTGTTTTCTATGGCCCTGTGGGATTGCGAGGCAATGGCCCATTTGAGATTTCAGATCTTGAGGAATTGCAATCTATTTTTCGATCAATTAGTAAAAGGGGCCATTAACTCAGACAGAGCAGACAGCCATTGTACATGTACTTTATTAGTACAGCTGAGGTAGTTCAAATACCAAGCTAATTAGTATTGGCGATCATATGCCCAGTTTGAACACATGTACAATTTGATTGAACTCTTTTGGAGTCTGCATATGTACATGAACAGGTTTAGAAGCTGTTGCATTCCTTGCCATTTTTTGTCATCAGAGACGATAGTTTAACAGATATTTTGTTGGGTACACCTAAGTTAGTCTTCTTGTGGGACACTTCTGCAGTGTTGACATTTTGTTGCTATTAAATATTGATTATGCATCTATGAGGTGCATATGCTATTTCAAGTTGATAGGTTGTTCAAATTGTTTCATTTGAAAAGCATTTTGCTGTGATTGTATTGATGGTACCTAATGTTGTCTCCGCAACGTCGTCTCCGCGACAGGAACAGTGTTCAGAATTGCTGAATTTTTATTGGACCAAAGTTATTCAACAAAATCCTAATGTCATTTTAATAAACTAGGATAAGTACCTGTTAACTTGAATCAAGAAGGCTTTTCAAATTCATTTCAGATTCAGAGCATTTCGGATTTGAAGTCTTTGCTTTCAAAATTAAGGATTTTGTGTGTCGTCTCTGCGACAGCTATTTAGTTTGACATAGGCTCAAACCTTTGTGATGCAGAGTGAATTACAACACTACTATGAATAGCTCTAACGGACATCTATCATATCAGAGTAGAATGAATTTGCTGTGCAATTTATCTTTCTAGCTATGGCAGAATAAAATGTCTCTGAATGTCATCTCCACGACGACAGAATACTGTGGAATGACCCTATACTTGTTTTTAATTATTATTACTAACTATTTATATCTGTGTACTTAACTCCTACAACTATTATTATTACCGTCTGACCTGCAACGCGGCTATATCATTGTAATTTATTTAACACAACTTTGGAGTATAAACAATATGTGTACCTTAAACACCAGGGTTACGATTCATCACTTGTTGATAAGCAGTTTAGTAGGGCTCTTAGTACCAATAGGTGGGATCTTCTTAAGCCTAAGCAAAAGGCTAAAAAGAAATTAGTTCCATAAGTTTTAGATTTTAATCCTAGACTACCAGTAGGATCCAGAATTGTAAGTCAACATTCTCATCTTTTGAAAGAATTTCTAGCACCTTCTGGTTTCAAAACACTGCCTCATTCGGAGCGGCATTCACAAGCAGGGTGCTTTAAATGTTCTAAGAAATGTGATCTGTACCGCAACGTTTTGGAACAATCTGTGATTTTCAAAACTTCTGCCACTGGCAAAATATATAAGATACAAGAGAAAGTGGGCTGCTCGTCTAGATATATAGTTTATCTCGTTTCATGTATCAAGTGTAGCTTGCAATATGTTGGTTCAAGTTCAAACCAATTCAAAGTTAGATTTCGAAACCACAAATCCGCTATGGTTACAAACGAAAAAAACTTGGAGGTTACCGTACACTACAATCAAATTCCTCACTGCCTTACATATTTTAAATTCATTTGTATTGAGAGTATCAATTATCTCGATCAAGTTGATAAAAAGCTCTTAACTAGAGAAGCTTATTGGGCAGCTCAGCTGCATACACTTCATCCTTATGGCCTTAACAAAAGACAAGAATTCAAATCTAAGAATAGGATTCATTACAGCATTTAGAATGTCGTTCCACAGTGACACCATCAACTGGCTGTGTTGCCAGCGTGGTTGGTCCTGATGGTGTAGTGGTAAAACAACGGACTAGTATGCCGAGGCCGTGGGTTCAAATCCCACTCAGGGCACATACTTTCTCTTTCACCTTTATTCTGATTATTTATATATAGAGATGGGTTTCTTCTTTATACTGTTTATATATATATATATCTACCATGTTTTCACAAAAGGAGCCCTAGAACCTAAGACCCCTTTTGTGAAAACATGGTAGATCTTGTGTGCCTTTAGCTTTAAAAGCCAGTAACTCGTGTTTTATGCCGTTTTCTTGAAAGGGCAAATGACAGTTTAAGACTTTTCTGGCCTTTCTATCCCATAATTTCTTTATTTGAGAGCTAGAGGTTAGGCTTAGGTTAGAAAAAGGCCATTTTCTTGTATTTTTACTCAAACTACATCAAAATTTCATCAATTAAACGCAATCTACATTAAGAGAACGTTGTATTGCCGTATAGTGCATCGAAATCCATTAAAAGCTCGAGTTATTCGCGAAAATGTTTGAACTAGTCCTCCACACCGGTCCTGACGCATGTTGTGGAGTTGGACTCGAGCAACCATTGTATTTTCCTCTCTAAAGGCCAGTTTTTTAATCGCTGGCATCACCTCGTCTGTAGTCTTGTTGGTGGGAGAGCCGCCGGCGTTTCATGCGAGGTCTTTGTGTAACTGTTCGTCGCAACATTCGAATAGTTGAACAACCTAGTCTTTGCCCGTAACTTGATGCCTCTGTATAGTCCTGCCAGCTGGTGAGGACCATTCCTCGCTTGATCCTGCAGCAGAAACTGTGGGCCGCCGGACCCTCTCGACCACGGCGGCCGCCAGAGTAGTGTGCGCGCCTTTAGAGTGGACTGAAAGCAGTATGGCGGCGAGTTCGTCTGTAACTTCTTCCGTTTCGTACGTGTAGTTCGGGAACGGGCACTTGTATTTGGACATCAATGTGTTGTTCCAGGAAGGTTTTGACTGCTTTAGTTGATTTTCCCGCTGGTTCCTGTCCAGTAAGTCAGCGATGGGGTTTTGTTGTGCCATGAAAACAAGATGGTGGCCCAAGCAAAGGGTTGTTATTTGCACAATTTACCATGAAAGATGACGCTTGGCAGTGATTTCTTCGTCGATTCTCAGTTCTTTTGTCCTTAGTTCTCTCATCATAGATAGGAGTCCATCCATTTCACAAGAACATGTGTTTAATCTAATCAATTAATGTAAGAGTGATGAGAGAACTAAACTAGAACGTGGAATGATAAACTAGTACCCAGGCCTCTCTCTGTGGTCGGGTAAATTAACCCTTGATGCTCTAGTTTAAAACAAAGATTAACAGATGTTAATTCAAAATTGGCATAGTGAGCTATTCAATTATAATAACAGAGGGGAAAAAAGGTAACAAATTACGATGTTATCGAACATTGAAATTTAAACATGAACTTGAAAATTATCTGTTGAATATTAAGAACGTGAAGCATCAATAACGAAGTTGAGAATAAGTAATCATGAGCTACAAATTGAGAGGGGCAGATATGAGCGCCCATATAAACCACTCAACTTGAGGTTTTGTCCTCTTTGTAAAGCCGAAGTAGAGGATGAACAGCATTTTATAATTAGATGCACATACTACCAAGTGCCGAGAAACGAATTGTATGCTTCATTGGAAAATGCATTGAAAATGTCCCTAAGGAAAACTCATGATGACCAAATGTTAACACTTATACTTAAGCCAGATACCAAAATTGCAAGAGCAGCAAAATACATATCTGATTGCCTTCCAAAATAAAGCTATTAAATGGAACAAAACAATATTTCATTTGTTGAAATAATTTATTGTTGTTGTTTATACTGAACTGAAGGAATAAGAAGTGGTTATATCTTCCCAAGGGTGGAAAAAGACAACAGAAGATGCTTCTTTACTCTTCATACAGAAAGGCATTCGCTGAGGTTAGAAATTAATTACTTCATTCTATAAAAGAGAGATTGAATACAGAAAAAGTAAATTTAGTCATCAAGGTAGAACACATAAAAATATTACACTTTCAAATGTTTTGCTCCAGCATTCTATCATACTTGAGGCTGACCTGCACTATTGTTTCTCAGCCACTGAAAACATGCCCAGGAAATACTGCTGGAAACCGTTCCTACTTAAGTCATTTCTGGGGTGTGATATGCAGTGCAGTGAAGGGTTAAATGCTGAAACATTGAGCCAACTTCTCCAAGATGCCTTTTTAATATTTTGTATATTTGGCCTAGTTCACTTAATTAGTTCACTTACTGTAGTTTTATTGACATTTTACATTTCTTTCTTCCTTTTACTTTCCTTTTCATTTTTCTATGTAATATGTGCAAGGTCTTTTTTGATAAGAGCTACAGAACCCAGCATCCGTCGTTCGGGAGCAAGATGGGCTGCACGCTGTGGTGCAGATGATAGCACTATAAAAGGGGCTGGACGATGGTAAGTAGTCTGGACCTTGTTTTACCACAAAACTTTCCCTGTTGCTGGTCTGTCTTTAGGTACCATACCAAAAATCATGATGTGGTTATAGTGTAATCACACATTTCCAAACACAATTCTTACCTTACATAACAAGTATGACTTAATGTACATGCATGCTGAATGAATCCTACTTGGCCTAAGTAACATTATATTGATTGAATTGTGCCTCACATCACATATGTCTAGCATTTAGTACTTTCACTAATGTTAACAATGTTCGATCATAATCCTTGGAAGTTAACCATGGCTTAATGTGTAGAGAAGTCCATTTCAGTTCATTTCAAATTTGAGGGGGGGATGTAAATTCAAGAGGGGTGAGTAGTTATTATTAACTTCCCTCTCATGGTGGAAGTAAAATACAGTGCTAAAAATATTATTTGCCTCTGACAGGAAATCCAACAGTTTTGAGCTGTACACTCAAAATGCTCGAGCTGAAACAATAACGGAACACCATGATGGCAATCCAGCACAAGTTCACCTAATATGGATGTCTTCTTTGCAAAATGTATTTTATTCTGAGTGAGAACTGGTTTTGCTTCTTGGGCTTCTATCAAGAGCCAAAAATGGAGCCCAATACAGTGAACTTTCTTCTCTAAGAGAGTGGTGAAATTTGGTTTTCTTGCATGTCTATTACTAGGCTAAGATAGGGATATTGGGATAAATGTAGCTGTTTTTGAGTAAAAGCAAAGCAGAGCTTAGAACAATGTAGCCAGCAGTCTTCTTACAGTATTTATAATTTATTTCACATGTTTTGGCGAGCTGCAATGTTCAGGGTTCAAACAACTTAGCTTCTCCAATACCATATTCAAACATGATTCATGAACCTGGGTGGGTCCTTCAAGGTAAAAGGGGTGATTGTAGGAAAACCTAAAAACATACCTATAAAATACCTCCAGCAGTCGAGAAAAACTTAAACTGAATACTATAAAGGTATTGTGTTCCCTCAAACAACCCCTAAAATACTAGATTGGCCAGTCACAACCTCAACAATATGATGATCATACCTAATGACCAACTCTAAGGGGTACTCCCTGGGATCACGACCCATGTCTAGTAAGAATTTCCCATCACCTGGTTCATGACCCATTAGAAAATATGCCTAAGAAATGAAAGCTTGCCAGCGGGCATAACGTTTCTTGTATCGTCAGGAACGAACCACACGAAAACACATAACCCTCCTTCGATAAATGTGCGCACGTGTACTTTCCACGTGTATTAATCCCTCATGGATGTCGTTCCTAGGCTCCTCGGTCATGAGTTGTCACCGCCACCGAGGAGGCTTCTCGGGGATTACTGGATCAGTCAGAAAAAATGGCGACGACATCATTTTGTAGGAGCGCCATAACAGATGAGGAAAGAAATGGAAAACAAATTCCTTTGCCAATTATGCAACTGCTAGATCTGGCTATATTCAATTTCGCGTCGCTAAGTTCCTCTCACGTGGGAAGGCTGAAATTACAGCGCTGTTCAAGGGTTCGTCATTGCGGCAAGGAAACTGGAGACCAGGCCTTGAGCCGACTGCAGAGCTGAAGACCTTGATATCAGGTAGATTAAGGCACAATAAAGACATATTCCTGAGGAACGATGGGACACCAACGATCCCAGAGGCTGTCTTCCAAAGAAACGATGAAGCTTTGGATAGAGTCGGTGTAACGGGAAACTATCCTCGTTGCTGGCGTTGCAAACACTTGTGCAAATTCTGTAAGACTGGAAGCGGACATGAATACTTGCACAATGGCTTCAAACCGGAGTAAGTGTCAGTGCTAACACAATAGTAGGTTTCACAATATCGGCGGCCTATTGATATCTTCTTTCAACAGCAAAGCCACCGATACTTCTGAAAGAGCACCTCGAAATTAGTTAAAACCCTAAATTTGAGAGTTACATGTATATTGTGTATAGGAGCAAAGATACAGGCACGCAGAGTCGGAAAACTTCGGACAATTTTACAGACGTTTGTATGAAGTAGTGCAAGTTTTTGCCGAGTAAATCCATAGACCGAGTCATATACGAGTCCGAGTTGGATCCGAGTCCGAGTCAAACGACCTAGTCACTGGTTAGCAGACTTATAACGTCCTCTGATCGAACGTGAACTTTATCGTCGTGTTGTACGCATTTCACGTTTTTCATCTGCATCAGTGGGAATCAAACCCTTAGCTTTGCGGATTTAATTTCTTTGTAGAAGTATGGGTTAATCTTTAATAAAAGCGTATCAATTAATTTCTGGGCTTCGATTTCTGCCGGCAGATAGGTTTGGAACTCCAGAATAGCGAATTTTATAGATGATCGCTGAAGTGACATTAAAGGATCCAAAGCTAGCCATCGAACGCCTAAATTTCAATCGAATAACTTCCTTTAAAAACCTTCCGCAGCTGGCCCTTTATCTCTGTAGACTCAACTCCAGTGAGTTTGCAAAGATCGCGGATTAAAGCGGTTCTTGTGTGTAAATGTTACAATTAAGGCTGGATTGAAATTCCAAAGTTTGTCGTACATTTAATTGCATCTGCCATTAATACAAATATTTCTTTAGGCAGCCCACGCTTATTCTCTATAAACCAGGAATTTCGGGCCCTTGGCGATGCCGACATTTGCCTTTTAATGCTTTTAAGCCAAAGCATAACCTTGTCAGCGAATATGGGCCCTACTCTCACGGATTTATTGAGTATTTTCTCCCTCTCATCGAAGTGTCCAACCTCGTGACACCTCCCTCTAGTGTGGAAATGACCTCCTTCCGAAAAGCTGTAAATGAGTCGGAGGACTTCCTGAGAGGGTAAAATGCCTTAACTGAGTTCCTCAAAACCTTCGAAAGACTTGGTGCTTCTTCTTCGCCCTCTTCATCCCCACTGTCACTACAAACTTTTTGCAAGACTTGAATCACCGCTGTGACAGCTGACCCGGCATGAAAACTAAAAGCAATCAAGAAAGCAAAAATAAATAATGAATAATTCGAAACGAGGAAATAAATCCTGTTTATGTATGAAATGTCACAAAACAACTGTTTCAGGGTGCAAATTGTTAAATGGCAGATTTTGTGTATCAGAAAAGCTTTTGATTTCTGGCGATATCGAACTGAACCCAGATCCTGACAACAGTCACACTATGTCCATATAAACTTGAAGTAGTTCACTCTTTTGAATTCCAAAGTCTTCTTGAACAGATTCCTATTTCGCAAAGTGAGGCTTTCAGAGATGAAAATTTTATTTTATGTGACATGGCCGAGACCAATATCAGCAGTAGTATGGTTCTTCAGTTGACTTCTAACCCTGTATAACTTGTCTCTTACTTCTCTTCTGATGAATTTGACAAATATCGAAGGACATGGCACAAATTGTTCCCCATTTTTATCTGCGAATCTTGACCTGACTGGTCACCGGTGACTAATTGAAATGTCCAAGGTCACAATCTCAGTGTCAATTAGTGATCCAATAGCTTTGACAATTTCATCAGTACTTTCTCAGAAGTTGGGGGGACAACAGGAATCTCGTCACGTCGTAGGTACTGTTCCTCTTCATCTAATGCTAATCTTCAACTCGTTTTTAATCCTATTGACCTGTAGTTTAAGTAACTGGTTGTTCGATCAGGATATTATTTGATTCTTCAAGGTTGTAAGCTTTTTGGTTGTGGTCATCATATTGTTTCGCCAGGTACTCCACCAACTTTAAGAAAGGAGCCAGTTTCACATCGAACTCGACCGATTTTAGGAATAGCGCCAGTTTTGAATCAAGGAATACTTCATCTCGTCCTTAAATTGGGCTCTATCTGATTCCATTGCTTCTATTGTAATTTACAGAGCAAAACACATGGTACCACAACACATCTTCAGCTGTTTTGCATTTCTGAAACCACTCAAGTCGCTAGCCACTTCCTAGATATGTACCAGTGTTCAGAATTCAAAGGTGTAGTTAAATGTGTTTGCGAATCTTGGAATGTGAGGATCATAAAGAGTTCAGCTTACCATCTGCAAACCCAAGACAAGGACGAAAGATATCACCGAACGTGGAAAGAAAAACTGCAATTTGACATTTTGAACAGTGATGACGATTTGAACTGGGTCGAGCACCTTTTATATAACGAATCACCTCATAGTTCCCTGGGAATGCTTAACACTATTTGAAGTGTTCTTTGGAAGACCTTAAAATGGAAGTTGTCTTAAGGGAAAAGGGCATGTTTTAAGTACCCGAGGAGGGTGAAACAGAAGTTAAACTGGTAAATGCAGCAGATGACGAGCCTGACGAAGAATCGGCAAAGGAACTGGCTGTGCTATGAGAAAAAAACACTTAAAGCTTCTGATGAAGCTGCTCAGAGGATAGTGAAGAAGGAACTGAAATGAAACCCTCCATCGATGTGCCATGTGGGGATAGCATTTTGGTCCGAGTAGCTAAAGCCAAAAAGTCAGTGAAAGGCAAAAAACAAGCCTGTGGAGCACATGCGAGCGTATTGTTTTAAAAGTAAACCACCAACTCCACAAATATCGGATACAATAATGATGACAAAAAAAGCGTCAAATAAAGAGTCTGTTTGGGTCAAACCTCATTGACAAAGATGGAAGAGTACAGTACAAAGAAGATTGCCAGGTCTAAAACGAAGATTGCAGATATCAGCATTCTCGACTCACACAGTCTTGTTAAACAAAAACGTTAGTGGTGACACTGTTAATCTTTATTTTGAATTCCTGCAAAAGAAAGCAGCTCTTACAGACCAACCCATATCTTTTGTATCGACTTACCATACCTCTCAAGAAGCCCACCTAGCTACAGTAACCATATTAGGAAGAATCCACTACAATACTTCGAAAACCTTTTCATTCCTGCCAATCTCCCAGCCAAAGATCACTGGCTTTTTGTTGTGATGGGAATTGTGAGTCTGCATATACATACAAGATTCGTATGAAGGCACCGACAATGAAACACAGGAGATATTTTGTACATTGAAAGATAATTTGTCGACAATGAAGGCTAACATCTGCCAGTTTCTAAGAGGGAAGAAGAGCTTGATGGAAGAAACTTGAAAAGGCAATCCCGCCCTGTCCCAAACAGACAAATATGACTAACTGCGGATTATTCACCTGTCTATTTGCAAAACTGCTTCTCGCATCAAAGTGCACAGACTCCAACATTTAATGAAATAAAGTGAAGCGAGGCAATAAGTGAGCTCGCCTCCTCTTCAAGCTGCAACACAACAGGTCATCCGAAGGGCTTATCAGATTGGCTCTTTTCAGCTCAGTCAGTCCGAACTGACAATGAGGAGACCGAGGAATCAAAGCTTGACTACGAGGTTGAAAGTGCTGGGCTAGCATACTACAAACCTCCAACGCCCCTTCCATGTGATGAATGACCAGCTCAGACATCTGAATATGCCACAACAGTCAGCATCGGAACTGAGAGCTAAGCTGGTTAACTATCTCGGCAAGAACCCAACAACTCCTGACGTATGTCATCTCAAGGAGTTTGTTGCCTACAGCGAATGGGATGCCTACCTGAGAAGAATGTCCAACTTGTTGTGTGGGGAGACTGGATCATGCTTTGGGGACTGGTAAACACGCTGTCAATTGACGTAGCAGTGATGTCGAGTCTAGGAGACTGGTCTGCGAACATCAGCCCAGCATCCGGTTAATCTCATGAGAAGTGTGTTCGAAGTCTGGAAGCAGTACAAGCAAGCCATAGAAAATATTGGCTTGCAAAAGAAAGGCTTGAAGGTTTTAACTATTTTTATTTGTGTGGATACTAAGAGATTTTTTTTTTTTATAAAACCTTAATTCTTAGATGTGTTCATTTCTGATCTGAAGCAACGGTTGTTTACCATGCCAGTAGCACAAATGAAAGAAGTGTACAATGCTCACGAAAGAAAGGCCCCTTAACCACTTACAGCAAAGTTTAAAGACCGTCATGGACGTAAGGATGCCAACATTGACAAGCAATGAGGCAGAGGATGGTCACAGGATTACTCTAATCGAGTAATAATAATTTAGTTGTTATGTTCCTAGAAAAGGTAAACAAATGTCTGTTATTTCACTGGCCAAGAGCTGTGGTATTTTGATGTAATATAAATGATTTTGCCTTATTTACCTGTACATACATGTAGTATGGTTTATGAGATGTTTGGCATGAATACGGATGCCAAATTATAAAAATAACAGTTGACATTTTAAAATAATATTTTACACTGTGTAAACTGAAATTATTTTCTGTTGTCAGTTCTGAACAATTGCAGGCATCCCAACAAGAAAAGATGCTGTCAAAGCTTTAAGTAAGAGGAAAGCACCAACATGCAAGAAGTGTGGGAGACCAAGGAAAAGCCACTCAAAAGCTGAATGTGGAAGTTCATCAACTAGCCACGAGTGATGATTATTATTTTGATTCACAAATAATTATATAAGTAATGTCTTGTATATCTAACGTCAGGCACCTCAGGGGAATTTTACCATAAAATATATTCTGCATTTAGCCATCTTTGTTCAAGCAAATGTAGGAATAGTATTAACATTGCTACTTCAAACAAGCTTCTAATATTCATTCTCACTTTACGCTATTCCACACCTAACTATCATTTACCTTCAATTTCTACTAACTATGGAAAATTTTCACTCAAATTCACTGGTATACAAACTTGGAACTCAATCCCAGATTTAATTAGAAATCTTTCAAGAAACAATTTTCTTTACTTAGATATAATTGACATTAAATATATCATAGACTTGCCTATTTATTATAATAAATTATTTTATATTATTGTATTCTAGATTATAAATCAATTAATTAAGATTAATTAAAATACTATATATTAACTTATTTGATTGTCATGTCCCCTTCACAGAAGTACTGCACCTTGACCTTATTTATGTGAAATTTATTTAATGGGAAGTTGGCTTCGAAAACCTAGGTTACTCCAGCTCCCCTGCACTCTCTTTCATTGTCTTTCCTTTGTAACAAGTATATCATAATTTATAAGATATCTTTTCTTTTAGCTTTGTAAAATTCTAAATAGTGAATTTGCACGACGCATGCGACTCATTGAATTCTTTTATGACAAAACTAATAGCAAATACTAACGTAATCATTTTCACCCTAAAAGCTCTTGGACACCTCCTACAGACAGAGATGCTGCACTTAATGATTTTTTTTAAGAGCCGTTAAACAAGACATACTTACAATGAAACTTACCCGTATTGTTGACAAATCTTTCTAAACTTCAATGTAAAGCCTTATACATGTATAACCTCAAACGACGACAGGATATGGTAATCAAATCCGCTGACAAAGGATCGTGAACAGTTGTAATGGACAAAACAAGGTACATCGACGAATGTAAACGACAACTTAACAATCCTACATTTTATAAACAACTTGATGCCGACAAAACCAACGACATACAGAAACGAGTAACAGAATACGTTAATCGTATATTCAACGAAAACATGATTGATATGAAAACAAGACAGTACCTCGTACATAACGACGCCAAACCAGGACGCTTCTACATATTACCTAAAATACACAAAAACAATAATCCTGGACGACCCATAATATCCTCCAATAACCACCCCACAGAACACATCTTGCAATTCGTTGATTATCATCTTAAACCGTTAGTTACCACCACTCCTTCTTATGTTAAGGACACTACAGACTTTCTTAATAAACTTTCCCTCTTTAACAAGCTCCCTAATAATGCTTTGCTCATAATTCTCGACGTTTCCTCCTTATATACTAACATTCCGCATAATGAAGGCATTGATGCTTGTCGCTATTTACTTCGTAACCGCGGTAATAAACATGTACCCACAGAAACCATCTGCGACCTTATACGCATGATTCTTACTATGAATAATTTCTCGTTTAATCAACAACACTATCTACAAATACATGGAACAGCCATGGGTACTAAAATGGCTCCTTCCTTCGGCAACTTATTACTCGCTAAATGCGAACGTGACGCACTATCTAATTCACCCCACCAGCCACACGTGGTTGAGATATAATGATGATATTTTCGTGATCTGGACCGAAGGACTGGATCGACTTAAAATATTCATCAAATATCTCAACCTCCACCCTACCATCAAGTTCGCTTCTTCCCATTCTGCCATTAACATCCCATTTCTCGACGTTAACGTTTTACTTAAAAACGGACTTATAGAAACGACTTGTACACCAAACCCACTGACAAACACCAGTACCTTCTTAAAACGTCTTGTCACCCTGGTCACACTAAATAATCTATCCCGTATAGCCTTTCACTTCGCCTTCGCCGCATATGCTCTTCGGACGATAGCTTTAAGAAATGCACTAATGAAACAAACGCGGCTATAATCTTACTTTCCTTAAGACACAAATACAACGTGCATCTAACATTTCTCGCACTGATACTTTACAAAACAAACCCAAACCAGATGCACACCGTATTCCTTTTATCATTACATATAATCCAGCACTACCTAACATCTCATCAATAATTCATAAACACTCTAACATTCTCTATTCATCTAAACGTTCCGAAATAATTTTCAAAAATCTTCACTTAGTAGCCCACCGCCGCTGTAATAACACTACTAACACCTCTCCACTACCACCCGGCTCTTATCACTGCGGTAAAAACTGCATTACCTGCCCTTACATCGAACATGGCCTCAAACAATACACTTTTTCCTCCACTGGCGAAACTCACCATATCAAATCTCACATTACATGTAATACTAAAAACGTAATTTACAGGGTTCAATGTCACTACTGTAATTCCCAATACATCGGAGAAACAAAACGATGCCTCAAAGACCGTTTTAACGAACACAGACGACCTGTAGATAAATCTAATATCAAATCTAAACCTACAGCCGTTTCTGAACATTTTCTCAGCCCTAACCATTCTAGTACTGACGTGCTCCTTATTCCTTTAGAAGTCATCTATTCTAAACGCGATGCCGTCAGAAAAGCACCTGAATCATATCTCATCTATAAAGCTAAAACCCTCGAACCACTCGGAATGAATAGACGTGATGAAATGTAATTTCACCGTTTGACCTTTATTGTCGGCTGTTACTTATATCTGCACTATCTTTTCTAACCTATTTCGTAATTTCCTTTTATGTGTTACTATTGTATAAAACATATGTCATCGATTTTGTAATTTCCGCTCATAGTTACGTAATTAACAATTTATATAAGCCTTGTATCCATTTGTGACCTCCACTGTAAAATAAACCTGAAGAAGGCTGGTACTGGCCAGCCGAATATCGTATAAACCTCGACAAACATTGTATTTGATCAGCATTGCAGTAGTCTTCGGACACTTATCATTATAAATAGTGGTGCAGATATTATTGTTATGTTCTAGGCAGTTTAAACACACAAATGGCCGTGTTTGCAGACTGTTTCTCGAGAAGTTTATTCTGAAGGGTTTGTTGTTCTAGACAGTTTAAACATACAAATGGCTGTGTTGGCGCACCGCATCTCTGTTGAAAAGTTCATTTTGAGACGTTTGACAAATGTGTGCTCTATAACCATTGATTGATAAACAATGTGTTCCAGAGGCCAAAAGAAGTAAGAAAGGCCTGATGAAGTAAAAGAGAGAAAAAGGGGAAGAGAGAGAGAAGAACGAGAAGAGAGAAGGGCCTCTGGTAAAATCCGTTGAGTATCTCACTTCCATGCAGAAACTAGGTTCAGAATTTGAACCTTGTCTCTAATTGGCTTATCGACTCATTACCAGGCGCGACCGTGAGTGCTTGATACAGGTACAACAGCAATTGTCATTGGCCAACCACTTCAAACCGGTTTTACTTCAAACCACAACTAGTATTTTTGGTGACGCTGTGAAGTTTACGTTGGCTTCAAAGTTTCCGGATATTACTAAATAGACAAAAGGAGAGGAGGTACTGTACGGGTTTATAAAACGTAAAGACGTCTTCACTGTGCTTCGTACGGGATGCTGATATTTCAAGTCATCCCTGAAGTTTGTTCTTTCCTTAACAACCAAAAACGGTCTACATCACGAGGCACTTTTTTCACTGGAGTAGCTGTAAAAGAGCTCATTTAAAGAACCACATACAGTTGTGACATCTCAAGCCGCTTCTCTCGCTGCCATGGAAGCTTGTATAGAAGATCTTAGAAGATGGATGATTAAGGACAAGCTCATGATAAACAGTGGAAAGACCGAGTTCCTACTCATCGGACAAGGCAGCAATTGGCAAAAGTGAAAATTAAAACTCTCTCAGTTGGAAATTCTGAAGTCTCGCCCTCGGACCTTGTTCGTAATCTTGGCTCGTGGTTTGATAGTAATTTATCTATGTCTGTTCATGTCTCTAAGATTTGCAAAGCAGCTTATTATGACTTATACAATATCTCTTGGATTCGAAAATATATCAGTTGTGATTCTATAGAAACTCTCATCCATTCTTTTGTCACTAATCGCTTAGACTATTGTAACGCATTACTTTATGGACTACCTAACTCACAATTGGGTAAACTGCAATGAGTGCAAAATGCCGCTGCTAGATTAATCTATCGTGCGCCTAGGTTCTGTCATACTTCGCCATTTCTACTAGAACTACATTGGTTACCTATTATGTTTCGCATAATTTTTAAAATCATATTAATTACTTTTAAGGTACCTGCCCTGGCAGAATTTGATGTCCTCAGAATTTCTCAATTTTCACATAAATTAAAGCTTTTGATGTGTAATACTAGTTCTGAGAGTTATTTTTCTCGTGATTCTAGTATGAGAACTATAAACCGTGTTTTAAAATCCGAGTTTTACTGGAAATACGTCATTTTGACGAGCTGGGAGACTGGGTCGGTTGCTAGAGCAGGACATTTGAGCAAGCAAACTTCTGGTAAGCGGATGCGCACATCTCTATAGCCTTCCAACTTCAAGATGGCGTCAAGTTTGCGCGAGGCTCAATTTGAGGCAGCTATCCAGGCGTTTAACGCCGAATTCGTCAGAAATGGGTAACTATCCTTGATTCTTTTCCTTCAAATTATGTTTTGCTTCTTTTTAACCAATTTTGATTGGGCTGACAGTTATGGTGATGCTCCTGAAGGCCTGATTAACATCCTACGGACCTTCAAACTGAAGCCAGGCGAGTCGCCGAAAGACGGTCGATCCCGTCTTTACAAGCGGCTGTGGTGCCTTCTTTGGGTAAGCCCTTTTAGTAAACGAGAATTGTGTTTGTCAAGAATTTAGAGAAGCATTGGTAATCGAGTATTCGTGTGATTTACTGCTATTTTCTTATCTTGCTTGAATACCACAATACTCCAAGCCAATGTTCTCTCGCGCTCCATTCTTTTGACGTGATCGTTTCCGACTTTCACGCATTCTTGTGACTTGATCGTTTCGGACAACTACTTTTGTTGATTCTGGAGTGTTAAAAAAACTATAAACAACCGAGATTGAAAGCTACCCTAATGTTGAGACTGGGTAAAGACGTTCATGTGGAATTGTGAATGTTTTGATTTTGTCTAGAGATGCGCGAGAGTACCGAGTGAGGTGACAAAATACTGCTACTAATTACTGAAATTCAACCAAATCGTTGTCTGAATGGATGTCCTATTATGATTACTGACCCAAAGGGCGTATTGCACAGTCCAGGCTTTGGTATATCCAACTGAGATTCCACGTATTGTATATCTTGCAGTATGGAAGCGGCAAGACAATGGGAAGTGGGCTTCGAAAATGGCCCACGTATGTTTATCCTGCCAGCCTCAAGGCCATTGTGAGGCATGCCTTGCCAGGAAACCTGGCTGACTTCACAGATCCAACCCATGATTCTTTAAGTTTCAATTGTTTTAGCCAGTATTATTTTCTTTAAAATAGGATTGTGCATCTCCATTCTCAGACATAGGAAATCTGTCCAACCAAAATTTCACAATGTTCTAACATTATGTCAGAACAATGTTCTCTAGTGCACTTAAACCTGTATGGTTAGTTGTTCAAAAGTTAATTTCGAGCTCTGAAATGGGAAACTTACATGTGGGCCAGGTGTTTTTGACAGTTGAAACATAAATTAGCAACTTGTTTCTTTATTGTTCTTCCAGTGCATTGTATGGGGTCACTTACTGAGGCATCTCTTTGGTGTAACCCTTGGAACTGGTGACTATGGCCATTTAACAATTGATCACAGTGCAATGCTCTTCCGATTGCATCTTTCATTTTGCCAGTACTCAAACCAAGGTTTTGAAGCATCCCACAAACAGCAGAGAATGCTGTATTCCAGAGCCACAAGTCACGATTCAGCTGCAGAAGCCCAATCAAGTAAGCCCAAGCAATTCTGGTCATGTATTTTTGTAAATGTTCCAGCACCAAGAGGCATATTCCATGATGCACTTTGAAACAAGGGGCATCTTAGAGTTGGGGAGCTAAGTAACACTTGTAAAAGACAACACAATGAAAATCTGAGTGTATAATTATGTTCATACATGTATACATGCAGTGTTGTTGATTCAGATTTGCTTTCTTGTTTAGTAAGCCAGATCCTAACCCACTGGTATGCTGAGAGGTTACTGTGTATCAGATACCAGTTTGTGAAAGCCAAGGAATGTATGTCTAAAGGTATGATTTGCACTGATAACAATCATTGAGGGAATTATTTTTTCTCACTGCAAAACAAAAATCCCCCTCCTTTGAGCAGAAGTGTCTAACATTAGCATGCAAAGTTAAGGCCTTTGCTAATAGACTGTACAGTAATTGTACAAAAAAAATGGCTTTGCTGGGAACTTTTTCAAAGAAATTCAAAATTGTAATTTGTTCAATGTGGCAAATACAATCATGTATGGTTTTTTGTGCATTAGTTTCCCTTTTTGGGGGGCGGCCTTCACCTACTCAGAGCCATCAGGTTTTGGACAGTTACCTTCGATTTCCCCTCCAGTAATCGCTGAACAACAAGAATTAGAGTGTTGATTTCTTTAGCAAAATAATCAAGGAGTTCCCTGAAAGCATCAAGAATCCAACTGAAATGTTGAGATATTTGCAAAAGGAGACTGTTAACATAACGAGCCAGACGCACTTTAGAAATTTCTTTGCTGGGGGTTGGGGTTGCTATGTCAGTGACGTCAGGAGCGAAATATGAATCCAAGTTGTGGTTTTTGAAAAGTACAAATCTATCAGCGATCGAACTGGCGGCTGTCATCAGTGTACACGGTACTTCTGTACATATCCACACGCAAACATACAGTTGTTTTTGTGGATTATCAACACAGTATCTGAATATCCGATCCATTAGTGTGCCCCCTTCGAAGCGCTGGTTTCTTCTAACTAACGAGTTGTGTGGCAGAGAGCCACGCAAGTATTTCTCAGAAGCTGGTTCTTTACCTTAGAAATTCAAAAGCGAATTGCGAAAGTGAAGTTCTCAGATGCCAAAGACGAAATTGGCGCGGAACTTACTCAACATGTACTTGGCCTGAAAAAGTACAGACAAAGCGATGTCAACATTCTCTCTTTCGCCTAAAAAAAATCTGAGGTTTTTGTTTCACTCTGATGATTTTAAAAGCTTTAGAGAACTAGTGAATCGTGATGTAATTCTTGGCCCGTCAAATTCACCCAACTCATACAGCATTGACAACTCGAAGTTGACGTAATCCTATTTCCGGCGCAGGAAATTAGTTTTGTTTGTTTTGTCTTTATCGGCATAGCGACCAGAAATCAAGCAATCGGCCAGCTAGCTCCTCAGTTTCGGCATCTCAAACCGGTTTACCCTTGCCCGTATCAGTGCATATGTTACAACCCCTTAAGTGTGAAGAGCCTGATCTTAACTGAAACTCGTCAACGAGGGATACATGGTGATTCTGATTATGGACAAAGATAGTACTGGCTTTGGTTATTATTTTGACGAAGAAGTGGATGGAAGGAGTCTGAGGAGACGAAGTAGAGTTACGAGTTCTGAGAGAAACAAAGGATTGCCAAGGCGAACGAGGACAAGAAATGTTGCCAGTCGGCAAAGGATCACTGCAAAACCAAGAAAAAAGCAGACCCCATTCTAATGTTCTGGATATGACACTCCAGTGCTGCACTGCAAGGACCTGCCTCATAAACCTTACACATGGCTTGATAGGAGTGATTCGTAAACAATTCGACGAAATGCTTCACGAGGATCAAAAAAACTACCTGAACTCTCTTATTGAGATCAACTTCAAAATTCAAAGAAACACCATATCGTACCACATAAGAGACATATCAGGACTGAAAAGAGTGGCTGTTTGCAAGAGAGCATTTCTGAAGATCTTCGGTATCGGAAAGAAACGAATAGCTGTATTGTTGAGAAAATCCAACCTTACACTGGAAGCGTAGAAGGCGATCAGAGACATTTGAGGAGGAATGAGAAAAGACTCCCCATCAACCTGAAAGCTGAGGTGTGACTTTTACTAGTACTTATTTTATTTCATAATCATACAGTACCAAGCTTGTTTTTGCCGTTGCCAACTGAAAAACTCTTGACTTTGTTTATGCCTCTTTCACTTAGGTAGTGGCACACATAACAAGCTATGAACGGCAAACATCGCATTACGCAAGGGATTTCACTAAAGAGCGACAGTATCTTGTTCCCAACTTAAGCATTAGCAGATTGTTGAGGGATTTTCTAACAAAGAAGGATTTACCGCCAGGATCTAAGCGGCCTCTTTCATTTAGTAGTTTTCGCAAAATATTTCGAACATTCAAACTTTCTATCAGAAGATCCAATGTTGACACATGTAGTAAGTGCAACAGTTTATCGGTGATCATCAAATATTCTAAAGACGAAAATGAAGTCGATAGCGCAAAAAGGCTGAAAGATCAGCACCTCGAAAAAGCCGAGAAACATTACGATGCTTGTCATTTTGATATTAAAACTCTTTACAAAACCAAAAACGCTGAAAATAGTGTGGCGTGGTTGATTCCACCAGCATGGATATGACTTTGTCATACTATTTTTTCCCCAACATTTTACTCTTAAGGTATACACTTAAAGTGCCTATAACCCCAAAAAAGTTACGCTTTCAGATCAAACTTAGAAGTATTCTATGCAACTTCCCGAAAAAATTAATGGTTTTAAAGCATTTCTCTTTTTTTTACGGCTTTTCAAAGATGAGAGCCGTGAACTTTTACCGTCAGCTTAGCGACTTGGTGGGGTCTGGGACTTAGTACGTCATAGTAGGGAGCCATGTCACGTGATAAAGGCTTCTCTTTTGGTTCGTTCTTTCTTATTTGCGTCGTAAGTTCTGTAATTTTCTGCTGGACTTTTTGACAAAATGTCTTCGTCAGGCTCCGAATCTGAAGACAATTGTTCATCGGACAATTCCGAGCTAAATTTTATCAACTATGAGCTTGAAGCAGAAGAATCTGCCGGCGAAGAGAGCGGACGGCGCGGATGCATGAGCCACTCGCCGATGAAGAATGGGTTACAAAGTACAGATGGAGACCTCCAGAATCGGTTCAGTGGAAGGCCTCGAAGCAAGGAAAAGCTGGTGAGTTAAACTGTCCAAAATTAAAATAAGTTATCATAGCCCTTCATGGGCTTCCCGTGGCCGTGGTCTAAAAAAAAAACGGCATTGCAGCAATGCAGGATGCCAAAAGAATCCAGTGATCCTTCCAATCGCAACAATCATATATCGTTTTTATTCACGAGGTTTTCGTATCGTATCTCGAACGAGCGAGTCCACGAGCATTAATAATGCTCAATAATGACCAAGGTATGAATTGAAATCAATGAACACAGTTCCATGTTTAGTCTGACCAGGAAAGTGGAAGGTTTATCAGAGTATTTTGATCTATCGTGCATGTTAATTAAAAATAGTAGCTCTCGTAAGCAACCACACTGGGAATCAGGAAAAGGTGCTCATAACGTTCCTCATAACTAGTCAGAACTGGAATCAGGAGTAGTTGCTCGCTTATGAGAGCTTGCACACACCACACCCATGGGGATACATATATAATGCGACTGATATCACAGTATACAATACTGTACTACTCTACTGTAACAGCTTGAATGTCAGATATAATAAGAATATTGTTGCAAAATGCTAGTGCATATTTATATTTAGTTGACTCATTGCACAGTCTGGGATCATGTCTCTGGAGTGGTTACTTACAAGAGTTTAAAAACAAAGAAAAATTCCAAAGGTGGTGGTATGCGCGGTGGTCACTTATGAGAGTGGCTGGTTACTACAGAGCACAAAAGTGGTCTCTGAGGGGAGCTGGTCACCTACAAGGGCAGTTTCACAAAGGGCTTCAACTGTATCAAACGATTGGTACTAACATATAAACTTCTTTATTTACAGATTTCTACGAGTTGTCTCATACAGAGAGTACATCCAGTTAGTCTACAGTTATCTGGGCAACAATAGAATTCCTCTACTAGCATGTGCATATGACACAATCAGGACAAAATGCAATGCTGGGAAAGAAACCTTCACTGGATTTGAAGAAGATGAAGATGAAAGTACTTCATAACTTATATAAACTTTAAGGAGAACAACAATGAACAGTCAAACTTTCAGTGCCATTGGCCACTTTTGATATAGGCTTCACTGGTCACATACAAATGATTCAATACATGTACAAGGCTCTGGGGAATAATGTGCAGTGATTAATGAAATAACAATAATGAATTTAATTATGCCCCAGAACCTTTGTGTGTGAGAAGTGAAGCATATATCGAATGTGGGCTATTAACCTACATGTATGTCCATATACATGTATGTCCATATGTCCATTCAGGCAACCTGTGAACAGGAATCACTACCCTGACAAGCGAAACTACTAGCCCTGGGCTATTGGAAAGCACTTGCATCGCACCCTGTGTTCCTTTCTATAATTTTACACAAATTTTGAAAATAGGATTATAATATTAAAATTTAAATGTTTGAGTAGTAAATTGGAAAACAGTAAAATCTGACTAACCCCTTTTACAAGATGGACATGTTTTCAATGCTCTGGCCTAACCTTAAAGGAACTGTATAATGGTGAGAGACCATTACATTAGATGTCCGGGCCGGACACACTCATTATCAGAGATTCTCATATGAACTGACAAACCTCGTGCACGTGTGGGATGGTAAAAATCAAAGCAAATATTCAAAAATGACTAATAAATTGTGTAAATTATATACATTATTCAAGTAAAATAATGAACATACTTTCAATCCAGCATTGAAGGAGGTGGTTGAACTGTTTTAACCCACCAATCGAACACCGACTCCATACATGCATAGTACCATGACATAGCCCCTTTAAGCCTCAAATTCAATTGCCCTATTTAATTATGGTGTCACATGATAGACACAGCTGCCATCTTAGGGGGTCAAAACACTCTTCTTTAACAACAGACATACAAAATAAAGCTGTTCTGCCATAGATTGCCTTCCTTCAAATTGGCTAATTTTCCCAATAAAATAAGAATGGCGGCTTTCATCTATTTGTTTTGATGTCATGCCAATGAAATAGGGCAATCGATTTCACTGAGCTGGTCACAGGAGTGATTAGCCTATGGAAGTTGACAGTATAATATATTGCTACCTAGATTGTCCATTGATAAAATATCAAATCACTGAGATAGCTGGTAGACATTTCTGGTTCACTCTGTACTTATAAGGGGACGAGGGTTGTTCTTTGGACAATCAACAACACCTTTATGCTCTTTAATAGGTTTACATAATACTTTATTTAATGAGGAGGACATACTTAGCTACAAGCTAGTTTACAGAGTTCCACAAATAAATTCAAAAAAAGAAACAATATATAATTTAGAGATTAACAATTTAATTAATTTTAATTTAATAGGTTTCTTGCACACTGAGCAATGGGGTTTTGCCTTGGTTTTTGTGGGCCTTACAGCAGGTGGAACTAGAACTTCTGGCACTAAAATACAAAAATAACAATTATTATTAAGTTAGTTATGGGTATAGACCCATTCGAAAAATGGCGTCCAATTTAATTAACTATTGTTTAGGACTGACTAGCCTCGCTTACACGTTAAAAAAGCTTTTGTGTGGACTGACTACCCTCGTGTTCACGTTACCAGGACAATAGCTTTTTAAATTGGACGCCATTTTTCGAATGGGTCTATATATATATTGGTTTATGGTAAATAAAGCACTGGTTTCGTTTTAAATACAAACTTACAGTGTAATATTATACGTTTCCAGCTGGTATTTTAATATTTTGCTTAGTCTCGATCGAAAGACTAAACAAGCAGTATACCTTTATATGACATGTCCAACAGTTTGATACATGTAGGTGTTATTGGAGGACAAACACAGAAGGTGTGATTAGCACAGACTCTATTTTGTTTGAATATTTTCAGAATTTGAATAGTTTCTTTTGTGCAAAAAAATATTTTATACAAAACAATTTGAATTACCTGGAGCTGAAGGAGGGACATCTATAACAGTCATCCTTTGTTGTCTCTTCTGGGTTGCTTCTGCCCTTGGCTGCTTGTTAAGCATGGTGTCCTGTCCGTAGGTGCAGGTGTCATCTAAAGAAAGTTGTCTGATTTATTCACGGTTATTTCCCTCGAACTAAATAACAATATAACATGCACTCTCTTAGTCTAATACACTTGTGGTGAAAACAATGTTCAGTACGTGGAACCCGGTCATAATGAAGTTTTCTTCCTTTCCCTAGGAACTTCTTTATACATGCAGGTTCCACTGTATTGCTAGCCTCCTATAGTAGCCGTTTTGTAGCGCTTCCATTTCACTCCATTCCGGGGAATGGAGTGAACGGAAGCGCTACACAACGGCTGCTATAGGACTAGGAGGCTACTGTATAAATCTGTATTGCCATGCAAACTAAATACAAAAGCACTTACCAAAATCGGAGAATGGCTTAAATCGGTTTCGATGGCATGGACTGATGGAATAGGAACAACTCCATATTCAACCGACTTCAGTCTTGGCGTAGAGTCAAGGACTAAAGAAAATCTTATAAAGTCTTCCGGCTTGGAGTGAACCAAACAAACGTTCTTCGTCGGTTCCCACTTCGCTCGCTTTGTTCGCACGAACCTCAACCACTGGCGTCTTCTCTTCTTTGCTTCTGGCCGATCATCGCTTAAAAACGGGACCTTGTGTTAGAGCTATCCTTTTTTGAGTCTGGCTCATTCCTACAGCCCCCAAATACACATCTGTTTGGCATTTCAAATCGAGTTATTCGCTCGGTTCGCCCTGTTTTTACTGTCTTTGTTGTTGGTTGTTCGCTTTCTCTCACTACTATGACGTTGATTTCCGGTTTCGTTCCCAGGCTACTTCCAGACTCCAGCTGACGGCCATTTGGGACAGGGTGCCCAAATCGGGTTGTTTTACAATGTTTGACCCCAGAAATAAGGTCGAACTCTTACTTTTTTCCTTTTTTTCTCTTCGAATTATTGATAAGAAGGATGTAAAGAATTTATTAAAAATACTTCAAATTTGGGGTTATAGGCACTTTAAGGGGTTGTAACAAATGCAGAACTAAGGGCAAACGTTTGAAATGCCAAATTATAAATTAACCTGCAATGTACATGATAGGAAATAGTCATCAATAAAGGATTCTATTTGTGAAAATTATTAATTAATTTTATTATTGTTATTTAAAGAGAGAGAGGGAGACGCCCAGGGAGACGCCCAGGGTTAAGGCCTTTGTCGATTGTGCTGAAAAAACAATTGGGGCATAATTTCTCTCAAAGTAGCACTGCTAGCATACCGTAGGACATGAAAATTTTGCGGGAGTTTTATTTTGCGTATTAGCCTTTTTCGTGTTTTGCGGGATCTAAATTTTGCGGTTTGGTAAGACTGATGTCTCAGTCCTACTTGGAGTTAAGTAGTGATCGAAATTAGGTGATTCCATAAAAAAGTTAGTGAATACACTGCAAAACTGCAAAAGCTAAAGACTGCAAAAGACATTCTTTATAATTCTTTCTGAAACACAGTCTACGTACATATATGGTTTTCGCACGGACAGTAGAGAGTACCACACACCTACTGTTTTGGGCAATTACTATCGTTGCATAATGTTCAAGATCTTGGCATTAATTGTCATATAAATTTCGTAAAATTGAGAGCACTGTTACTGCTACGAGCACAATCAGCGGTCCCTCTTTTCACCAAGAGAAAGCAATGGTTTCAAACAACAACGCTCACTCAGGTTATTTATATAAAGCTAAGAAATCGTGTGAGTTTTCTCGTTAAATGTGGCTCATATAGACACGAGGTTTAGCCTGCGTCGCATCCGACCTAAACCCTGGTTAGGTCCGGGATTTAGTTCGGATGCGACGCAGGCTAACAGGGTTGGGATCACCTAATTTTAATATTCCACCTCAAATACAGAAGAGATAAATGTTTTGTTTGCGTAGTATTCTGGTTTTACTTAGCCTGCTTTCACCAGACGTATTTTTTTCACGATCCCTTAACTTCAGAACCTTAATGATGCAAGCAGTGACGCCAGAATATTTTTCTTTTCTCTGTTCAATCAGAGCAATTGTTAGAATTTATTTTGAATTGGCGCGCCAACCATTGCGAACTCATCTGGTTGGCGGGAAGATTTAAGAATCTCATAAAATCTGGTAGTCAAAATTTGAATCAATCCGTTTATCAGGGACCGCGGAGGGGGTGGGGCAAGTCGGGCTATATAACCCCTACCACTTTTTTAGGGAAATGTGACAAAAACCAAGATTTAGCGAGAAAGTCCCATGGAAAACGAAGAAAATGGCATTTTCTAGATTTCAAAATGTCCTGCAGAGCATGCCCCCATATACCCCATAGCAGCTCGTGCCTTCGGTGCTCGTTGCATTGTATGATTGTTTTAGCCCTACCACTTTTAAGGGCACTCCGCGGTCCCTCTTTATGGTATTTGTCTTATATAGCTTTCGATTTAGATTCATTGAGCTTTCGGAGGATAAACATAAGAGAGAACATGACATATACAAATGAGTATCTTCTCAAGCGTGGGAACATGACATGTACAAATGAGTATCATCTCAAGCGTGGGAACCGTCCCTTGGTCAGTGGCAAATGTATTGTCTGAATCCTTTTAAATGTACATATTGTTAGATTTGATTGGCATACGGTTTTACTGGACACGGTTCACTCGACTGTTGGAAACAAAATGTCCGTTACAGTTCAAGTAAGAGTCTTGAAAAATCTTTTTTCGCTGATTGATAACAGACTGGGAACGCTTATGGATCTCCCCGCCAATGCTCGCAGGGCAGTTATTGAAGTAACTGATAAGATACGAGAGGTTGCGGAGTTAGTTGGAATAGAGATAGGGCAGTCATCCAGCAGCTGTGTTCAAGAGTAACCTGAAGTGATTGCAGAGGCCCAGCCCGCACTGCAGCAAACAGAGCCGTGTGACCGTCACTCAGAACACGAAGAACCGCCGATAAAGAGGTCCAGACCAATCGATAAGAGAAGACGGCGTGTATCCAAAAAAACTGACAACGTAGGTGCTACGTTTTTCATACTTTTAAATCGTATTTCAAATTTTTTTTTATTGTAATGACAATCAATCACCAATTTAAATTGGCCTTTTTTTCGAATTGGTCTATTTGGCTATTTATTTAAAATGTATATAGATCACACATTAGGGGCAAGTATTATCTCCTCTTAGTTCTCATTTGACACGGTTTCTTTTCTTTGTTATTCATTGGGCTTTTATCTCCGATATAGACTGGTTGAAAAATAGAATATAATTAAACCGACACATATAAACTGCGCGGGCTTTATACGGATACAGCCCTGGGCTTTATCCATAAAGCCCGTACATTTATAATCCTTTTGTGAATTAAACCTTGCCAAATGACAACTAAGAAGCAAGGGTGGCTCACATCTGTGGCCCGATGTTCGCTGAATGACAAAGCCGTGGCGGTCATGTTGGTGGAAATGATAAGAGAAGCTAATGTACCGATCAATTCGAAACATTAGCATTTTATTTTATTTTTTGGATTTATAGGGAATCTATTGTGAGCCTAGACATGTTGCTAGCTTTAAGCCTGAATGCCAATGGTGATATGGCGAAATGCATTAACACTATGTCAATCTGTTCCCACCACCTACCATATAATGACACTTCTACATTCGCACCCACATTCATCCATATTTTCAAGCTAACTCACTCCATTCTCAATGCCATCCTCAAGTCGCCTTCTTCGTCTGCTCTTCGTAACAGAGACAAGAACAATACGAAAAGAACTGTTGCTGCACGAGTGGCTGCATGAGCTGTCTGTTGTATTAATTTCGTGATCGTTGTTAGACCGTTGCATTTTTGATGTATTTTAGTCAGTTGGATTTTTGGAAGTAAACAACTCAGTTCAGTTTCATCTTATGGAAAGTTATATTTAACCGACACTGCTCCATTTTGGCACCCGATAACAAAACAACCAAAATATTTGATATTTGAGCTCACAGCCGAGGAAAAGATGAAAATTGATAAAGATAGGATTACAGCAATTCTTCAAGTCGTGGAAGAAGTATAAGGTTGTACAAGTGCGACATTGGGTGCTACATTGCGGAGTTTTCTCAACTCGAGTCCTTCCTGAAGTCTGTCTGTGAAGCAACGGTGGAGGAAAATAGGAAAATAAGACAATTACAGAAAAAAAAGATTCCGCCAAAAACAACAACAATGCATCAACATCGAGCAGAAAACGTTCACTAATTGTAAATGCTTCAAAACTACCCATGGTCAACAAAATCAATCCTGATGAATTAATGACAGTAACAACTTTATCAGATAAGTTTCTTTGGGAAATGTAGCATTAAGAAATTTCTCCGAACGGACAACCTTGTTGTCGTAAAGGAGATGAAACATTCGAGTTTGTACTCACTTCTCCATGAAGCTAGAGTAATGCAGGCTGTAGCGCACCACTGTTTTCCTTTTATATTTGGAGTGCAAATGGTTCAAAAGCCGTACAGCATTGTTATGGAACTGAAGGGCCCTAAACATACTGGAGAGTCATTCACTTTACACAGAGTCATATCTGCTAAAGACATTGCATACATATTAATATAAAAATGTGCCTAAAAGAATCAAGAAGTCACATCAACTTTAAAACATACTCAATCGAAAATAAAGATTTTTGACTATCGAGTTTATCAAAAATAATAATACAAAAAACGGGTGTTGACACACCTTTTTCCGTTCAACAACCTATATTTTGTAATCAAATAAAAGCAGAAACAAGATAAAGTGGGTAGATTTGATTACACTTTAATTTGTATTCATAACCTGTCACGGTTGGGGACAAAATCGCTAGAGAGGGGCGAGGAGAGGGAGAGGGGGGGGGGGGGGGGGCAATTCACTTGTGTACACTGGAAGATAAAAACCATATCTAAAGTTGTAACTGTCATGTTGGATGAGCAGAGCAGAAATAACATGTGAAAATTATGGTAATTTTGAGTTAAACACAAGCGACTGCCCTAGACTGCCTTGTGTGTGACTCAATATTGATCATCGAACCACGTGTAGGTTACTTCATCAACAGTTCCGCTGTCTTTGATTTTTTTATGACATAAGTATTGACTTGTTTGATCGCTTAATGTTAGTATGTCGATATATGAGGAAGCTTCAGAAGGACTTTGGTGGTTTAAGAAAACTGATGACGGAATTGTCATTAAAATAAATGACAGTCGCGTGAAGACTAAAAACGGCAACCTTACAGAAAAGGTTGTTGAAATGACAGCCCATCCAGGGCGAGGACAAGATAGGCATCTAGTGGTCAGTACAACATTTGTACTAGCGATAGCAGTTGTGGCAAAAAAACTTTTTGGGGTGGCTTCATGTTACCAACGACAAGACATACATTCTGTCAATAAACGCATCTTGTCCAATGCCTTTTCTTTGTTAGAAGAATGTAAGTTGGTGAAGCCAACATTGGTTGTGGTGGAAGAGAAGGCTCCCGGCAAGGTGAAGGCGGGGAATCAAGTGAGTAAAAAGAAGAAAAGGAAAGATAAAAAAGAGGCTGCTGCCAAGAAGAGATCTGTAGCGGAGGAAACGATCGATTTATTATCACCGTCAAAGAAATTTAAACCAAACAGTTTTGACCAGGAAATCGATGCCCACTACTTACGTGAGTTCCAGAGTGAATGATCACACAACTGTTATATATTTAAGGTTAATGATCACTTTGGCGGGTGCCATTCAGAAGAAAAATAATCGCCCGCTTTAAACTTAAACTCCATAAAAACCGGTATCAATTTAAAGCATATATACTGAAGAACGTTATGGTAAGAGTAGGGCAGCGAAAAACGCGAAATTTGGCCACGTGTCTTTGCTGAATAATTCGGCAAACAATTTGTTTTAGAATTTTGATTTCAGATAATGAAAGTTCCCAACGAAATGCATCGATCCTTATTTTTTTTATCAAGATCGAAAATTATGGCCGCGAAAGTGATCACGGTAACCTTTCAAATTACAAAAAAAAATGAATCATAAGATTTTAACATAACATTCGGACTAGCGCCGACGTCATTTAAAAGTCAACAGCCCTGGCTGGGTATTGCAGACATCGAGAGGGGTGATCTTGAAACGATGAAAAACTCTTCGAAGGTCTGCCGATTAACGGTTATCGGGGGCAGGCACCGGCTAACAGCATATAAGAAGGTGAACATTAGAGGTAGAAAAATATATACCATATCATCACTTATTTTCGCGAGTACTAAATTTCGCAAAATTCATGAAATTGTATTTCGTTATACTAATTTTCGCGATTTTGGTGAAATTGTTGAATCGAGTCGCAATGAAATTTTTTGCTATTTTCGTTTTTTTTAATTTTCGCGTTTTTCTGCACATCGCGAAAATCGCGAAATTTAGTACTCGCGAAAATAAGTGACAATAACGTATGCATGTGGACAGGGTATACTATCCTACACTTTCATGTGACATGGAGTCGAAAGGAATCGAGAGCTGATGTTCTCATAATTAATACTTTGTAATGTTAATTATCTGTATCGTTTACTAGGTATCTCAGGTTAGCAGTGTACACAAGCGAGAGCTTGAGAAAGTTTGGATACATCTTGCTGCCATGCACAATGCGAGCAACAAAGGAAGCATGTCAACCACCTGGGTGACAAGGGTACACTCATGTAGACAATGGTTGTACACGATGGCAGGGAAGCATATTGATCTGGATGAGACTCCATATAGTTCTGAGTGGGGAAAAAACCTGCCAAAAGTTACTGGTGATAAGGTAAGGGCGCTTTACGTTTGGGGACCGGGAGGGGCCTGAGGGTTCAGCAAATTGCAACGTTATATATACAAATCTATAAATAACCGTACTTTCATCTTAACATTAACCCTGTTGTGTAGAAAAATAAATATTCAGAGTAAGGCTGCCTTGCATGTTTGTAGCAGATTTGATTTTGGGAAGCCATTTGATTGTAACTATCAGCTGCTCAATCTCGGTATATATATTGTGTTGCGTTCTTTGCAGAAAGTTTATGCAGATTTTTCTAAAAGAGTTGAGAACCAAATCAAGTCACATCAAGAAGCAGCAGCTGGTTATTGCAGCATTTCTTAACCACACCGGCGAGGAGTCCTGGGAGGGCCTAAAAGCCTGGTTTCCATTACACACAGGGGTAGAGAAAGGAGCCCAATTCCAAGATGCATATCTGCGGACACATTATTTTCGTATTTTGTTTTTTCTTCATATTTTCTACTTGTCACTGTGCAACTCATTTACTTCAAAAAGCCTTTCAATGCTTCTTAGTTTTTATGGTGTATATCAGATACCTACTTACAAGAAGTACCTTAATGCACTAGTCAATTGAAACCCCGACCCAGCGGGAAAGGGGTTTGGAAGGGGGATTCGATAGAGAGAACAGGGGTTTTTTGAGCACCAAAATATTTGCTAATTTCTTTGTTGTGTTTTGTAAGCCATGGAGATGAAGGGGGGTTTGATCGAACGCCCCTTCAATCCGCCTCAGCCCAGGCCTTGGCAAACTCCTTTTCTAACAGCAACCACCAAGCTTTCTTTGGATTGGCCGGGAATTAACAGCGTGCAGCGTGCAGTCTGTGGGGAAATCTAGCGGTGATTTAACAATGTAAGCTGCAAGTAGCGGAAGAATATTGTGGTGTTCTAATAGATAAACAGTTTTGAGCAGAGCAATGATTAATCAAATAGCGCGGATTTAACATTTGCAGAACTCTAGATTAGAATATCGTCTCGGCGATTGTAGTGGTTATGAATTTTAAATGTAAACCACTCTCCAGTGACCATAGCAGTCGCCTCATCACTGTATGCATTTCAAACTCCTCAAAACATTAATATTATACATGATTATCCAAGGGTCCCACGGGGCAGGGGTATTTTATGTTTTTAACAGTAACCTGGTGTTGTTTTGGCCAGGCCATTTACAATACACTGGAATTTTGGTACGGCCCGGGTAAAATTTTGCAGTGTAAATAGTTTGCCGTGCCTAATTTTACCCGTGCCAGACCTTCTAAATAGGTAGTCCGAGCATGGGTAAAATTGGCACAGGTACGAAAAATATTGGTTTGGCTAGGATAAAATTAGTAGTGTATACAAAGCGATTTTATTGTATAGCCTTCGTTCGTAAACCAAACCAGCCCGCCTTATATAATCAGGCCCTAAGTCACGTGAATGGCAATATTAGGTATGGAAGAGACGGAAATAGTTGACAAGTTTTGCTTTGTATGTTTGTGTCCTTTGTTATTCAGAAAGAAGCAGTTATTTACTTGTAAAACAAAATTGGCCGAGTTTAAGGAGCGAAATGGAGAAAATATTGCGTCTATATTATTTTAATAGATCTTCACCAAAGGCGGAGGTTAAGAGATTGACAGCTCTACTGCAAAGAAAAGCAAGAGGAAAAGCAGTTGTAATGATAAAATAATGATGATGGATATATTTATTCTCCTTCACCACAAGCGTTTACAAAATCTCGCCTTAATCGTCAAGACAAAGTTTATTTTGTGATTTTTGTTGTTTTATTACTTATTATTTCGTTACTATTATTTTATTACTCATTGTTTCATTACTATTTCAGTCTTGTTATGTTATTGGCAACAACGTGCAACAATAAATACAGTTTGTTATACAATCCATGTTAGTTTTTTCATTAACTCAAGTTTTCATTTCCCATAAGATCAGAAAATCTTGTGGAGTAAAGTGATAATACGTCATGACCAACTGGCGAGATAAGGTAATTGGTCATGACTGACCACATGCAGTCGACCGCACGACATTTGAAGCTTATCGATGCGTGATAGAGCTCTATTCACATCAAAAGTAATAGTTCACTGCCCAGTGAATTAGAGTATGTTTACAAGATACATTGAGTGAGTGCAGATAAGAGTATTTCATGAGCTCAAGGGACTAGAATTTTGGCGGTATGATCCATGCCACATTTTGGCTTCCGTCTTTTACTTTCAGTTCTACGTACTGTAAGCAGTCCGGCTATCTAAAGGTCTTGGACGTAAGAGTGATTGTTTAGCAACAAGCTAAGGCGTTTTTTGTAGCTAAGAAAAAAATATGGCGAAAGGGTCAAATGTTTTGTCGAGTATCTCGTCACGCTATATCTCACTGTGGCGAGACAATCATTACTCTGGCCATGCCTTTGGCCGCCCGAGAAATCCGATTGCACTATTCATGTCAATTGATCGCCATGGTTCGAATTCCAGTTTAGTCCCGTTGCTCTTTCTCTGCTGGCTGACTGCGAAGCTGGAGCGGAGGTCTTTTCTCTTCGCTTTGGACAGTGGCTTAATTGAAGGTAGATTTACAGAAAAGTCAATGAAACACACATATAACTGTCACGTGTCCGTATATACAGAATAAATTAAATTCTTTGTGGTTCGCTGGTAAGACCCGCGGCCCGGAGATACAGAAAACGCGAAGATTCGGAAGCAAGAATACTCGAGTTCCAGAATGGTTTGGCAGCAAGTATACAGGAGAGAGACGCAAATTGGATAAATGCAGTATCAGTTTACAGGAAGGTTGCGTTTTATCTGGATTTGACGAGTAAACACTTGCGTTTAATTCTGGAAGTTTGGTCGTGAAGGGAATTATCATGCAGACCGCAAGGGCAAACATTGTGTTATCTGGTCACGATATTTCAATTCAAGGGGCGATTGGTGAGAGAGTAATAACTCAGTGTTGCTTGAGATCATCCTGATATATGAGCTTGTTCAATTTAAATTAAATACTACGTTTTAATAAATAATATTCGGCCGTGTCGCCATTGGATGTTCGACTCTACAACACAGTACTGAGTTGATAGCGAGTTATTAAGTCGGCTTAATTTACTGACAGCATATATGCAAGCTCTAGCTTAATTTTTCCGTTCTTTAATTTGTAGTTTAAATATGAACAACCACTGAATCATGATCACTCATTCAGTTCGACCGGAGCTGAATGCGTGTTGATGCATGCATAGTTCACTTGGCTTCTCGAATAAAAAAAACTAAACTGTCCTGTGTAGTATGAAGAACTTTTTAGTTTGACTGCATATAATCATTGAAAAAATACATCGGTTGCAATACAGCCACATCTGTTTATTTTAAATAATGCATTGAAGAAAATGCTACAATGGCAAATATTGCAGCTGTTTTTAACGGCACTTATTAAAAAAAGATTAAATATTCAAAAATTAGTCATGCTTCATTATTTTTATATGCTAAGCTAACCAACAGTTTTAATTCTACACTTAATTACGTGGTTTAGCGTGGTTGATTTAAAAGATTTAAACATCGCAAAACATCCCGGCTTTTTTATCCAGTGTAAGTTAGTTGTTAGTTACTGAAGCAAACCTAGCTCCCTACGTATTATTTATTATTGAACGTGTTTACTTTGTAATACTAATTCTTGAATGGTCTTGCCTGATGTGCATGACTTCATACCAGTTGTGTTGTGATTCCAATTTGTACATATCAAACTTTGTTCAAAAGGTTTCCCAAACTTACTGTTCTTTAGCATTCACTATCTGATATTTTTACCCAATATTTTATAATGAAAACCTAAGGGGGGAAAAGGAAAACAATATGCAGTAAATTACACTTGGTTTGAGTTAATAGGCAAGTTCAGTTTGCGCGTGAACGGTGTTGACCCCGTCATTACGCTATTTTGAGAAAAGTGCGTACCTTTAAGCCACAGATTTAGTATAAACTCAAGACTGAATAAACAGAAGCAAAGCTTATTTGTTTCGCTCATTTGTCAAGTCAATCAGATGGTTTCCGAAGTCAATCAGATGGTTTCCAAAAAGCTCAAATTGGACTCGCCCTACGCGCTCGTGCAAAAAGCACGACCAAACTTCTATAATTAAACGCAAATGTTTACTCGTCAAATCCAGATGAAACGCAACCTTCCTGTAAACGGATACTGCATTTATCCAATTTGTGTCTCTCTCCTGTATACTTGCTGCCAAACCATTCTGGAACTCGAGTATTCTTGCTTCCGAATCTTCGCGTTTTCTGTATCTCCGGGCCGCGGGTCTTACCACCTCGCGACACCAGCGAACCACAAGCAATTTAATTTATTCTGTATATACGGACGCGTGACAGTTATGTGTGTAATTGACTTTTCTGTAAGACTACCTTTCCTGGATCGACTGTGTGTATATATACAGTCAATGCCAAAAAGGTTGTCCAGCAGAACATAATATAATACTATAATATCCATTGTTTTGGGGCTATTGTCTAGACCTAGACAATAGGCCAAAACAATGGATATTAAAGTATTATATTATGTTCTGCTGGACAACCTTTTTGGCATTGACTGTATATATATATATATATATGCATTTGTCTGTGGATATTTAGTGATACCAAAGCAAATCTTACTCGTACTGAGTCAGTGTACTTTTTTTAGTTTTACTAGTCTAATCAGTCTAATGATGTCCATTATTAATATCCTTGTGATCATGATTTTATTATTCGTGAATCTCTAGAAGAAACTTCATCGCTGCACGAAAATAAATAGTTTTCAACTCAACTACAGCTAGCTTTGCTTGTGAAATACCCTTCAAAAACTCATGAATAACTAATGAAGCAAAAACAAAGGGAATCAATGACTGTGACGATACAATTTTATCCTAATTTACATAAACTTTTAGCTTGGATTTTCTCGGCCAATGTTTTTGAAGTCGTTTAATAAACTCGCAGCCTTTATCAGTGAATTTCTAATTAGGATGAAACTTTTCACCCTACTAAAAATAATTTTCTTTATTTCATTCCCTTGAGATGCGCGTCTTTCTTTCATTGCATTCTAAAAGCGTTTTTGAAGCCGTTTAAAACACTCAAAGCACGTGTTTTATCAAGTCTAAAAATTATCTGGCTTTGCCCTCGAATTTTTAAACTTGATAAAACACTGCTGTTCGTGATTTAAACAGTACATAACATATTTACATGCCCACATTTTTATTTTTGTAGGCATAATTATTTCCACTGTTGTATACGAGGTTGGCCTACATTTTATACAATTCCTGTAGTGTTCTCCAAAGCTGTTTAGCAAATCCAGAAAAATTACCAGCCTGAAGATTATGTATGTCAGCACATCATAAATATACTAGTTAAGCTTATGGTCTCAGGGCCCACATAAGAATCGAGCTTCCATATGAGGCGCCGTATGGTGCAAAATTCAAACTTTCTCTCGCAAACATGCTGAAATACCCACACATTAACTGAAAATCATTACCATTATGTTGAGATTGTTACACACACTGTTGAAATACGGGCTACACATACTGAGAATTACAGCCTATGTAAATGATTTTCAGTATAGCTTAAACAAGATCTCAATAGAATTATGAGATTCTCACTTCATGCCGACTACACATTCCAGGGTATTTTCGTATACTGCACATTTCAGTGTCTTCTGTTCGCGAATTCCCAACGTACTTTCTTTAACAGTTCTCAATACACTTGTGAAGACATCTCAGTTTGTCCATATGTGAATTCTCAGCACACTTCACGTACAAATCTCAGTGTCACACTACTTCATGTAAGTTCACAAATATGTGACCCAGAATCTCAGTATGTTCGTGTGAAAATCTCAGTGTGGAAAAGTTCACGCAGCTACTCCATGTAAGGTCGCTACTTAGGGATCAGAACAACAGGCTAGGCTACTCGGCAAAACGAAACATGGCGTCTAATCTTGTAAATAGAAACTGGTTGATGAACTGGACGTGTTTTACTCTTTTAATATTGCTTTGTATGTGCTCCTCTGTATTATGTGAAGACGAAGACATAATAGAGTACATGGAATCACTAAAACGGTGCTGCGAAGAGGCGGAAAGGTTTTGGTTTACGCTAGACGTAAATATGATTGAGAATATTCTCAGGAGACTGGAAGACCATTTGAGTTTGTTATTAAGCATCCTAGCATGCCCAATGGGTTGCGACTATCTAACGGGACTTATCCAGCAATTGCATGATACGCTGATTAAGTTATTCACACATTATTCCTCTCTGCTTGAGAACGTGAGAGAAGATCTGGATTCCTGTGATCAAGCAATCATTTTACCAGTGGCAGTGGCAAGGAGTGGCAGACGTGGTCGTCCAAGGTCAGTAAAAATGGAATAATTATAGAATACCCCGCAAGTTAGATCATTAATAATTTATTTTCTCAAATTTTCATAGAAACCTTCTAAAAACCCTGAAATAAAAAATAAAACGTCATTCATAGAACGACTCTACATACACCTGCAGCATAATGGCGAATTTGGCACAGGTCAGGAAAAAGATTTCAGCGGCAAATGGAGCTCATTTGAGGTTACGCTGCCAGACGATCGAGATATTCGAAGCTGCTACTGTTATGTCGGATGATCTAGTGATAAATATTCCGCTCCATCGAGTTTTTGGAGCTTCGCTTCCAGCTGAAAAGCACTAGTTTGCCCTTTCAAGTGCTGTATGTGGGGGTAAAGTGTCTATATTCCTGAAGAATACATTTTTTTAACAATTCCAATACGAAATTCGCTCTGTGTATGCGGCGGATTTGTGGCGGGAAAATGGGGAGTGCGTACCCAAAGACTGGTTTCGGGCAAAATCTTCGCGTTGTCCAGAAGTGTACGTGATTACCTTGTTTGGCCTCACTGGAGGAGGATTGCTGAAGCAATCCAGTTTCAAGGATGGTTTCTTGACAAGTTAAACGTTCAAGGAAATCGTGGCATTAGTCAATAATTACGACCCGGGAAGTTGCCAAGCTTCAGTGAGCCATCCAGGACAGGAAAAGACTCCGAAGACCAAGAGAAATATAAAACTCGAGAGCGAATTATTGTTCTGCTATTCAAGCTCAGATCGATACCATCAGCCGCCAAACGCCCCATTCTCAATCCACGAGTCATCTCCCTCTCCTGACAACAATATAGGTATTGTTGGCAGCTCCGACACATTGGCAAAGATTTCAAAGAAACGCCGACTAAAATCGTTATGTAGCCTGGCTATGGCCGCTGTGGAAGAGGCCTGTGATCAGCAAAATACGAGTCTAGGAGATATTTTAGGCTATTCAATCATTTATGGCGGGAAACAGGAACAGCAGGAGGCGAAGGCGATTATTTCGGCGGCAGTAAACATCGTCATGAAAGAGAATGGCGTAGAAGCAGCCATGGACGCCGCATTTACTGAAGATATGAAGGAGAGAAGAAAAGTTGCAACCAGAGTCCCAGATTGGGTGCAAGTGTTTGCAAAACTAAGAATGAAATTGCGGGACGATGGGTGGCAAACACTGTTGAACCTTTTGAACCTTGGCAGGAGTGGGGTAAGTTTGTTGAAGGAACTATTTCACGTTGACTTATTGTCGTTTTTAATAATTAACAATTGTTCACTGAAGTGGAGGTATAGTCATACTGTAAACTTCCGAAAATAATCCCTCCCCCCCCCGAAAATACCTGCTTCATAATAAGCCCTTCCCCCCAAATATACTGAAATGAACTATGCTCATTTAGAATAATCTGATCATTAGTTGATCCTAAGTGTAATCAGATCCTTCATTATATAAAGGAAATAAAGTGGGGGGGGGGGGGGGGGAATGTGCATAGTGGCCAAAGTAGCAATGGCTTTCGAGTTGGCCAGTACCACATTGATAAAACTAAATTTATGTGGTTAGAAATATAATATATCTATAGCTAAAAAGTAATATTCGAGATTTAGTAGTTGGCCGTTTATTGTGCCTAATATATCACAAGACAACTGCTGGCTTCAAGTGGATGAGAATTGAGAACAAGCGTATGGAACTCAGGGAGACAATAATGTTGTCTTGACATCAGTTATTATTATTCAAAACATTCGTTTTCTTTTCTATATTAGAAATCCCAGGATCTTCAAAACCTACTCACAAAGAATATGATTAAAGCTTGCA
Source organism: Actinernus sp. WN-2022 (assembly GCA_030867875.1). Classification (NCBI taxonomy): domain Eukaryota; kingdom Metazoa; phylum Cnidaria; class Anthozoa; order Actiniaria; family Actinernidae; genus Actinernus; species Actinernus sp. WN-2022. The sequence continues at coordinate 380,705 of JAOWCC010001624.1, forward strand.
AAGCTACGGTGTTCAAAATCACTGAGGCTGTTGTTTATCTGGAGCCAATCGGCAATGGTATACCAGGCTTCTTCTGTAGGCTTATCACCAGCAGTCATGTGGGGAATAAGAGAAGCAAGGCTCCATGGCTGTGCCACGCCTACAATGGTATTCAACCTCAAGTTAGATGGCAGGCCCTTTGCAGGTACATGTAAATGTTTATTCCTTTTTAAGCTTGGGTTGCTTACATGCAAGGGGGTGTTGTTTCATAAGTTTTCAGAAAATATTAGCCTGCAGACATTTGGGTGGGTTTTGTGCATGTTTTGATGAGTATTTTGATCAATCTTGCAAAGGTACGACTGTGAAGGAATAGGGCAAGTACAAAGCAATGGATGAGGGGGTAGAGGTAATAGGCAAGAAGGAGAAACCCCCTTGCCTGTTTATTTGTCAAGTCTCATTCTTACCTGGCCTAATCATTACTTGCCCTATCCCCTACGTGGTCATTGCACCTTTGAAGATTTGCAAGAACAATGAAAATACTGACCAAATGTGCAAAAAAAAAACACCAAACTCTTGCTACGCAGGCCAATTTGCAAGATAACATGTACATTATTAGAATGGTATTTTCCATTATTTTTTTATATCTCTGCTTGTTGCATAGATAGTAGAGTTTTTTTCAACTATGCAAATTGAGTGACTGCATGATGATGTTATCATGTGCACTTCAAATTATACATTGTATATTATCCATGCATGGTTCTTATCATATTACCAAGTTTCATTATTTTCTTATATAATGACTGTTGTGTAGGAAAAGAGCAAGTTTCAGTAGGCATCGTACCAATAGGCCTTCATATGAGCTCTGAAAGTACAGCTTCAGTCTATCTTCTAGCCATTAACTGCAAAGAGAATAGGTGAGTCTGAATTGTGAAGGTTTTAACTACTTCTTTCCAGCCAGAAAATCAGACTGAACTGCAATAATTTTGTTTTGAGACTGGTCTCAATAACATTAATTAGCACCTCCTTCAAATAAGTATCCTCTCTGGATTTAGCACCCCACGCGCAGGCCCAGATTTTGTTAATAGGCACCCATGCCCCCTCCCCCTGTCAAATGGCACACATGTAAACCCTCTACTCTGGTAGTTATTTGTGTATCAATTATAGTTTTGTTGGATGCAATATATAAGACAAAACCTTATGCCTATAGATATGAGAAATCAAATAAGCAACCTCCTCTAATACACACATCACTTAAGACATGCTATTCTATCAGTTTTTTTTCACATTTTGATAACTGCAAACAAAATTGATTTTATCTAGACTAATGACATTGTGTCCCTTTATATGTTGATGTTGTGTGTACAGTACCAATAATATTGTTTATGTTTGCCATTTTCAGGGAAGAACTGCAAAAGCTGATCATTCGGATTAATGATGAGAAGAAAGCCATCAAAGAAGTAGGCATCATTGTCGATGGGTACTATACAGCATCAAGTTTATAGGTATACTTGTAGTTCAACACATTTTAAGATAAATGCCCACAGCCAGCATATTACTCTAAATCAATTTTAACCCTTCCCAGAATATTTAAGTTTTTGCTGAATAAAAAGTGGCATGCATATTCATGTAATGATTGCCTTTGAAATATCCCATTGAATCATTTGCTATTTTGAGACTGGCCTTGATCTTTATGTTTTCATTAGTTACATTGGATTATAAGGCTTTGCTGCTTCTGATTGTAAAAGCCCTAAAGGACGGAGAGGAAGTCAAGAATTTCAAGTGGGGAGGACAAGGCTATAGTTCAGAATTCTGTGTTTTCTGCCAGGCACTAAGAGTAAGTCTAGGTATTCATTAATTATATGCTTCCTTGATGAAGATAATGTGAGAACTATTATATATAGTGTGATTTCACTGATGTCACGCAAAATAATTGCCTTCAGAAAATACGACCAATTTAGATCTGATGTACAGAGCAGGCAAGAATACATAAAATACCAAAATTGGAAGCAATAGAGTACTTTGCAACCGAGCTGTCGAACAATTTAGTGTAATTAGTATGTGTGCACCACCATGTTGGTGTTCAGCTTTGATATACCAAGATGGCGGGCAAAAACATATTCTGCAAGTATAAAGCTGTTTTTCCCAACAATATGATTAGCGTTTTAAATTGGCAGAAATATGGATTTTCAAGACATTTAGGAAACACGCTGAGCTGGATTGTCACAAAATTCGAAATACTGTAAACGAATCACTGTATCAATGGGAAATTTTTGAAGAATACTAAGAAAACCTATACTAAATCATATAAAAAAGAACAGCTTTCTAGATCTTATACTTTAGATGACGTCACATGAAAACACACTATACCAAACTGCAATGCCAATGTCATCTTTACAGCTGAATGGCTAGTAAAATTGATTTAACCCTATATATATTGCTGCACAATTTTTTATTTAGGAAAACATTGCCATACTTTAGTCTGTTAAACTCTGTTACAATTTGTTTAGAGTGCAATTGTGACAATTTGAGGGAAGCAAAGTTAGATAAAATAATATCACCAAGAATTTCCACACATTTTTATTATTAATATTATTCATATCATATATAGTTTCTGTTGCAACCTTTCCTAGGGTCATGCAAACTCTAGCCCCACTAACGGCTGCTTACACCAGCCAGAAATTCCATTCTCGATTGTTTGTGTAACATGATGATGTAATTAGCAACAGTTCACTTTTGTTGGCATTTCAAGCTCATCAGTACAGTGTCTAAACAAACAAGTTATTCTAAACTCTATCTGCTTTCTTGAGAAAAACCAAGAATGTAATATATACAAAGTTATTTGAACAGATTTCATATCAATATTTTCAAGTTCAGCCTCTATATTTTAATTTCCTAAATTTCTCGCCAGAATGTTCTGCCACTTGCATGTGGTTCTTGAATGCTGAGAGCTTAATTGGCCATACGGTTGGAGTGGAATGTCTGGCTGGTGTAAGCAGCCATTAGTGGGGCTAGCACATTGCATGACGACCCTGAGGAATGGCTGTGAAGGAGACTATTTATATCCTGCCTTTTTATAAAAAAAAACAATGATGAGGCACAAATATTATTAGTATTTTTTTATTCTGAGACTAGAAAAGGCCATTCATAAAACTGGGCTGGTTTGAGGACGGTAATTATATAAGAATACTGTTTCAGAGTGTCAGATTCCTATCTTGGTTATAAATGGGCAGATCTCTTAGACAAGTAGAAGTCATCTCCTAACTGCTAAGCCACTAGCCATCATACAAGACTGTAGCTTGAACATAAAAGCGATTATAGTGAGACAACTTGTACATATGGTGCATAGCAATTTCCCTGCAGCAGCTACCATGACTTTATTGAAAGCTTGAATAATATTACTGTATCACACATTTTCTTATTCTACAGGCATGTAAAGAACACCTGAACAGAAGGTTTGATGAAACATGTCTAACTTGTCTCCAGTTAAAGGCAAATATTGGACAGTAAGTGAGAGAAAATGATTAATTTATATTTATTTTTTTATTTACTGTCCACATGTTGACGCATCATGTTTGTGACTATAATAATTAAAATGTAAATGTCCCCCAAGCACTGTTGCTTTTATCTTCTTGGTCATTCTATTTGATTGCAAGTGTAGCCACTGAATTATAAATGCACTGTTTATATACATTTATGTTCTCTCCACCAAGAGATGCACACCACTGAGCAACTCTTAGGCTCAATGGGCTTGCTTGTTAATCAAATTGGCATCCTGCCTGACTGTAATGATGCACTGTCAAAGTTTGGCCCTGAAAACACAAGGAACTACGACCGTATTAAGGTCAAGCTTCACAATGGTCAGAGTCAGCAGTTTCCAAAAGCAATATCCAAGTTAGCTCTATGTCTGGTAAGAATTAATTTACATGTATATAGTTACTTTTGCAGTATATTCACAACCCTCTAAATTAAAGGATCATTTCTTTTTCTAGAACTACATACATAATGTACACTGTATTAGGGATTTTTGTTTGGCCTAATATTGGGCCAGGGGCTCATGACTCAAAACTCTATACTGTCAATGTAAAACTCCTACCCTAACCTGCGTAGCAAGTGTTTCCGTGGTTTTTTTCGGAGCAGAGAAAGCTTAAGACTTTTTCGCTATTTGGCTGCGCGAAACATGGGGCGAGAGCAAAAAATGGAAGGGGGGGAGGGGAGGAGAGAAGAAGGAAATGCTTGCAGACAGACCCTGGGATTCTGAAAACTGCCCACTTGACCTTTCACGCCTGAATTCACTCGAGACGTTGAGATATCAAATGTTGACAATGGAAAGAAAGCGTTAGACAGCAGAAGAAAAAAATTAATTCCCAAAACAAACTTGCAAAAAATTTGAAGCGATGTGATGTCGAACAACTCAAAGAATCCAAGTGATAACTGTAGAGTTTGTAAGTGCGATTTTAAAGTGAAATTTGGCAATTTGCTTCAGCCAGGAAACATGGGTATATTTACTCAGTGAATTTGGAAAAGGAAAAATTGCAGTAGTGTATTACATTCTAGCAGATATGTGTAAGGGAGCAGGAATCGAGGTAGCTAAAAATGGGAGATATATTCGGATACAACCCTTGCGCCCGGAAAATAAGAAATCTTGCAATTCTGTACTGGCTCATAAAGGGCTCAAATATAGGAAGTAAGACTCCCCAAAAGTCGAGAAACCCGAATTCCAAACGCTTGCTAGAAACTCCGGAAGGCAGCAGCCCCTGTCGAAAGACAGTTAGGAGCCGACAATTCGTGTGAATTCTCCGGTTGTTTATATAGAGAAAGCTTCGCGAAAGTCTTTAACATTTGGTGTGGCAAGACTCCAAATAAACGCAAACGATAGTCTAGAGTCGTGCCAAAGGCTCATCCCGTAAAAGACAACTAAATCCTCGCTCGGATAGGAAATTGAGAGCCTAATTCACCACTTCCTTGAAAGGGCAGAGAGTAGTATATAAAGTGGGGGTTCTGGCACACCTTTTTTGTGGGAGCCCCCACGAGCCCCAGGGATGGCCCTACCCCCCTGAACGCACTTTTTGTGGGAGCCCCAGGGATGGGCCCACCCCCTTGAAAATCTACCGGATTCTCGGCGGTTCTGGCACACTTTGTACGAAAATGGACAGCACCTAGTGGGCCGCGGACAGGAAAACGATACCACCACCTAGTGAGCCAGGCGACATCACCCGGGGTGGCGCTGGTTATGGTTACCCTTATGTGAGAATTCTTGCACCATTTCTTATGGCTATTCCGTGAAGAAAAAAGAATGAAATTAAAAAAGCAAAACTGGAAGCGGTTCTGGCGCGGCGACATACCAATTACTGTCTAGGGTCGGTTCTGGCACAGGGCTGGTTCTTACACAGATACATAATTGGTAATTAGAGAATTGCCTACGTATATGGTATATGTCGAATGCAAAGCATCCAATAATGGAGAAAGGTACTTGTAGCTGGTTGATACTCGGAAAGGAAACGAGGTGCGTAAGGTGGTGTTCGAAAATAACTGTGCTCAGCATAATTTCCAAATAAGAGGTGGGAGCATCTCACCCACCCCCTGCGAGAAGTGTGGTCGAGGTTGCCGTACGAGTTACAGGCTTTGCGGAAAGTGCGGGCGACCCAACCGTCAGCACTTCTATAACGAGAAAGATAAGAGTAAGACGAAGTTTCGGAGGGTGATGCGAGAACTAACTACGGTGATTCCAATTTGCGAGAACTAACTACGGTGATTCCAATTTCCAGTTAGAGAAACACATGCAAAGATATATATCTGTGTGAACCACTAATTATATGTGAATGGATGAGCAGGGCCTTACATTCGTACAAATGCCCTGGACCCTTGGGGACTATCTACGTGGATGGCAGATGGATGTTCCAGATGGTAATTCTCTCGAGGCAGACCCGGCAGTCTTCCTCGCAGTTGTGCGGAGACAGACCGTTAGAAAGCTCGAGGAAGAGCTCCAAGACCTCCATAGTATTAAGTTTCAGTTGGCTTTGAACATCACGCTCCGGCTTGACAAACCTGATGGGCCAGTGTACGAGATAGTGACGTTCCGGAGCTCGCAAACCGTTTTAACCAACAGCGCTGAGATCCGGGGGGTAATAGTAGAAGCACATGCGAAGATCCACAACAGCATTGAGAAGTGGGTTAGTCGTGGCTCGAACTGGGTGATAGATAGAGTTAACATTCTATGGTTGAACATTGATCGATACCAACCACTCCGTGGAAGTTCGTATGTACCACTACCTACAGAAGTTGCAAAGAAGAAAGCCGTGATCAATGTGAAAAACAACGACGACCGCTGTCTACGTTGGTCACTACGTGCAGCGCTGTTTCCAGTTGCGAAAAACCCACAGAGAACATCAAAGTACCGAGAAGACGATGGGTTGAACTTGGATGGGATAAGCTCACCAACACCAATCTCACAAATAACACGTGTGGAGAAGCAAAACAACATCTCTATTAACGTGTATGGCTGGGATCCAAAAGAACAATGTTTGATTGTGCACCACATCTCAAAGGAGACCTTCTCGTCGCGCGTTAACCTCTTGCTTATAGAGTGGCCAAAGAGTGGCCGGCAACACTACTGCTGGATCAAGGACTTCAACCGCCTCGTATTCAGTCAGACAAAACATCGCGAGAGAAAACACTTCTGCGAGCGGTGTTTACATGGATACACCACCGAAGCTCTTCTTGAGAAGCACACCCCAGAATGCAATGGTATCAATGATCGAGATATTCGCATTGATATGCCTACCGAGGATAACAACAAACTCTCCTTTCAGAATTCCCACAAACAGCTACCAGTTCCCTACATCATTTACGCTGACCTTGAGGCTTTGACCACTAAGATCGAAGGACCTGGCCAAGACCCTAAGAAAAGCAACACACAGAAGACAGAGGAGCACATTCCATGTGGATTCTCCTAGCGAGCCACCTGTACTCTATCGAGGTAAGGATACAATTGAGCGCTTTCTAAAATGCATACAAGAGGAGGAGGTGAAGATTAGATCCCAAGAGGTCAAACCACTACGTATGTCGTGGGAAAACTGGAGGGTTTTCAATTCAGCAGTTGATTGTCACATTTGTCAGAAGCCCTTGGGTAGCAGCTCGGATCAAAGATGTCAACCTATTACTTGTAATTATACTTTTACTGTGAAATAAATGAAGAACAGAACTCTTTGGTTTGTTAACTGATTAAATTTAGATCAGTAGAATAGAGATCACTGCCGAGATCACTGCCACATCACAGGAAAGTTTCGGGGTGCCGCACACAATGCCTGCAACCTCAAATTACGTATCTCCCCCATCATTCCAGTCGTATTCCACAACCTACGCGGATACGACTCCCACCTATTGATGCAATCCATATCCAAGACAACAGGTAAGATCTCCTGCATCCCAAACATATGGAGAAATACATTTCATTCTCACTTGGCAACCTCCGGTTCATTGATAGTGCGCAATTCCTATTATCCTCTCTCGACAAGCTGGTGGCAAGTAAAGCCACAGACACTTTCCAGCAGACAATAAAACATGAACCCAACCCAAGCAAAAACAAGCTGCTACTACGCAAAGGCGTTTACCCATACGAGTACATGAACGCTTGGGATAGGTTTGCAGAGGCTTCTCTTCCACCGAAGAGTGCATTCTATAGTAAGCTATGCCTAGAAGATATATCCGATGAGGACTACGAACATGCACAGGAGGTTTGGAAGGTATTTGGTTGTGAGACATTGGGAGACTACCACGACTTGTATCTCCCAACTGACGTACTTCTTCGTGCAGATGTGGTTGAAGGCTTTCGTGCTACATGCATGCAAAACTACGGCTTAGACCCAGCTCACTACTATACGAGCCCTGGACTCTCATGGGATGCATTGTTAAAGAAGACCGGCGTGGAGCTTGAGCTGCTTGTGGACTACGACATGCACCTCTTCGTTGAGAAAGGTCTACGTGGCGGGATATCTATGGTGCTCCAGCGTTACGCTAAAGCAAATAACCCAAGAGTGCCTGATTTCAACCCTGAGAAGTCAAAGAGCTATATACTCTACCTTGACGCTAAAAACCTCTACGGCTGGGCCATGAGTCAATCTCTACCAACAGGAGGTGCACACCCACTGAACAACAGGTTGTTAACCTAGCAAAAGATGCAGATAAAGGTTATATCCTTGAGGTTGACCTAGAGTATCCTCGAAAACTTCACAGCGCACATAACAGTTATCCTCTGGCGCCATAGAGAATGCAGGTAGATAAAGCCTGGTTCTCAGAGTATCAAACCAAAATGTTCGAGAAGCTCTACAAGGGCAATGGATCTTTGAAAGTGGAGAAGCTAATACCTACCCTCCATGATAAAGAGCGATATGTGCTTCACTACCGCAACCTACAGCTATACCTCTCTCTAGGCATGCGTTTGAAAAAGATCGACAGAGCAATTCGCTTTGATCAAAGCCCATGGATGGAGCCATACATCCGAATGAACACGGAGCTACGAAAACAGGCAAAGAGCACATTCGAGCAAGTCCTTTACAAGTTAATGAACAACTCCGTCTTCGGTAAGACGATGGAGAACCTACGTAAGCGTATAGACGTTCAGCTGGTGCGGTCTTCAGAGGAAATCAGACTACAGCGTCTCTTAAATAAACCTAGCTATGCTCACTCCACGATCTTTGACGATGACCTAACTGCCGTACACAACTACAAAAGCAGACTACCACTGAACCGCCCGACATACGTTGGGATGTCGATCCTAGACCTCTCAAAGCATTTGATGTATGATTTCTACTATAACGAGCTCCAGCAACAATATGGGCAACGTTGTAAGCTACTCTACACAGACACTGACAGTCTCCTACTACACATCGAAACGGAAGATATATATGTAGATATTGGTGCCCACGCACATCTTTACGATACGAGTAACTACAGCAAGGACCACCCGTTGTATAACGTCGACAACAAGAAAGTCCTCGGCAAAATGAAAGACGAATGCGAAAGTACTCCCATTGTGGACTACGTTGGGACTACGGTCAAAACTCTACTCAATCTTGAAAGCAGATGGTACGGAGATCCGGAAAGCAAAGGGAACGCGCAGGCCTGTTGTGAAACACCGCATCCATCATAGGCAATACAAAGAGTGCCTGCTGGATAAAAACGTGTTTCACCATGGGATGGATATGCTTCGAAGTGAAGGGCATAGAATGTATGGTATTCATATGAATAAGGTCTCTCTCTCGCCATTCGACTCCAAGCGATGGATTGCAGAAAATGGGGTGGATACATTTGCATATGGGTACAACGATGAGGTAAACTTCGATGATCTCATTGATGAGCTACTAGCCTAAGACACCATCTCGCGGTAGTTCTGTGTCTGTAGGTACCACCTGCAGCTCTTCGCGAACGAAACCACGCAGCGGTACAGCAGTCGAGACGACAGCCGCCAAATAGTAAAGGACTGGTTCGTTAGGCTTGATAGCAACACGCCCTGGCTGGTATATATCGAAAGACCATATAGGATCAGTTGCACGCCGGCGTCCACCTTCCAGTTCACCAGGTGCATATAGATATCGAACACCAACGTCGAATGGAAGACTTTTCTCTTTGAGACCAACTAAGCGCCCATAGTGTGCAGGTTCTGCCGGCTTCGATTCGATTGATTGTCCCAGCTGTCCCAGCGATGCAATTGCTATGGTTGGCTATTTTCCTGTCAAACGCGTAACTTCGTTGTTCAAAGCTTTGACGACCTCAGGTAAACGAGCTACCCACTCAACTGACCTGTCATCCCTTCATTGTGAAGCAATCACCATTTCCTGAGCATACTGGTGTCCGAATAGCCTCTCAGACAGCGTACGATTAAAACGCTCAACAATTGCTTGATCCCGGTGAATGTCCACACGTCCACGCCTTACAGAAACGTTATGCTTGGCCAGCAGTGGAGAAACGGCACCCATGAACTCACGTCCAGGATCAACCTGAAGCAGCTTTGGCCAAGTCAGTGGACTTCGCTTGTAGATTCGCTCAAAAGCCGCAGCAACTTCTTTAGCTTCTTTAGTGGCTAGTGGCTCGGCTTCTTTGTATCTGGATGCTACGTCAACGATTGTAAGTGCATACTTATATAGCTTCCGTCCACGTCCAGAGCGATCATGCGGAAGAAAGAGCAGATCGGCTTGGTGAGCCTCGTTTGGCGTAGAGACATTAAATTTAGGTCGTGGAACATATTGAGGAGCTGGTAAATATATCTGCCATATAGCTTGTTTTTCCAGCCACATCCTAGCCACATCTTCGGAGATGCCAGTTGCAGTGGCAAGATGTTTAATCGCAGCGAGTCCTTTCCAATAGCCTCGAGGACTATAGTAAGTATTCGCGAATACCTTCACCTGTTCGTCCCGAACTAGCCGAATCGACGGTTTCGGTTCCTTTGGAAGAGCCATGGTTTCGAAATGAGCCTGCTATATGACGTATCCCATCAAACTTCAACAAGCGAAAAATAGGTCGTTTTTTTTATTTATTTCTATAGCCATCGGCTGGCAACGTATACTAGCGCAAGCACCACACCACCTACGGCCGCCAATTCGGCAACCAATTCGGCATTTTTCTGTGAATTTGATTTGATGACCGATAGTAATCGGAGAAACGAGGCTCCTTCATATCCTGGACGTGGACGGAAGCTATATAAGTATGCACTTACGATCGTTGACGTAGCATCCAGATCCAAAGAAGCCGAGCCATTAGCCACTAAAGAAGCTAAAGAAGTTGCTGCGGCTTTTGAGCGAATGTTCATATCCTGCAGACTTATATGGTCTAGCCCTACTTGGGCTCTATTGAATAGGATTCGAGCTCGAGTCAAATTGGATAGATCTTCATGGGAGTGACGCTGCATACGTTTCTGCTCTTGGACCCAGTCAGCCAATATTTTGCGGGTCTCCTGGAAAGTAGCCCAATCAGCTTGATATTTCTCAAGGGCTCTATCATGTCTTTCAGCCTCTATAGCCACCAAGTCTGGAACACTCATCGTTACTATATGGTGTATCCCACCAAACTTCAACACGCAGAAAAAAAGATTACTAGATGGGCGTATTATAGTCTTGTAATTACCTAGTAATTAACGTAATTACCTAGGGACTCATCTAGTAATTAACGTAATTACCTAGTAATCTTTTTTTTTTTTTTTTTTTTTTTTTGTTTCTTCTTCTAAGAAAACGCTGTAGCAATTTGCTGGCAACGTATCCTAGTGCGACCACCCCACCACCTACGGCCTCCAATTCGGCATTTTCTTTCGAACTTGATGGGCGATAGTAAGCAGAGAAGTGGGGTTCTTTCATAGCCTCTAGCTCTGCATGGATTTTCCTATGCAAGGAGAGTTTTCGAAGCGCATCGGCTCTATCAGCAACTGAATCGTGTTGCTGCCTTTCTCTCCCATGGTACCAGACGGCTAGTTTTTCTAGTCGTATTTCGCGCTGTTCTTCGAAGGCAGTCCTATCAGCATTAAATTTCTCAAGGGCTCTATCGTGTCTTTCAGTCTCTACATCGAACGCATCTGGCCCACTAGCTGCTTTCTCGATGTATTTGGCGTCGTAGCTTATGCCAGTACCGAATAAAGCAAACAAGAATGCTGCAGCTATTATCGATGCCATGTCCGTCTCTACGAAGTAGCCGGTATAACCTTTCGATCCTCGAGGTATTGCTTAGCGACAAGGCTACCAGCCAACACAGCTGTCCACTTTACGTAGTTCAAGGTGCTCGATGAAGGATCGCCAGTTATGGGCTCTTTGATGACTTTTTTGCCGACCCAGCCGATGCCTGCTGCAAGTCCAGTCAATATGGCAGCGTCTGATAATGTTTTCATAAGTTTGTTCTCAACCATTGTGCATCATCGATATGAAAATATGAGATATGGCTTCAAATGCTATATCATACCTTTAGTTTTAAGGGTGCTACCTTTGGTGGTGGCCTCTGCATTGGTCCCGATTGCTGTAGCGCTCGTTTCGGCTTGTCGTCCCGCCGCCCCCGACAAACAACAGTTATTGAGCCTATCCTGGCGCAGTTGCATGTAACGCATATACTGATAGTACAAACCTACCAGTGCTATGCTTACTCCAACTGCGGTGAGTGTGGTATTGGTCGACATGTTGTTGGCTATCCAGCTTGGCTTGTCGTCCTCTTTTTTGTCTACCGGCTTGCTGGCGAGGGAGTCTTTAGTTAGTTTTCTTCTTTCCGCTATGGCTTTACCGGCAGCAACGCGCTTTGGATTGTTTTCTTTTTTAGGCGTAGTTGGTTCTTTTGTGATGAGGTCATTCGGAGATTCTTCCATCTTGCTGTATGTTGGCAAGCTTCAATTGTAGAGTCGCTACTAGACGGAGTAACTATCGAACTAGGTGGAGTAATTGGTGGAGTAACTACCGAACTAGATGGAGTAATTACCGAACTAGGTGGCGTAATTACTGAACTAGGTGGCGTAATTACTGAACTAGATGGAGTAATTACTGACCTAAATTTAGCAAGTCCTAGTTCACCCCTACTTTTGCGCCTACATCGTTCTGAGTCGTCCCACCCAAGGTTGTACTGCCGTGCTGATTCGACCAACCTACACTCGCGATGATTACATTGTGCTGGTTCGTCCCACCTACATTTGCGGCGTGGAGTAATTACTGGGGTGGGTGGAGTAGTTACTTGAATTACTGGGGCGGGTGGAGTAGTTACTGGAATGGATGAAGTAATTACTGCCATAGTGCGTCGTTTATCGTGCCAGTCATCGAATAAGCGCCGTCCTTGGTGAGGTAGGTCATATATGACAACCTACCGTTGCTATGGTTAGTCCGACTGCGGTTATTGTCGCTTAATGTTTCCAACTTTTCTTCTACTTGCGATAAGTCATGAATGGCAGATCTCTTTTCTACGTTTTCATTCTGACGCGCCGACATCTTGCTGTATGTTGATAGTTGGTGTGTCTTCAATTGCTTTATCAGAAGAGGCAACTTCTATGTGGTTGGCTACATGAAACATAGAACTAGCTAGGGCCACAAAGCGACCTGATGTAAGAGCCAACGAGCCAGCCCAAGAAGAGATCTCATTGCGGACTAGGCGATCTTCTTGTAAGTCCTTTAGTAGTGCTTGTTTGGAATCTATGGGTAATAAGTACGCAACTACGCTAGTAGCTAGGGTCATCTTACTATTGACGAAACAGGCTGTTATTTGTTGAGCTGCAACGGCCTGGTACCTTCTATGTAGTCGTTCAACGTCTTTCTCAGATAGTCTATGGATATCTCCTAGAGAGTACGATTTCCCAAGGTAGTCCTTTGTTGTACCAGTGGCAGCTAAAATCTCAAGTGCTTCCCGATGGTCAGCCGATGTTTCCGCGGCAGCGGTTGCAGAGCAACATGCACTATCTGTTTTGCTTTCTTCAGAGGACTCACCTAGTATATAGTCTAGTATATCGTCGGATCCTTCATTCTTAATTTTTTCACCCATTCCTACTTTAACATATTGTGGTATGTCGCAGGTGCAGGTAGTTCTAATATGGTGTTAAATGGATGTCGCAAACAGAAGCATATATGGGCAAACTTGGTCTCAAGCTCTGAGATAAATAGCTTTTTGTCATCCAGCGATATTCCAGCACCGTAGTCATCAAACAGATCCTTGAGGCCCGACGCACTTGCGATGCGAAAGGCAACAACGATTGCACAGTTCTCGCGAAAATCCTTGCATATGCTCTTTTGCGTTTGTGCCGATGCCCAAATGGAAATGCCAATATGACGTGCAGAAAAAGCTAGGTCAGATAGCTTATCGGTCCTTCCCTTGACGTCCTTGCTTGCAGCACAATCATCAAGGATAATAAGCGTGTTTGTTCCTTCGAATAAACAACCACATTCGCGCAGGGTGTCATCGATAGCATTCTGCGAAGGTGCTATACAAATGAAGCGCGGATCTCCACTACCGAAACCTTGGTAGGTCTTATTGTGAACGTAGGTGGGACAACGATATAAAACGAAATGGACCCCGCAACTGATCGATCACAAACTGAGTCTTTCCACAGTTTGTGGGGCCAATTATCAATGCGTTAAAGGGAATTTGTTCTACTAATGTGTCCATTAGTTATAAACATTTTGCAGCATTCCTTGTTCAATAGTTGCCTGAGCATCAGAAAGCACGAATATATGCATATTCACAATCCCTGTGCCGCCTGTGCGATGAACCCGCAGCCGAATATTTGCTCCAGTATCTAGTTGGGCCAGACCATCTCCATGAACTGTACTGTTTTGAGAAGTGATTTTATAGCGTTTCATTTACCGGTATATCGATCGTGGATATGTCCAGAAGAGAAAATAATAATCCTTGGATAAAAGGTAAAAAAAGAAGACAGGCCCCAAGAGGATTCAAGAGAATGAGCTCGAGAAGGAGCAAAGTTTCAATACGGAGAAGAAAGTGATGCTCGCGGAAAGCGACAAAGGCTCGTGGTTCGAACAGCCTTCATGTTCGACGACTCCCACTTCGAGTTCTATTAGTACTGCTACAACTCCGACGGAAAGCTGCTCAGCTAGTAGGCTTAAACGTTTGCCAGGAACAAGAAAAGAGACGGAAGATTCAGAGAGTCACGCAGCGAATCCGCATCCGACTCCGATTCTAACTGATGTCTTGGGTGACTCGCAGTTTCCAACCTGGGCCGTGGTCAATCCAGGAGTTCTAAATCGTGAACTTGAGCGAAGTTCAGCCGGTCGATTTTGCGGAACTGAAGGAATCATCGCAGCTAACATAGCAGGTTTAGGATCAACATCAACGTTCGAAGCACGAGGTTGCCTGCCACTCGCTTTTCCCTTCGCTCTTGTTTGCGGCGTTGCCTTTCGACGCGATTTAGTTTTCGATATCCGGCCCTCTCCCTTCTTGGTACAACCTGTTGATTTACCCTTCTTTTTCCCCTTTTGCGCATTATCTCTAGTTTTGGCCATAACACAACGCTCTTTTGAATGTTTGTGATACGACACTAGTATGTATGTTTCTTATGCCATTTGAGCCACGTACTAATTTCCCGCGAATTCATAAGCTCCGGAGATCCTTACATATAATTGGCTGGTTGGTTTAAGTGTTGACGTTTGCTTTGATGAGGTGTGATGTGTTTCCTAACTTTCAGAAGCCAAACACGCAGATAGATTTTTATGCGTCTTCACTGTCTTTGGGTGAATTTATAGGGTATGAAGACTTGTCAGATCTTGATGAAACTTGGCCTAGAGGAGCTATATATGAACCAAAGCGTGTGAGCGTTTAGTGATATTTTAATTATTTTTCTTATAAGAGTACTTGCCGTGATGAAACACAGAAACTATTTCGATTGAAACTTTGAAGATGAATTGCATTTGAACAAAGTAAAATATTACAAAACGCTCACACACTTTGACAGGCCATCATGTGCTGATTGACATTATGCAGCGGAATCGTCCGTAGGCGCGAACGCGGAGGGATATACATTCACTTCTGTGAGACTTGTCTTTTTTGCGTTTGTTGCCTTAGCATTTACTGAAAATGTAATATTTGTGCAAAAAAAAAAACATTTCAGCGCATTCTACATTATATAACCTTTCCAGTGATATATAGGTTTCTATACTTTCCTTTAAAATGATGCGCGTGCGATTTTATTTGCGAGAGACACCCGCGAAGGTATACGGTAACCTTAAACTGTACCCAAATATTAGTTGTGCTTGTTTAATAGGGTATTGGTGTCGTGCAAGAATGATGGTTTGAATTATTCATTACATCGAAGATCTGATGCATTTATTTAATTTATTGATTACATTTGGATACAAGGTCACGGGAGAAGAAACAACAGACTCGAAGTCCCTTACAAGATTTGCCTCCATGTGAGCATCACTAATAAATCAACGATGGTGGAAAATGTAGCAAAAAATATATACACACAAATAGTGAAAGAATGAATGAAAACGATTAGGGCTAAAGAATTAAGCTAGAGTAGAACCCCACTAACTCAAACTTTACTAACTCAAACTTTGTTAACTCTAACTCCCCGCTATATCGAACTGAAACTCTTTTCCCCTGGTTTTGTCCCTGTTTATACAGTCATTTACTATAGGCTAACTCGAACCAGGATTACTCGAACTCCCTGCTAACTCGAACTAATTCTAATTTCCCTTGCCTAAAATTTGCCATGCTAACTCTATTTCTAGAACACCATTCGGGAAGCTTCAGTGTCAGAACATAGCTGATTTACTTGTTGGAATATTGGATCTTTATTGATACAGCAATTGAAGTCCATTTTTTTTACCAAAATAGTTCAAAATAACTAGTGAATTTACGATTAAATACCCTGATAACTCGAACCCTCACTGGTTTCTCTTGGGGTCTACTGTATGTACAATCTATTAAATTAATCTATTAGAGCGTAAAACCTAGAACAGTTAATTATGTATAACTTCTAGTGATAACAGGGAAAAAATGCAAGCACTTACCGAAGCATATAAGAGCAGCAGCTGAAACTGCTATTCATTAATTGACGCAACTGTCATAATATCTCATATTCACTCATGCAATCTAACAATTCATTGAAATACCATATGCAATATTGCTTATATAAGGTACATACCCACTTATTATATATGAAATGGATAAAATGTGCTAGAAATTGAAGTTTGTTGGATATCCCATGTAGCATGATTGCTATATATACCCCTTGATATACATATATATATAGCAGGATATGTCCCAGGTGGGATTCCGGTTGTGATGGCGGGATCCCAGTTGTGATGGCGGGTTCCCAGGTGGGATGGGACAATGCTGGCTTTTAGAGGTGAGATCCCGGGTGGTATTTGTTATCATCCCAGGCGGGATAGCTGGGATCACGCTAATCCCAGCTGGGATAGTGGGATCCAGCATTTACAGAGTCCCAGGTGGGATATGTCTAATAATCTCGGGCGGCATCCCAGGTGGGATTTTCTGGGGGAGGATGTCTAATAATCCCGGCCGGGATCTGTAAAAAAGGTGGCATTCCAGGTGGGATAGGCGGGATCCCACCTTTCAATTTTACATGTGTACAACGAGAGCGACTGAAACAGATACATATACTGTACACAAAGAACTTCAAAATTACGAACTCTCACAACAACAAATACAACAAACTTCTCCAAAGAATGCAAGTGCAACCATTTTCGCATTTGGTTGTACCATCACCAGAGCTATGAATATCATCAATGAAACTGAAGCCACCAAAGAAGGGTCACACACATCATTTATGGATCTTCTGACTGTTAACCATAACTCAGATGACAAATTCGACTGTGAGGTCATACAAAAGCAAAGGAATCAACGTGTTTCTGGCAAGGTAAGCCGAAGTAGGCTCGTATTTGATCGTAAAGCATACACATGGGCCGCCGTGAAATAAAAAGCTGGGTAAAACTGAAAAACAAGGATTGATAACTTGATTGTAGTCATTTACGAAAATCCGGTTTGAGGTAACTTATAGATTGGAAACTCCAAACTGGTAAATAAACACCTGGGCAAATTTACTAAGCCAGATATTACTGAATAAAAGCAATTAGTGAGATTGTGAAAAATCTAATTAGTTGGTTTCTATTAGGCAAAACCTAACAGAAGAGAGAATGAAATAAGAGAATATCTAATTAGTATAGGATTATCAGTTTACCCAGTTTACTGCAATCCACTCTAAAATGTAAACACAAACCATTTAGGCATTCTGTTATCAAATCATCGATCACGGACACAAAACCAGCTTTTTAACACCGTGTCCGCAATACTAATCGGTATAGTCAATATTGCTTTTCAAGACGTTGCTTTGGGTTGTTTTGGAGTCCATAACTTCCGCTCGGACAGTAAATAAGGAAATACCCCCACCTGCCCAGCCCACATTAAATCTCAATATCTGATTAAACTTCGGCTTGCTTGATCTGTTTCGTAAATTATGGATCCTTACTTTTGTACGTACGTAACATGTGCGTTACCGAAGAAGCATGCAAACAAGCAAACGAACAAGCACGCAACCAAACAAATAATAAGTTATAAATATGTCTCCAAAAACTAATTCACATATCTTAAATTTACAGAAAAATTTAGCCTGAAAGAAGATCACACCTGACAAGACATCATACAAGGTCTGATAGAAATGAGACATTGGACGGTTATGCAAGCATTAGCATTAAATCACGTACAACAGAATGACGCATTCAAAACATAAGGCTTCTGGGTGATTACCATCATAACTGTAATGTTCTTGCATATGGAGAGGGGATTTAATGGTGGTACGCAAGCCCTCCAAGGAATCAGGTGAAGAAGCACAATACTTCCTTCCTTGTGCTCACTGCTATGGCTTCTTCAAGGCGGACGCGGTTTGGAGACATCACAAAACGTACAATGAAGAGGGAAGGAGCAAAAACCTCATCAGAAAATAAACCAGGAAGCAAGAATGCTCCTGCCCTCTCACGGAACAGGATAGGATGAAAATCTCAACAAATTCGTTCTGGCAGAAATGAAGAACAATGAAATCTCTTTCATCGCAAGCTGCGACAAGCTCATTGAAGTACCATTCTGGAAAAAGTTGGATGCAAGTGATCAACGTATGTCAGTCAAGGCATGCATGCAGCTGGCGAGGCTGCTCAAGATGCTCAACGAAAAGGACGCATCGGCAACCTTACAGGATTACATCGATGCTACCCGATTTGACCAGGTAGTCGATACTGTCAAAGTTGTCTGCCAATTGCACCCAGAATCACGTTTGCAGGTGGCGAACCCATCATTGTCCATCAAACTTGGCCACAGTATAAAGCGGTGTGGCCAGTTGGGGAAACCAATGGCCTTCAGAGAAAAATGACGAGAAGATTAAGGACGCCAAGAGGTTCCTGGAGTTGTTTGAAAGCGAGTGGGCATTCAAGATATCCTAAGGAGGGGAGCGAATACACAAATCACAGGCGATGTATGTACTTTGGCAAGCAATTCAGCTTCCTTTTACGGAGATCTAAGTTCAAAGAAAAGAGAAAAGAATGTGAGTTTCAGGGCTTGTGGATTGAAATTACAAATGACAGCAAACTTTCTTTAAGCATTGAAAAAACTAATTATTTAATATTTCAACCTCGACAAAAACAAACATATAATTTATATCCTCCTTTAAAAATAGCCAATAAACCTATAAAAATAGTATCAAATATATAGGTTTTTACATTGATGCCCACCTTACTTGGTCAGAACATATTGAATATCTAAATGATAAACTAAGTAAAAATATTAATGTTCTCATTAAGTGTAAACAAATATTTATAGTCATTTTCTCTACTGTTTCAATAAACGCGAGAACTCATCGAAGAATAAACCACAAGATGAATTGGGGGGAGGGGGCGGTAGATGGAAATTAGCCGTAAACTTTGAGAGCCTCTCACACGGACATCCATAATCTCAAAGGATTGAACCTGGGAGTCATTCACATGACAGTTCATATTAAAGCTTTCTTTAAACAGCACACCAACTCCACTACCTCTAGAGTAATCTCTTGGGATATGGAGGAATCTGTAACCAGTCGGGCATAGTGTACCAATTTCAACTTCATTAACATTACCTGGTGGAAGCCAGGAATCTGTAACCAGTCGGGCATAGTGTTTCAATTTCAACTTCATCAACGTTACCTGGTTAAAGCCATGTTTCAGTCACTGCTAGTATGTCGATATCATTATCAACAACAAAATCTTTCACAGTCATTACCTTACTCTTAAGAGATCTCGCGTTAAGTAGGCAAAATTGAACATTACAAGTCTTAGAATGCTCATGTAAACAACTAGAAGTGACAGAGATGCAAATAAGGTTCGAAGTATTAATCCCATGGGATAGCAAAGGCAATGAAGAAGCAGAACGAAAAACTGATGGTTTCACGACAGGGACAAATAATCTAGAAGGCAAAGTCAAACAAACTTGGCCATGCTTCGTCAGCTTCATCAAGGGCAGTCATGTGCTGTAATGAGAGGCAAGTAGTGTACCCCTAAAATGTACTTGAAATTGAACAGACTGCAAATAATTCGACTCATACTTGCCATTCACAGTCAGTCATCACCACTAGGTGCTTGATAGGGACCCACTACCATGTCTGTCAGGTTTGAAGTGTGTCATTAGAAGGGCACCATCAATACATCTTCTCCAGCATGACCAAATCTTTTGGAAACCTTGGACGCGTACCATAAACGTCCGTCAATATCTTTGGAAAATCAAACGTCATTCCGGAGATATGGGCATGTACTTAAAATCATGTGACAAAGACGTCATCGTTACGTCATCACCACTAGGTGCATGATAGTGACAAACTCCCATGTCTGTCCAGGTTTGAGCCGGCTGGCGTTAGAAATGAGGGATATATGGGCATGTACATACTTCAAATTATTGATTTAGTGATTTAAGTATTTCTTCTAATTGAGTAGTGAATTCTAGTAAGTGTGCGGTGGGGTGTATATATACATCCAACAATAATATGTGATTGCCATGACCAATTTCTATTCAGCAAGATTCCACTAATTGCATAGTTGATTTGAGATTGTTGGATACATATATACCTGCACCTCCAGCTGCAGTTGGTGAATCAGTGTGAAAGAAATGGTAATTAGGGAGATCGATATTGGATATTGACCTGTCGTTTAATTTTGTTTAAGTTACAGCTAAAATTTCCGGTTTAGCAGAAAGAGCATATAACAGATCATGTAGGAGGGTAAAATTATTTGGAAGGCTTCTTATATTACAGTGAAAAAGCGATAAGGATTTTGGTCCATCTCTTTCGAGCATTCTATTTAGCTTATTAATGGCATAATATTCGGAAGTTGGAGTTGAAAGCATTAAATCAGAGTCAATTTCATCAAATTTATCAGGGTTAGGGATCAAGTTGTACAGGTCAAGATCCAAATCTAATTCGTAAGACCAGGTACCGTTTATAGCATTAAATTCTTTATCAGTAAGATTAGAGAACGGAAGGCTGCTTACATAAAATCGAGTATCCATCACATGGTATAGTTTGTTTGTTATGTACATTATATATGTATGACTGTTAGTCCTTACTCGGCCCGGCCATCAAGGAATTCATCAAATTCTTCCTGAGTGGTTAAGGAAAATGTTCTGGATGACTCAGATTGCCGGAGGAGCACTTTCCTATCGACTTTCCAAACGAACTTGAAGTGTATTGTTACTCTTGAATGCCCGGATACGGCCAAAGAGCTTCTTCTTGTAGGTAGTAAGGCTTTCGTGGATGTAAATCCTTTATGCATCTGTGCTTCTGAGGCTTGTACCAATTTCCTTGTGTATTGAAGGTAGGTTCTTGGCTGTTCTATTATTGAGGTTTCCTCTTTGATCAATTTCATTCCGTTTATCACGCTGCGTAAACTTTACGATTATCCGATCTTTTACTTTCTCCGTACTGGGTAATTAGAGCGGTTGATATTTGGTCATCAGTTATGGTTAGTTCAGCCACTTCTATTACTACTTTCTTTGGATTGTCTTCCGGGATTACTGGTATTCCTTCGTAGGTATTGCTGCATCTCGTCGATTCTTGTGTCAATTTCATATTTGTAAATGTATTTGTATTTGTAATCTTGATTTACCATTCTAGACTCGAGCTAAGTGGTTTGCTTCTTAGTCGATTGCAGATGCTTGCATCTCGATTCCCTCAGTTTCATGTTCGTCAAAATGAAATCCATTTCAGCTTTTATCTCATGTCTAATAGTCGGGAGAAACACTTTATACCATAGATTTATAAGATCAGTTACCGCAGGTATTTTTGATTTGCCATTTGAGATTAGTTATGGCAATAGGGTAGATCTAGTGAACTTTAGTGAGCTTATCCACGCAGCACTAGTAAACGTGGCTGGCCGCCATGACCAAATATGTATTCGCAAGCAGCGGCAGGAGTATCACAAGACTACGAGCTCAGAGGTGACTTCCGCAAATTCATACAACACGATTTCTTGGGAAATCGATGATTGAGTCAAGTACATAAAAAAAAAGCATGCGACCATGAAGGACCTCTATGCTGCAGAAGGGCCAGAATCACTGGGATGGGTTAAAGATAATGCTAGCAACTATACGGTCAATTAGAGGTATCTGTGACTCATGAGGCCCATTTGGATTGCTATTAAGGAAATCAGTTGGAAGTGTACTCTCCAAAATAGTGTACTTCCGCCGCATTAGCCCAATTACCCTTTCCACATATATTCGAACACTTGCTACATGTATACCCCTAGACCGTTCTACATCAACTGGATCTAACTGAGCCTTCCCTTTTGTAAAGGCTGGAATAAGCACCTTCCTATGCTTATAAGCAAGGTGAAACATTAAAAAAATAGTTTGTGTTTGTTTTTACTTCACTGCTTATTTTTTGCCAATTTTCGTTAGACAAACTTTGGCCATTTTGCTTTCAAAATGATTTCCCGCGTGGCCAAATTTACGGAAGTGATGTCACACGGTTTGCACGTCGGAAAACATTTAAGAACAACATGGCGGACCTTCGACCAGCGAAAAGATTGTGTGGCTGGTGGCCCCAATAATATCAGTTGCCAAAACACCAGTTATTCGCCAGGAATTTCAATGCACTATTTCCCCTCCGATCAAGTTTTACGACAGAAATGGACTCGTTTTGTCCAGAAACATCGGGCCAACTTTCAGCCAAGTAAGACGTCGGTACTGTGCTCAGCCCACTTCGAACCAAGCTGTTATACGAAAAGTTGTCTCCTTCCTGAAGTCGGCAAAAGAATACTGATCAAGGGAGCAATGCCAACGAGAGATACAGTTGTTCGTGCTGCTCCTCAAGCTAATCTGAGCAAAAGAGGAAAGAGACAAGTAAGTTTATCTGAGCATTAATAAACTAGCATGGCAAGCACAGATTTGCACGTGTGTGATAACTTCACATTGATCGAATAGCTATTGAATGCTCATAACAAGTACTTTATACACAACACTGTGAATGAAAAATGAGGACTACAAAAGTATTATTCGTATAGATAAGCAAGTGATTGGTTCCATGTATTAACGGTTTCTCAAAGAGCTAGAATACCGAATGCCTTATTAATAATTGCACCTAGAATAACATAATGCATTTGAGTCTATCTAGCAAATGTAACATTTTCATTTACGTATAAATAACAGATCCTACGAAGTACTCTTGCAGTCTCTCGCCCACAAAAAAAAGAGACGGACTGAGACATCTACTGTATCCACTCCACCAGTCTTGGAAAGCTGTACTTCATCTTCTCTAAACCTCCCAGCTGATGATGCATCTGAATGTCCTGATCACCTTCCAACTACTCCTTCAACTGACAGATATGACACCATAAGTACACTAGTCACAGCTGAGTGTCCATTATCAAACTATATTGTTGCTAATACAATTCACTAACAATATGTTCTTAAATCACGCAGAAAAAAGATGATGACACACCGACATCTGAGGATGAGACCTGTTCTACTTCAGCCAATGCACATGCAGCTACCAATATGCCACAGGAAGTACTGTTAGGTCCTGCAGATACTTATACCACAACCAGAGTCCAGCCAAGATGAGTCCACCACTGATGGAGACTCGGCTTCAATGCAGGAGACTACAGAGGAGGCCCTAGGACATGGATTGGAGTTTTAATCCCTCTCTTACTCTACACAGCATTGATGCAGAAACCCCAGCATATAAAGAACCCAAATTTATTGTCTTCTACACAATGTTGCTGAGCCTGTTTACGATGTTATGCTACAAGTGCAAAAAGGAAAACATACAGCAACCATGAGAACAAATGGCACGATGGTACCAGTCCCACAGCATTGTGGAAGATGTGGTGAACATGCATTTCTGTGGAGGTCACAACCATTGGTGCTTGGCAGATACCCAGCTGGAAACATTTTGCTGAGCTTTGTAATCTTGATAGCTGGATCATCAATCAGCAAAGTAACACTGATCTTCAAACACATGGGTTTGTGTATGTATGGTGTTCGTACATATTTCAAACACCAAACCGCATTCCTCTTCCCTGTAGTGGTACATCACTGGGAAACCTACAGAGCCAGTTAAATCAACAAATTGAGAGCAATGAAGGATGTGGTGTGGGGATGGGATGGGAGGTTCGACTCCATGGGCCACTCAGCAAAGTATGGGGCATACACAATGTTTTGCTGTACCATTTTGAAAGTAGTACACTTCGAAATTCTCCAGGTAAGAGCAGTGCTATGATAATGATTGCTACTTTCTTAACAATAAAGTTAATCTAATTAAAAAATGAATACGAGAAAGAGCACATTGAAATTATACTTTCACAGAGTTTGGGGAGATTTGATTGAATATTAATTATGCGGTGAGCTTCTGAAAATCGCACACTCCAAAAAACATTTCTTATTTTTGCGATTTTTAAAGGCTTACCATTCAGTTTCTATTCAACCAAACATCGTCAAACTTCAAATTTCAATGTTATTCTTGTGATGGGGTTCATTTCTTACTCAGTCCCAGTCTTTTTTTAAATTTTGGAAAGGCCAATTCAACTGAGGTTTCTATGACATATTTGACAGATGCATGTACATGTAGGTACATGTAGTTGGTGAGGAGCCCAGCCATGAGTGGACTATCAAAGTCAATAGAAACCAAGATTGATAAGTCTAATCATTGTTTTAGCATAACCAAGCCACTGTTCTTTCAACGTACTGATCGAAAAAACAACTGTAAGTAAGCCTTGTCTGCATGCCAGATCTGATCTAGCATGTGCACAGACTATTGATTGATAGATAGTGCCCAGGTAGCCAATCAGATTGCAAGTTTGCCAATAGATCGTGGCTGGGTTATGTAAAAGCGTTAAGATAGTGAATTATTCTTTTTTAATCCAGGCAAATGAAATTAAAGGGAGCTCGCCCATGGAACTGGAAGGAGCAGAGGTCATTTTCATATCTATCAGACATGGGCATTGCTGTTCGCACATTTATTTCAGACCGTCACCGTGGAATTGCGAAGTGGATTCGGGAGTGCCAGCCCCAAACAAAGCACTTCTATGACACATTGCAAGGTCCATAGGTAAGGCTATGCTCAAAGCCAGCAATTTCAAGGGCTGTGAGCGAATCAAGGACTGGATGAAAGGTGTCCGCAACCATTTATACTGGTGTGCAACATCCACCAAACAGAGATTCGAAGGTATGATTGTAGCTAAGTGGAAGTCGATCGTGCAGCATGTGGCCAACAAGCACAGCAACCATCCTGGCCCACTCTTCAAAACATGTGCACATGGAGATGACCTGGAAACCAGACGGTGGATAAGAATTGGTTTGTACTGTTAATTGTCTGCACCACATACACTGTACAGTATTTGTATAAAATAATGTAAACTAATAATTATTATTATTTTTGGCATTAAATACAAAAAGTAGCATATACAATAACATGTTTATGAATACCAGTACTAAACTTTTCATGCACAATAATTTATTTTCAGGGACTGGTGCACAAGAAAAACTGAAAGGTATATTGACGAACACTAGAATCGTCAACGATATCAAGAAACTGTCTCCTGAAGGACAGACTGGCTACCTTGAAGGTTTTCATGCCACTTTAAAGTGCCTATGAACAATAATGTTTTATTTTATATATCAATTCTACATCAAGTGAATAGTAGAATGGTACAATATATCTTGCTTTGAATGATGTGCCGTTGGGTTAAGGAGGTTTTAATATCCAAAATACCATTCTACTATTCACTTGATGTAGAATTGATATCTAAAATTTAAAAAATAAGGTCCATAGGCACTTTAACTCAGCGGCACAGCATTCAAAGCAAGATATATTGTATCATTCTACTATTCACTTGATGTAGAATTGACTTCTAAAATAATAAAAAATAAGGTTCATAGGCACTTTAAACCATTGGCATCCAAAGATGGTTAGGAACATATTGCATGTAATAAAGTGAATACTAATATAATGTATTACTATCTCAACTCAATAGCCCATTTGCAGCTGGAGGTCGTGATCTTGTCAACAACAAAAATATAATAGTTGCACCATTAATGCTCTCAAACCTCATAACCACTGTTAAATTTCGGGGGGCTTTTGGTCCTTGAAGAGAGATGGTTGTTTCTGCACTGAGGTTAGCAAATTTTATGTTCTCTTTCTATAGGGCAATATTTACTGACGTCATTGTTTACATTTTTGCCTCATTAGCATAAATTAAACTTCAAACTTGACAGACTACAACAGTTGAAAGATATTTTAAACTTAGTAATTACTGACATGGACTGTGTGACAAGAGTTGCTGACAGCCATACATTCTTTTGAAATTGTAATGCTCATTACTCAAAATATATTTATCATATCCCTATCAGCTTTTTGGTGATTACCAGGTGTGATAATCTCTTTCGATTTACGGAGTATGCTTGTGTGGTTGTATGCTAATGAGGAAAAAGTGTAAACAAAGATTCCCCTAATAATATGTTTGCATGCTCCTTTGACTAAAGGGTCTATATATTAATATTATTATTACCCTTTAGGCACATATTAGCAAGCCTTCATTTTAATGAAAATCTTAGAAGAGAAACAAAAACTTCCAAGGATTGTAAAGATTACCAGAGAGTGACCTACCCAAAGTACAAACTGGGAGAGGAAGTGGGTAGGAATGTTTCAGTGTATATAGTTCACGAGGCATTAGCGAGTTAATCTGCAACAAATGCGATGATGCAAAACATGGTAAATAAGGACATATACCATCGTACCACAGTAAACTACCAGAAATTTGTGTTCTACAACAACAAACTAAAAGTAGTGAAACGATCAGGGCCAAGAAGACAAGGACAATTTCAGGGAAAATGTGATTCTAGCGCAATGTACTGCTCAATCCACACACAATGAACTTGAACTAAATACGTTCCTGTTCCTCTAGCTGCTCAGTTAAGAACTACCAATATTATGTTATTATATTCTCATTCCAATAGGTTGTTCTTGGACCTGGAATATCAATGCCAGTATAAATTTTCATGAAAATTAAAGTGAACAAGGTGGGCTTGTATGTGGGAAGCATTATTGGCGCCACCCTAAGCCGAGAGCACATGGCCACACATAGTTACAAGGGCCAGAAGGGCAAGAGTGGAAATGTAAAACCTAAACTTGATGTGGAGTACATCAGTACTCTAATTGGTAAGTGGAGAAGTGTGCAATGAAGATATACTTTCGACCATAATGATCGATAGAAAAGTTATAACAATTAAGAGAGCATAAGTAAGAGAGGGAATCTCTAATACATAAAAGCTAATAAGATCTATTTTTAGTAACCGGAAGCAGTTGAAGAAAGTGGATGGGCATGCACGACAACTAAAACAATATTTTGTTGGCATTTGAGAGAGAGATTCCCTCTCGTACTTGTGCTCCCTTGGTTATAACCAATCACTAGTCCAAAAAATTGTTTGTAGGATATGGGACAATTAAGGATCAGTTGTTTCTCAACAATGCTTGGGATTTTCCTACAGCAGGGCTCGGTTGTTTACTATGAGTAACCTTAGGGTAAACTGTACAGATTACAATAATAAATAAAGATTTAACACTATCCTAGGGATACATTAAGTTACACTATATAGCTTTGAACGACCTGAAGTATATAGGTGTCAATAAAAACTATGCAGTACTAAAGTTTGAAGTAATTTGGAATAAAATTAATATATTATTTACTAATTACAATGCATGTATCTTAATTTCCCGTGATGTCCGTAAAATTCCCTCAGTTGAAACGGCCTCTCATTAAAGAAAATGTCATCAAAGCAATCAAATTCAAATTAAATAATGAGGACAGTGTATGGAAGAAACAGGTGGTGCACGTATGGACACGCCATTGACACTTCCGGTTCCTGTCCGAGTAGAACTAAGTTCTAATTACTGTGCACATGCGCACTCACTCACGGACACGTTTTTTTCGGGTTTTCGGAACGTTTTGTTAGCAGGTTTCGAAGCAGTAAATACAGGAAAAGTCATAAAGTTTTCTCTTACTTCTAGCGGCGCTTCCAACTGTAGGATGTTTTCAATATTTTTTATGCTGCTGTTGCTGCTGCTGGTGTTGTTGTTTTAGTTATTATTATTTAGGGTTATCAGTAATTGCTGCGAGCGAAGCGAGCAGCGAAACTAATCTCAACATGCTTCGATCCTCGTTCCCATGCCGAACTTCGGAGCCTGGCACTAGAAGGCAGAAGCTATCTGGATTCGACATGTTCGAGATTTCGACATGTCGAGATCTTCGGTAAGACGTCGTGTCTTCGGAAATGCTTTCGGTAAATTACCGTCACGAAATCGGAAAATATCATTCGCACGTGCTCTCGATCTCTCTCTTCACAAGTCTCAACAGACAACACGGATTTGCAAAGCTATTCACGGTAAGTCTGCTTTTACTCGAATATTATCATGTCAAGCTGCAATTTATTTACTTCTGAAAGTATTCATCAAGCTCATGCACGGTTTAGTACTGTTTCAAGGGGAAGGCAATGCTCTTTTATCAGTTTTGCAGCTCTTTTATGTGCTCAAACAATTCCAATCGAAAGCTGGACCACCGAGCGAATCGATCAGATCTTAATCGAGGGAGACAGACTTTACGTCGATGCTCTTACAAGGGGAGTTATCCCAGATGCTGAGACGATATCCCTCAACCATCTACCAGCTATAGC
This sequence comes from Actinernus sp. WN-2022, assembly GCA_030867875.1. NCBI lineage: Eukaryota > Metazoa > Cnidaria > Anthozoa > Actiniaria > Actinernidae > Actinernus > Actinernus sp. WN-2022. The sequence continues at coordinate 409,349 of JAOWCC010001624.1, forward strand.
TTGTTGGTCTATGGAGGCTAACACCAACAAATCGCCCATTGAGGCAACCATATCAAACAAAACCAAACCAAACCAAACGAAATCAAACGAAAACAAACCAAACCAAACGCCTATTGAGGCAACCAAATCAAAGCAATCACCAATTGTGGTGACAGAAAGTGAACTACCAATTGTGGTAGAGCCCATTGAGGCACAAAACAACCAGTATTGGCTGGTAGACTATACAAATTTCTATCAAGGTAGAATTTTCGTCGAGGAGCTTCAAAACGAGGCTCCATACTTCACTTTGCGTTCAGCTTTGATGAATACTTTTGCAGTCAATAGTTATGCATTTGTAGTACTAGAAGGCTATATCATGGCCATAATTAAGACAGTACATTTTATCTATTTATTTGATTCACATGCACGTAATTCTATTGGTATGCCTGATCCTAATGGTACTGCTGTAGTTATGAAATATGCTGATATTAATGCATTAGAACAGTATTTATATAAATGTGGAAATATTTGAAATCGAACCAGTTGCATTTCAGTCATGTGCACATTTGTATAATAACTGTGAAATAAATAATACAGGACAAACTGCAGTAAACAATCATGAGGTACAAAAACCTCCTGAAATGCCTAGACTGAATAGAAAGAGAAATCATTGCAAAGAAACCGAGGTTGAAAAACATGCTAGACTTGAAAAAGATCGTCTGTATCAACTGAAAAAACGTTCAGAAGAAACTGAGATTGAAAAACGAGCTAGACTTAAAGTGCACCTAACGTTTATTTTGTTATCATAAATATCGATACTACATCAAGCTTTGAGTACTTCCGTGAAGAAAGTTTTGATTTAAAGTGAATACTTTATGTTCTACGCTTGTTTGAAATCGTGAAAATGTGACCTTTCCTGACCCACGACCGCGTAAGTAAAAGCCTGGGTCGATCCCTGGGTAGACGTCATATAATTAATTCGACTTTGCAATAATTTTAATAAATACTTAACATGTTGACTAAAATGACTTTTTTCTTAACTAACAACTCGCAAACAGTGTATATTCTCTATAAATCGATTTTGTTGTGATAGAAAGACGCCATGGAGAATAATGCATTAATGAGATGACGTCAACCCAGGGATCGACCCAGGCTTTTGCTTACGCGGTCATGGGTCAGGAAAGGTCACATTTTCACGATTTCAAACAAACGTAGAACATAGAGAGAGTATTCTCTGTAAACCAAAACTTTCTTCACAGAAGTACTCAAAGCTTGATGTAGAATCGATATTTATGATAACAAAATAGACGTTAGGTGCACTTTAAAAAAAACAATCTTTATAAAAAGAGAAAACATTCCGAAGAAACCACGGTTGAAAAACATGCCAGACTTGAAAAAGACAGAAACCATATATCTAATAAGACGATAAATTCCAACAAAAGAAATGAAAGTGTTAGCCAGCAAGATTATTTGAAAGATTTCAATGTTGTCAAAAGTGGTCACATCCATGAACAAAACTGGACAAAGGCTAATATGGCAAATTTTCACAAATCTGTTGAATATCATACATATCAATGTACACTTTGCGAAGAGGCTTGGCCACTCAAATCTAACCCAAGGTCACCAGATACATTTATTTGTTCTCGATGTTCAAGGGATAAAAAATCTCCTAAAAAGTTTTCAATGGAGAATTCATTGATTCCGTCTCAAGTGCCACTACAACTGCAAAACTTGACTCAAATAGAGGAAATGCTTATTGCTCGTGCTCTCCCTATCATGAGAGTATATATTAAACCTGGTGGTCAGAGAGGTTACTCTGGACATTGTATTAATTTACCTCAAAATGTAAAGGAACTTGCATCTTCACTACCAAGATACCCTAAAGACCTGCCTGTAATCATTGTTAAGGTCAAAGGTAGAGACAACACATTTAAAGATGTCAATGTAAGACGACAAACAGTGTATGATGCCTTATTATGGCTGAAGGATGATGAGAACCTCTGCCTGTTCTGCCTGTAAACGCAAGGTCAACCTCTCATCCAATGGATTACTAACCCACTGCACAAATGGGAGCTGTAACTTGACCCAGAAAGCAAGCAAGTGCAAAAACCAGTGGAGCCTCAAGCTCGTTGTGGAGAGTGAAAATGACAACTTACAGTTGACAGCCTTTCACGTAATGGTCAAGAAACTAATAGCCCTTGCATCCACTGACATCGAGGCACTTACATCAAATGAGCAAGTAGAAGAGGCCATATTGTCACTCGACAAGTTGCATGTTTCCTATGACGTCAATACCCGTCACCTCCAAGATGCAGAACTTGTATAATAAAAAGACTAAGGCTGCAGATATACTGTTAGTTAAGTTGTTAGTTATTTGCATTATTGTTTTATTACTATTATATTGGAAACTTTTGAAATATTGAAAATTTTACATACATTTTATCAGATGTTATATAATATGTTGATGGTATTGTTACATTGTTCAACAAAATAATTTCCTGTAACTTACAAAAGAATTATCAAACAAAAGACTATAATATTAAATTTTGATACATTTTTTACAATAACGTTTAATAGTTGTATTATTGCATTATTAAAATATTACCAAACCAAACACTACCCATATGTTCATTCAAATGATAATATTATACAGATTGGATTTTATATAATGTTGGGCTCTATATTGATGGCTACAGCAGATTCAAAAGATGGTTCAAACATCAATCTTCACATGCGCGACATCTAATTATACAGTCCCCCTATTTATCCAATACACTTTCTATAGCGTCTTAAAGCAGAATCCTACCCTGGTCCCAGAGTCTCATCCCCCCAGGCTCCCTCGGCTACTAGTAGCCTCAGGACCAGGGTAGCAGAATCTGTGACTGGCTTCCGTTTCACTTTGTCCATCCCTGATGATGGGGCAGGCGAAGTAAAATGGACGCCAATCACAGCAGAAGTCCCTTTCTTCTTAAATGGCCGATGTCCTACTATTTGCGATCGCAGCACTTCACTTTCTGTTGAAACCTCTAGTATATATATATAATACATACACACACGTGTATACATGTAGGTCGTGTGCTACTGTGGAAACTAAAATTTTAAACTAGGCAGGTAATTTTGGTACCTGGGCCCAGTTGTTCAAAGCTCGATTAGTGCTATATTCCAATGGTAAGCGGAGTGGTGCAAAATTCAACAATTCAAAATCCCTATCAACATCAACAACAGTTCAAGATTTTCTTTCAAGGCTAACATAAAAACCCATCCAGTTTCAACATCGTTCTATTTATACTTTCACAATTTTGCTTTAATTTGTGTCCTGTCCTTAAACATCTGGGCCTTCTGCTTCGTCTGTTGGCCCTTGTGGATTTTTGTTGGGCATTCCTTTCGCCGTTGTTCCTCGCATGTTTTTGATTTTCTTCTCATTCTCCCCTTGCTGTTACTCTGTTGCCACATTCCCCCATTTCAGCTATAATCTTTGCCAACACTTATCCCAGCTTCTTTCAATCCCTTTCCTTCCCATCGTCCCGTTCCCTGGCCTGTCACCCCTCAGGTTGCGCATTAAACTCTTGTTCCATGTTTTGTGCAAATACCTGCATTCTTGCCCGTCCCCTCACGCTGCGCATTAGACTCCTGGTTAACGTCTGGGTGCGAATACCCGCACTAACACAAAAACCTGATTACAATACAGGGAAAGCTATCCAAGATTTCTTAGATCCCTAGACATCAAACCCCCGCCCTCCCTCATACAGCAACCAGCCCCCTCCACCCCCTTTTTCCAGCGGCAAATCAATGGCACACCACCAGTCCTCACGAGTTCCGACCATCTCCCATTTCACATACCCCACCACGCAGTTCTTGCCGGATACCTACAGCACACCTATTGTAAGACCCCTACATAATACACATACATACATGCACATGCCTTTTATTTTAATTGTTGTTCTTGTTTTTTTGTTGCTGTAGTTGTTATACCAACGTACATTTATATTCTACTATGTCAAGTTCCACTTGCATCCTTAAACGTTCTACCCTCCACAGGTACTACTCCTCTACGAGTACCTCAGTTAAGGCTAAGTAGGCCCAAACACAATCCACCAGTACGTCAAGACTAGAGACTACACTGCCTTCTCATACATCCTCCATGCATCCAGCCACAACCCCACACCTCACCACGTTCGTCAATGCATCCTCCCTGCTCTCAGCAACTGACCAACCCCCTCAAAGTGTAATCCTCTCTCACCAGGAAACAACCGACCCACACAACCAAGCCCTAAACAACCCCCTACTCTATTCACCCCTCTTTCTGACGACGCCATGAACCCTCCCTCACCAACAGACAGCGACCTACTAGATGTTGATCTTGACATGTACAACCCCGACTTTCCATACATAGACCTCACAGAGCAAGAAATTATCTCCCCAACTGCAACCCTCCATCCACATATCACTGTTGACACCCCCCCCCCCCCCCCCCCCCCACATACACACACACATTCACTGCAATCTCACCACACCCTGACCCACCCATGGACTGTATTGACAATGCCACTTCCACACCACCAGATTACAACACTCTCCGACCTAACATCCCTGAACCGTCCCCACCCAGACCCCTCCCCCGAAATGACCTCCCGAAATCACAAACAGCCCCTTCTACCTAAACCCACACAAGTCCTTCCCACCACAAACCACTCTCCCCTGACCTCAACAAATACCTCTTACCACAAGTGCCTTCCTAAACCACAAGAAGCCACTTTTAGCTGACCCCCTCAAGCTCCTGGCCATCTACGACCTCACTCGTCAGCCCTCTCCAACCAACCCCACTAAGCCGTACTCCACACCCCCTCACAACACCCATCCACAAGAGACCTTTCCTACCAAATACCCCTACCACTCACGCCCAAACCCCCAACACCCCACCATCACCAGACTTCTCCAACAACACACGCAACACTCCCACCTTATCGACCGCCTCACACAACACCTCAACTCAAACATGGTACCCCCAGAACTTGCACGCCTTTCCCCTATCCCTAACTCCACACCACCAAATGTCCACAAACAATACACAGACATAATACATGATGCTGCCACTTTTACATTACAAAGAATTACATAACAAAGAATCTAACCCACCCACATTTAGCAAATGCAATTCGAGGTGGGGGGTTAGCAAATGTACAAGAGACGATCATATTAACAATTTTCAAACAAAAGACGAACGGAAACAGATCTTAAATTACACAAAGAACTTACAAGCAGAACTGACTGCTAAATAAGTACTATTTAAAAAATACAACAATAGAAATCTACTATAACTTACAAGATTTAAAGACTCAGGCAATTTCCTAGTCGAAAACAAGACAGGAAGTTGAATTTCAGGAGAAGAGCCAACGATGGAAAAAGTTATGGATTTGCTACATGCTGCATAATCTGGGCCATATCAACATAATCATCACAAGACGAAAGAACATCAGTAAGTAAACTTTTGCATTTTTTTTATAAAGACCGTTTTTTTTACAGAGCGTATAGAGGATGGAATACAATTCCAGACCTTCAGACCACTAAGCTAGCAAAAGTTTAAACTACAACACCACCAGCATGAACTCTCTCCCAGATCACACAACTTTCCCTACTGCTTCCAACCACTATCATAACGCACAACACACTACCACACATGCACAGACTATTTCCAACCACACAAACACACTCATCCACTTCAACCAGAAGAGACACAATTACCCTCTCCAGTCCCTTTGAAAAGAACCACCCCACCCACTCCTCTCAACAACAACACCACACCCCCGAAAACGCTGTGACATAGGCCTAGTATGCGGGATGGACGCTCCTAGTTATGGGCTCCTGGTTTGGTAGAATTCGACAGCAGATGGAACAAACATGAGACCGCAGATCTCATAATGGCCACAACCATTATGCATGCATGTACATGAAATCTAAATCTACCTCTCTTTCCCTGAACGTGTTGGAAAATTAACATGTACTTTGTACTGAAGAAATATCAGTGATATAAGAGATTCTCTTACCTAAAGCCTTTGCGATGTCTATCCATGACAAGCCATACGAACGCATGGTTTGCAGTTCTTCCTTTGTTATGATGTAATTGGGCCTGCCAACAGTTCCTGTGAAAGCTCTTGGAGCTCGATAGGCTAATTCTTCTACGAGGAACGGGACAAGGCGCCTTATTTGATCGACCATTGCTCCAACTTTACTTTAGAGATGTGCCAGGTTTTTTTATAATGGTTGTCAACAATGGTTCCGCGCAGGGCTTGTCTGTGCCGAGGTACTATCTGATGCGCTTAAGGTGTAGAATAGCCGCTTCCAGGGTGGTACTTAAACGCGTTAGAGCATCGGGGGATGTGGTAGTGTCGTGAATGACATTCTTAGCCTTAATGTATTCTTGAGTCGCAGTTTCTACGAAACGTAGAATGGTTTCCGTATCCACGCTCTCAGCTGATATATAGAATTGAATATATAATTGGGCCTGCCAACAGTTCCTGTGAAAGCTCTTGGAGCTCGATAGGCTAATTCTTCTACGAGGAACGGGACAAGGTGCCTTATTTGATCGACCATTCCTCCAACTTTACTTTCGAGATGTGCCAGGTTTTTTATAATGGTTGTCAACAATCGTTCCGCGCAGGGCTTGTCTGTGCCGAGGAACCATCTGATGCGCTTAAGGTGTAGAATAGCCGCTTCCAGGGTGGTACTTAAACGCGTTAGAGCATCGGGGGATGTGGTAGTGTCGTGAATGGCATTCTTAGCCTTAATGTATTCTTGAGTCGCAGTTTCGACGAAACGTAGAATGGTTTCCGTATCCACGCTCTCAGCTGATATATGAGCAATAAATAATACATTACTATTGCATTAATCGTCAATACTCGCGCATAATATGTGATGAAGAACCACAATTCGGAGAAGAACGAAAACACAAGTCATCTATCTTGACATCATTTTGTATAGCTAAAACATTATTGAACAAAAAAAACAGTACCGCTGCGTCCAGTTGTTGAAAGCTTAATAAAGCTAATCCAACCGATTAAGGGTAATACATCAATCACTATATTTTTCTATATCTTACTTGTAAATTTGGAGTTAAAAACCTATTTCTTTTCTACTTTTATTTCTAGATTGGAGCCGGTATGAAACACCCGTTAAACCAAGAGTAGCACAATCCTTAGTTCACATTTAATCTTGGATAAGCATTAATCGGCTCTGCCAGTATTAATCTGTTTATAGAAATTACTATAAACCCTTGTGGTAATTAACCGAAAATCAGTTAATGAATGCTAACGGACGTGGTTAGCAAGTAGCAGCTTACTTTTCGACTAAGAACTTCCAGAGCCACCAAAGTGACCAGACAGTGTTTATCTCCCGATACGTTATAATCATAGTCTTTCAATTGGCGGGGAAACTACATCACAAAAAATGCTGGCGACCAGTCTCGCTTTACTGGTTATACACATATTGATCAGAAACTACCGTCATTCTAGTTCTACAATACGAACCACATCAACTCGTAGGCTAAATTAAATTCACGTGAACTTCAAGTTCGGTTCAAAATGAGAGAGATTTCAATACTGGCTCATGAAGAACAAAAGAACTACGAAACCGAAGGCCCTAATTGATAACGTTCTTTCGTTTAAATTCTGCAGTTACGTTGTCATTCATCTATACTTGTATTTATTCTATGGGCGACGGGATTACTACTTGCTTCACATTTGTTTTTAATAGGATGTAGCAACGATTGGATCATTAGAGAATACGAACCATGGTATTTCCTGGTTCATTCAAAAGAGCCACATGGGTCATTGAGTTTCATTACCTGGATGAGAGTGACACTAAGCATGGGAAGCTTTAACGAGGTGTGAACTTTTACAAATCTTTAGACGCTAAACTGTTTGCCCTTCATTTTCTTGAGCTTTCGCTAACTTTAGATTTAGGGTTCAAAACTCGTCAGATCTTGATGAAACTTGAACGAACCAAAGTGCGTAAGCGTTTGAAAAAGTAAAATATCAAAAATCGTTTACACACTGACGTACATGTAACAGGCTATCATGTGTTGACTGAATTGTTCATAATGCACTTTTTTGAAACTACAGTATCGTTTTCCTTTTTTTTTGCATTAATATAGCCTGAAAACATATATTTGTTCGAAACAGTCATAATTCCGCACACATTTTTTATCTAGTTGTTACATGCTGATTGACGGTAGTGCAGTCTTGTAGGTTTATCAGAAGTGAAAAGATATTTTTTTTAAATCATATACATTTTCACAAGCACATTGCTTGAATACTGCTTACCTGTTGCAAAAAGGGTGAGGATGCAGAAGATAAAAACAATCAGCGTTCCACAGGAGAGTTTTGCCATAACGGCTCTCTGGACTCACTCGATGCGTAAGCGTTGTCCAGTAATAAATGTAGATGTAATAAATGTAGATGCAAATGACAGTGCCAACTGAACGGAGGAGGGATGAAAGTTTCGTGTTGTCCACTGAGAGAGCGATGCGTGACTGAAGCGGCAAAACACCAGGCGAGACCACCAGCAGCGCTAACTAATCAAGACAAAGGGGTTTACGGTTTCATGTAAAACAAATTGTTTGGCGGGAAATTTTATGGATAAGAACACTTGTCCTTCGTTCCACGTGTTTGACTATTTATAGTTTTGTATTCATCTAACCATACAAATATAACAACGGTAACACAAAACTGCTCTCGAAACCATTCCCAAACCAAACTTTATAACGATATTACAAAGTTTTGTTTCCAATAAAGTTGCATATGTAACCAGGTCCCACCTCCTTGTGTACGTACGTGTTAGAAATGACCGGAAATGGTACTGAACCTCCCAGTAAGCCAACAAGATGCTTTTCGTTTCTTTTCTTTCCGTGCGCGTGAGCTCATTTCTTGAAGCTAAGTTGTCCCGCAAAAAATGGATAAATTAATACTTGTAAAGTGTGGTAAGTAAGCATACTGTACTTGAAACTGAATCTACAGTAAAATCGAATTGGAAGTTACTAATAATACCATGACATACATCCCAAGATACGTTTATCGATTTATTTATTTCAGTGATCAGATCATGATGGATACAGTTGTCCTCAAATGCGGACATTCCTTTTGTAAGCTCAGTCTGCATAGAGAAAATCAGGAAAAGTATAAATAAGCACTACCCGGAGTGTCGCGAAGGTAATTTACGGGACATATGCACTACCAAGTATGCCCTGAAAAAGCTGATCGCGATGCTTAGTGCCCATTGTAGACTCTGCAAGGTTTCGGGCGAATTAGGGTACTTAATATACCACCAGTGCCCCGAGGAAGAGATTTCTTGCTCGCTTGACGGCTGCAGCGTTACCATGAAGAGGAAGGAAAAAGAGGAACACGAGAAATCGTGTGTGCAGCGGAAGTTAGCGTGCAACAGCTGTGGTTTCAGTGTCGCCATGGCAAGCATGGATTCACACCTCAATGAGCACTGTCCGCATGGCTCCGTGGCATGTCCATTAAAATGTGACTTAACCCCGAATAGGTCAGCATAATTTCCAATGATTAATATAGCGTTGTCCAGTTTACAATCCCACTTTCTATTTTCTTTCGCTACGCTCAGCCAAATAGAAAGTATTTCTATTGTCTACATATGAATAATGATAACAACGTTTGGAGGGAGCCGCACAGCTGACAGCATCGTTTATTACAAGTTATTGCACTTGTATACGTACTCAGAAACAGTTATGTTACAGTTACTGTTACGTACTATTAACTCAAACTATAAGAGAGCGAGCTACGATATGTCAAGTAAAAAAATAAAGCCGCTGCTGAAATGCGACTTCAAGTAGAATGAACGTGTGAAGGAGTGGTATTTATAGAACTCCTAATTGATCCCAAAGGGATAATGCAAAAGCATGTATTTAACAATATTTAATTTTACAGGAATGAAGTAGATTTGCACGTCAGCCAATGTGACAAGCGAATGAAAAAGTGCTCCATTCCTAGATGCATATTTTGGGGTGACAAACAGGACATAAAAGACCACAATAGGGCAAAAGCTGAAAACCACGTCCTGCTGCTGACGGCACATGCCAATCGCTTGACAGACGCAGTTAAAACCAAGGTATGCATACTTAAATATCATTTAGTCCGAAGTTTTGGAAGGGACTGCAACTGAGTTATTGAAGAAAAAATCTAAAATTACAGAGAAAGTAGTATTTTGTATCGCCGGGAGGGGGTATTGCAAAAACTAACATATCTTCTCTGTTTTGGGAATTTCGCTACACTTTTATTGCTGGTTTTCACTCAATCCCCATAGATTCAAATGACAAAGGGCATGGCGGCCATGTTGGTGCCCCCCAAAAAAAGAAACTAACGAGGAATCTATTGTTTAAGGGTACCAACATGGCAGCAATAAGCAAACCATGATTTTAACTGGTGTGATATTTCTTTCCTATGGTTATTTCCCGAGTCGTGGGTGAGAGTGGAAAAATTATATGGGCTTTTCATTATGGAGCCCATATCGTTTGTCCACTCTTACCCACGTTTTTACTCTCGTGCGCAGGTGAGTTTGTAAGTCGTAAACTTTGCATAAGCAAGTTTGTTTGTCTATTATCAATCGACACACTATGAAGAACCCTGGCAGACTTTATTCGCGTAATTCAAATGTTTATTTGACTGACTTCACTGGTATCCCTTCACTCAAATGAACTTTAACTCAATTAAAATCGACTTCTATTCATTTGTTTATTCCATTGAAATCGACTTCTATTCATGTTTATTCCATTGAAATCGATTCTATTCAAATTCAAATCAGTCACAAGAGCGCTAATTTGGGCCCGAATCAAACAATTAAATACGGCAACTTTAAACCGGGCCTTATACTTTATCATGTTCTGCGCGTTACCAAGGGAACTGTCTTGAAATAAAAAAAACCTGGAGTTAGTCATAATGTCGAGTACTCTACTGGCGAAGTAGACATCCAGATATCCTGAAATATCGATGCAATAGTCATTCTCAGGGTTAGCTAAGGCCCTTCACGATACCATCCAAGAGACCCAGGCGGACTTTCTTGAAAACGCGAGTGCCTCGCTAGAACAACACGCGCAGCTACATACTCTCCACGAACAGCAACAACAACAAATGGCCACGCTTTGCGATACACTCTAACACACATCGCTCGCTATCCCACCTGACATACACCCGCACGTTTTCGCTGGTCGACCTGACGAGGATGTTTTCTCCTTTTTATCACATTTTACGCGCTACGCTAGTTTTTGTAACTGGTCTAGCAATCATTCCGCTAAAGCCCTGCCATTATAGCTGCAAGGCGACGCCCAAACGTGGTATGCTGGTCTCGACAACGGTATTAAAACGAATGTTGACACTTTAAAAGGTGCGCTCTTAAAACAGTTCAGCAGCCCCCGCTGCCGAATATCTTTTGCGACAGGAACTATTCAGCCGCATACAAGGTCCGGGAGAAGCGCTCGCGACATACACGTCCGACATTCGCCGCCGGTGTCATCGCCTCAAAATTCCTTCTCGTGAGGCGCTTCATTATTTTATCCAAGGTCTCCGACCTCAACTGCGCGAGCACGTTCTGCTTCAACAGCCTTCTACATTTGAATCCGCTGAACAACTTGCGCGCTTAAAAGATGCTGTTTGCGCTTCTGATTCAACCGGTGAAAGTAGTTTGGCACGCGATCTCAAAAATGCTGTCCAGTCGCTCACAGAACTAGCAGCGCTCCAGAAAGCCCAGGCGCACACCGCAGCGTCGCTCGCAGCATATTCGCCCTCACGTACCACGCCGCAACAGCCGCAGCATCCTAGCACATCGCGAGGAGCTATCGAAGAGCATATCCGTTGCGAAGTTGAGCGCCAAATATCATCTTTACAGCGCTTCCACAATAGTGGGCAACCGCCTGACAAGCGTTTTGTGCGAAACCAGCGCACACACGATGGACGTCCTATTTGTAACTTTCGTAACGCAGTTGGGCACATTTATCGAACATGTCGCACTCGCATGGACCAACAACGACGACAACTGCCACACAATGGGCCAATTCAAGGCTCGCATACACAACCTTTTACACCAGCAGCCCCGTCGCGCCAGTATCAAATTGCACAAGGCCCATATGCACCACTCCCTAACCCAGCGGATTCAGTTGGTTCTCATGTAGCGTTCCAGCAGCAGGGAAACTAGCTTTGCCTTCTATTGGCCGGGTAAATATAGAAGCCGATTCACTTAATTTTACTTCGCGTGATTGTTCAAGGGAAAATGTAAACCACCCTCATGTTCGTGACTCAGTTGATATCAATAATACCATTGTCCCAGTTGGTAATCTGATTGATATTTTTAGCAACGCCTCATCTGCAATGCCAAATTCCCCTCAAGTACCGTGCGAAGTATTTAATGAACTCAGAGACATAGATTTCCATATTCCCACCCAGATGCCTGATACGAAAGATGTTTTGGAAGCCAAAAGTACCGACAGACCTAACGACGAAGTGCCTGCTATGAGTTGTGCGTATAGTGTAATAGAAGATGACTCCCAAATATGTGCGAATGTTGATATTGATAATGATAGTCTATTTTCTAAGGAAGAACCGTTTTTGATAGATATTGATGATGGACCAGAATTTACAGTGGCACAAGCTTCAGTACTTGATATGTCTTTCGCTACCGGTCTTCTTGATAAACCGTTGTCCATTTCAAGTGAACTCCCTTCTCCTCTAGACCCGTCCGCATCGACTTTGGCGTTCCGTGATCTGACACACGACACGCGTGACCCTTCTCATCCCGACCCGATAACTAATGCTATACATCACCACGATATGGAACAACTATCTGTGCCTTTTATTTCAGCCACCGCCCCTTTCAGTAAAAGTACTAACAATCTTTTTATCCAGGGTAAAATCGAAGACGAAGAAATTCCATTCCTTTGCGATACTGGCGCAGCAGTAACGGCGATTAGTTATGCACTGTGGAAACGTCGGTCGGACCTCAGTAAACATCCTGCGGTTACATCTCCAGTGCTTTCTATCCAAACTGTCAGTGGTGACAGTATGCCAATAATAGGCACCATCCAAGTGCCGTTCACTATCGGATCAGAAGTGTATGAATTCCCCGCTTATGTTATTGATAATTTAGCGTACGATGTCATACTCGGATGCGATTTTCACTCCCATTACCACTCTATTATTAACTTTGAGCAACATTCTATCAATTTCGGTCGGGACTCCGCAGACGGTTACAATGGTACAGACACAGGTTGTTCAGTACACGCCGTAGCCACGTATGTTTTACTGCCTGAATCTGAAACTGTTATATCGGCTAAGCTTAATTCGTCGGCTCGCTCCTATAGCTCAGGCCTTATCCAAGCAAACTACCAGCTCCCCGAACGCTACAACATTTGTGGAGCCGCCGCCCTAGTTTTTGTATCTACTAATGGAATAGTACCATTTAGGCTCATCAATCCGACACCCAATCCGGTGAAAATTTTCCGCAGAACTAATCTTGGGCAGTTCACTGCCCTTTTAGCACCTGTCATCGCCTTGGACATCAAGGATCCTAGCCATGCGAAACAAACTAGTACTTCACAAATACACACCCCGGGGACTAAACCCGACGTCACCGTTGACTCAACAGGCACCGAACTCACTCCTGATCAAGTTATAACCCTAGATAATTTAATAAACGAATACACACACGGAGGAACATCGGCCGCCAGCTACAAAGCCGGAAGCTACAGCAGAAGAAGTCTACGAGATCGAAAAGATCTTACAAAAGCGTACTCGGCGAGGTCGGAGAGAATACTTCGTAAAATGGAAGGGCTTTCCATCTAGCGAAAATTCTTGGGTTTGAGAACGCGATTTCGAGGATCCCGCGCTAATCCAAGATCTACCCATTTAGTCCCAAATTGTTACCACACGCAATACAAGCCTTACAGCACATGCACCGTACCTCAACGCGCACTATACAACATGTATGCCTACCTGCGGCGATTTGCAATTCTATTACAGATATATATTTCACAATCCTTTTCAAAGGAAAGCCACGGCCTCTTAGCGTATTTCCCAGTGCGCGTAACATTATATTTTTCAGTACACGTGGGCATGCATACTGTCGTCGTCATCCGCAGGGTGCATAAACGCGCAGCTTTTCATAGCGTTTTTTTGTTGTTATTATATTTTATGTATTCATTGTATTACAGTTGCGTTACTTAGTTTCACGTGTCCTTTACTAAGTTAGCGTAAATGATGCTGTATTCTCTTATAACTCATGTATTACCTCCTTCATACAACTGATGATGCAGCTTAGCCAGAACGAATACTGAACTTATGACCATGCATGTACTGTAGCAGCAACTATTCTCCCGGAAATTATACAACCACAGGGAAAACTCAGAGCCCAGAGGAACAATGCGAATACGACATTATAGCAGTGACACTCTGGACCACTAGTTCAAATGGAAGCATTGAATAACTCTTAACCAGGCATGGCAACACTACTCTCGGGTAGCCCGAATACACATCGCTACTCCGTTACCAATATAAAAATATGAAACCTCAGGGCAAATAATATGAAACCTCAGGGCAAACATCAACAATTCTGGCAATACAACACTGCACTGTCTCCGAACAAACACAGACCAAAATAGTATTGCCCATAAGTGATAATGATAACCTTTCAACACAGATATTTAACACCTTGCAACGAGATCTCCGTGTGCGGTCTACAGACACTTAAAATCTACTACAAGGCCACGCAGCAACGCGATCTGGCTGCTCCACTCACGCAAACAAACCTGTATCATCCAAGACCTGCTGCTCATCAAGTTTCATTGCTACATGTATATCAAACATTATATCGCACGTTGACCATTTGTCATTGTTCTTTCGAACATTATATTGGACATTTAAAAGTAGTTGTACCTATAACGATATAGCATTTGCATAATTTTTTATCTATTACTCTTCTAGTCAGATTATTAGTCGCGACTCATCCCTTTCCTCTTGTTAAAGAATTAAGAGATTGTTTTTCTCTAAGGTCAGGGGGATGTTATGAGAATATTTACATTGTAAGCTAGAATATTGCGTTACCCATAATACTTTCGGTCTTCTTACATTCTTTATGTCCTAATCTGTTGTTGTAATCACATACCGTACACGCTAGAGGTATATTCCAATGTAAACGGATATCTGGGGCAGTCGAACGAGAGAGTCTCTAGAGTAAAGAGCTACTCGCCCCAGTAGTAATTATCCATGGAAATACCTTTCACCGCACAGCAAGTTCATGCGATCAAAAACGTCAGACAGCAACGATCGCGATTAACGAAGCAAGTAAATAAGTTCTACCGACGAACTAAAGTCGAGCTACCGATGATCAGTCTGAGGAACTTTGCGAACTAATCCAGGCAATAGAAGAATCTGATCATGGGAAGAAAGAGTTAGAGAATATCAAGAAGGATGGCAACAAGTACAGTGACAAAAGAGGAATGAAGGGTGGAGACTGTGTGATGGAAGTGTGGAAGATGGACCGCCAAAGCTTTTTCAAAGATCAACGCAAGAATGGTAAGCACTTAATATTATTAACATGCATGTATATGTGCTTACTTGTGAAAGTTTTTTTGATTAATATTTTATCTATTTCTTCCCCATTTTTATGTTTACAGTAACTGGGAAAAAGGGAAATAGATGGTCCCTGGCAACAATCAGAGTTGGTACGTCATAAATTATACACGTCATGTTTTACTTAAAAAATATTTGGGGTGGGGTCCAGCTTTTTAGCTGGCATGACAACAAAATCCAGCTTTTAGCTGGTTATATACAATACAGGGTCTACACATATACACACATGTATATGTGTATTGCTATTGATGTCTTTTAGTTTTATTGACAAGAACTGCATTTTTTCAGCTCTTACAGTGTACAGCCAGAGTCCATCTGCCTATCAAGCTTTGCACAAGCTAAGAATTATCCAACTTCCTTGTTCTAATGTACTTTAAAAAGTTCTCAAGAAGGGTTCAGAGAAGTCTGGTATCGATGAGGAGTACCTCATTCAGAAGGAGCAGACGTTCACAGAGTACCAAGACAAAAGGGAAAAGGAGGGATGTGGGATGAAGTAAAGGTTGGTAAAAAATTTTTTTTAATAACAAGCACATAGTAGTTATACATATAGTTACCAGTTTAGTTCAAACCAACCATAATAAAATTATATCTGCTGCTAAATAGTCATGATTAATATTTAATAATACTATTGATAATAATAATAAATATAATTCTATTTAACAAGGGTAACACAACACAACAGTTTACACTGACAAATATGTGGCCCTTGATCAACATATATAACATATTAGGTACATATGATAAAATAAAGAAAACATATATCAAGCACATATAATTTAATTATTTTGCCATTATCATTGAAGTGCTGGACGGTTTTCAAGTCTTGTTTGAAAAACTGCATTTAGCCGACTCAAACAAGCACTGCCTAGATTTAATTAAGTCTAGGCGGTACACCTCTTTAGACCAGACTCTGTATTTGATTAATGGTCAGCTAAATGCAATATTATTTTCAAAACACCACTTATAACTTCCAGGGTCTCACGTCAATGAAAATGGTTTACAATAACATTATAGATTTAAAATTCTATGTACATACAGTATAATAAAATATTTTCAATACATGTTTTTCTCCAGGTCCAGATGAGAGTGGCATGGAATCTAAAGGAAGGTGGTATTACTGGATTTACCATGACTGAAGATGAGTTACATGTATTGCATGATATTTACAATTCTGCAGTTGACATCAATAATTCACAAAAGGCAACCTATGTGCTTCAATTTCTGTGGAGGGACCTGACGTCAGGTTATGACCTGATTGGTCCTTACTTTCCTGTTGAAAGGTCCATAGACTCCAATACATTACAAGAGTTATTCATGCTGTGCTTGAAGGCATTCAGTGGGTATGGTTTTAGAGTAGCCATTGCTCTGTGTGATGGGGCCTCATCAAATCTCACTCTTCTGAAAATTCTCTGTGGCTACCCAAGGGCAGCATTCCCTACAAACCCTGAAGCCCCTGATCTAAGAGCTTGTTACAATGTTGATGCTTCCTTCACAAATCCTGAAGATCCATATGGACACCCAATATTTGTAATGATATGCCCAAGCCATCAGGTTAGTATAAGCAGGTATTTGCTTTAGCCATGGACTCGTAGTAGACCTTTTTCATATTTGCAATTTGCCTGCGAGTGTGATGACTAGAGAATCATCTGCACAATGTTAGTCTCTTTCTGAAGTTAATTATTCAAATATTGCACCAATAAGGCATAGAAAGTGTTATATTGCTTTTATAAAATAACGAACAGGAAAACACGAGAATTAAATCTTACGTACGCACGATCAGGAAATCAATTCTCCTAACAGTAACAGTCGTCAGAAATCGACCGACGATGAGTTTGCAGAGCGCGGGAAATCCTCCAAGGCAGAACTGAGAGACGAACTAACGAAAGCAAGCTTTGTCTGGCTCTGTTTTGAAAATATCTGCTTCAACATTCCCCGAAAATAATAACTCGGAATTCAAGACATTTTTTGCCGGAAATTTAAGCCATATGGCAAAAGGCATTCAAGGAGTAGAGGACTTGAACTGGATGTTTTTGTCGCTGAAATTACAGGAGGAAACATGATTTCTGTTCCCGTCTGAACTTTGAAGCATGTTTTAGTTGAATGAACTTTTATTTTCGCCAAACTCAATGGAAAGATCTAGCTGTTGGGACCTTCTTCCAATGAGATGAGGCTAAAAGTGCAAGGTAAGAGGGAAAAGCTCACTTTGTTCTGTGAAAATTTGGTTGCCAAACTTCACAAATGTCGCACGTGAGTTTGCAAAATTCTGATTTTCTTTTCATGCAGTAGTTCATAAAATGGCAAGGAGAAAGCTAAAAACCTTATCTGAATTACCAAGACCAAGTAGGGTAAATGATAACAATTGGCTTAAATATACAGGCTTATTATTTCGTCACTTCGTCGCCGACAAAATGTCGGACTTGAACTTATTAAGCGTACATTTAGTTTGAGATAAAAGACATGGAAAAAAATCGAAAGAGTGTTGCTTTTCCCTCTCTTCTACTCTAGTCTCTAGCTCAATTCCTCACTCTATTCGTCTATTAGGAGGTTGTTTAAAAACTAGACGCGTTAGCCGTTAAGAATGTGTTTTAGTTTTACCTTACAAAATAAGTTAAGAGAAGTGGTATTGTTTCTTGAATCCGCGACTAAAAATATATCGGCCGAGATGGTTAGCAAATTTGATAAATGATAACTTCATGTCGGTCGGTTGTATTTTTGTTAAGTATATCTGTCTGTTTTGTTGATTAAAATCACATTGAAAGTCAACATTTGGTGAAGACATTCTTCCTTGTCGTTTTGCCATTTTGATTTCATTCACAATCGCGTGCCATCGCCACAGTGAGACGAATTCCCATGTTTATAGACTCTCATACAAACACGGCTATCAGCCAATCAGCGCGCGAGTTTCCTCTGGGTTATTTTATAAATGCAATTACAGTATACAACAATACACAAAGCTGTGAATAGCTCATCTCTGCACTGGTAATTATTAATATTTAACACCAAGATGAGACTAATGCTGTGCAGATCAGTCTAGTCAAATGTTAGCTCTTTCGTAAATTGCAAATGGACTAGGACCAAGTGTGTAAATTTCATTTCATTTATGAAGTCATAATTTTATTTTGTTGTGAACTGTTTGAGTTAATAAGAACTGAATAGCAAGCATTTAAAAATCACAAAAATAAGAGAGTTCAGTATGGTTTGGGGGGATGATCCCCCCAAAGAACATTTTTATTAAACACTTCCTGTTCAGTTCTTCTTCAAACTCGATAAACACAATAATTTCTACATGTATGTAGCCTTTCCTGTGATGGGGCTCATTTTTTTAAATCAGTTTGAATTCTTTAAATTTGCACTCAGTCCTTTTGTAGTTGATGAAATGGCAAATATAAGCTTGTATTATAGTCACAAGGGTAATGGACCCAGTCAATGTAAACCCCACTCCCAATCCAATGCAAGTTTCGAAATTAAAACTTGCACTCAGACTTGTGGATAGGTGGACTGAAACTTACACAGAAGTTAGGTTGCAAGTTTAGCTGTAAAAAGCCATTCCCATACTGTGTACCATTACTTAAAATCCTCCAAATTTTATTGATAAATACATTTTCTATACTACTTTCAACTTGCAGTCAATTTGCATTGGGTGGACAAATGATAGAAAATGTGTGTAAACTTGCATGCAAATTTAAACTTGATCAAAATCAATGCAAGTCCATGGAAGTGGAAACCCAAACGAGATGCAAGTTGACAACTTCTGTTGATATGTGTGCCCGTTTGGGTATGGCTTAAGGGTGTGGCATTGGACCAACTGAAATAGCAAAGCATTAGCTCTTGATAGAAATAACAGATGCATAATCCCTGGGGTGGGGGTAACATTGACTGGTGCTTTTTTTTCTTTTTCCTTTTAGTTAAAGAACATGGTTGCAGCATTGTATAGCTCAAGACAACATGGATCTAAGGCATTTGAATTGAACAAAAGCCAGTTTGGATGGGCAAGCATTCAAAAGATATTTGAAGATGACATGAACCGAGCTGAGATGGGATTAAGCCGTAAGGTACCAGGCTTAAGATATGCCTTCGTCTACAGGAATAACTGGACCCGCCTGAATGTTATGCCAGCAAAGATAATGCAGGTATAAATACATGCATGCAACAGACAACTATACAGGGTTTTTGATAAGCTCAAGTCAGGAGCTGGCAAAAATTGCCTTCTACTCTGCATTTCATTTGTTACTTCATCCAAACAAAGAAAGGGTATATTTTGAGTAGTGACTTTTATGTGAAAACCCTGGTGTTAAATGTAACAGGTAAATGTGGAACAAAAGGTAATGAAGAGTGTAATATTGAAAAATATAACATGTTTATTATGCCTGTTTTCTCTTAGCAACGGTTTATGATTGCTGCAGAAGAACAACAGAGTGAATCCGATAAATTGGCTGCTAGATTCCTTGAAGCTTGCCACCTGATATTCGAGAAAGGTATCCTCAGTCACCACAGAGTGAACAATTTAAACAGTCCTGTCATCCAGAACATCAAACAAGGGATGGATTTTTTTGAATTGTGGTGTCACAGTCATGAGGAAACAGGTACTTGACATGTTTTTGAGGATATTTTGAAACTTGTTAGTCATTTAATCATTCACTCAATAAAAAAATATTGATTCTGATTGGCTGACAGCACCCAAATTCTGGTTAATTCTGTGCAAATTTGTAATTCGGTGCAATGTCATGGTTACTGTGACTGACAACAACAACAACAACTTGTTCCCAAGATTCTGATATAAGTGTACTCTAGCATCGACTTTATGTATTTATGTCAAATATGTTATATAACAAAAGCTTCAGAAAATGTTGAAAAGAATGATGTCTATGACTATCATGCTCAAAGTGTGTGGGAGGTACTGAACAAACTAATGTCAAACTTATTTATCCCTTTGTTGTTTTAGTTAATTTATTAACAAAGAACAATATTGTTCAAATTATTTTGGTGAAATGAGCATTGACTTGACACACTGCCATTTGTACCGTCCTACATGGATTTTCTCATTGCTATTAGTTTGGTTCTATAAATTAGCAGTTTGGGTACAACACAGTCCAGGTATTACTTATAAATAATAATAATTAATTTCCCACCTTTATTATAGTCTACCCAAACAACACAAAGAAATCAAGACAAAACAGATTTCTTGCATGGCAGGTTAGTACTCTATATAAATACAAATCTATTATTACAAACCCTTGTTTTAATCATTGATTTTTTTCTTTATTTCTAAAATACAATACTCTTCTTATTAAATGTAAACAACAATGCAGGAAGGTATGAGTATTTAACAATTATTATTAACCAAAGGAGGTGAATAGTGGTGGATATTTACAGAGCCACAAAGCAGGAAGGTCGAAAGTTAAATATCTACCACTTTTCACTGACACTATACAGTAGTACCACACAGTGAATAGCCAGCACCAAATATTTTTTTATTATTTCTGACAAATGGGACTAAAACTTGCACGAGGTGATCGCTGCTTCGCTTGGAGGTGAATAGCAAAGGATACTCAGAGGTTGAATAGCCAATCAGTGTGTGAAAAAAGCACTAATATACCAAATATCTATATAATTATCACCCCAAACATAATTATGTATTTTGAATTGAAAAATGAGCAAAGGATATTTTTTTTCTTTACAGACTTGGGACCTCCTACGTATTGTTGTCCATGGCTTCTTGTCATTTTGTGAATGGTTTTTTGCTAATATCGCACCTGATGGCAGATATTTCATAAGCCCCTTAAGGATAAATGGTAGTGCTTTAGAATCAATATTCAGTGTGTTGAAGCATACATGTGGCGGAAGTCTTTCTGCACTAGGTTATGGTCCTGCACTGGGAAGGCTGATTCACAGGAAATGCATGAGTACAAACAAGTACTCTGAAAAGGGTTACAGAGATGTAGTCTTAAATGTAGATGGCAAGGCACATTCAGCTGAGGAGTCAATCACTGTAGAGTCTAGGAATATAGGTAGAAACCTGTTGCTTTTTTCATTTCCTCCCTCAGTTTCACAGTCTGAGTTAGGTGGTCGTCAGGGAAGTAATGCATGCACAATAATATCAGTCAAGTTCGGATCATACTGCTTCCATCACAAATTATATATCTCTCTTTTGTGGAAAGAGTTGCCCCAGTTATGGGCTGGATCCCTCGTAAATGCAATATGTGATGGGAATGATATCTACGATGCATTATACAGGGATACTGCTGTATTTCTAGATGTAGAAGATGTTGTACAGTCTCTTGGCACAGAATGCCATGTACAATCTGCTGATCACATATTTGGGTTTAATAATGCAAATAATTTTGCAGACTTTGTAGCTCACATTAACACTGTCAAACAGTCATCTGCATTAGATCACTATGGGGTAATAATAGCATGTGGAAAATCAGTTGGGATAGTTGTAAAGAGGAATGGCCTATGTGCACTTATTGACAGTCATGTACATGTGTCAAGTAATGGTGGTGCCATCATACTAATGACTGATGGCCCACAAAACCTCATAAACGAGTACTCGTCAATGCTACTTGCTGACAGCCATACGCTAAATATCGGAACACTGACTTGGGTAGAATATAATATTTAAAGCTACCGCTAAGACTGATAAGTATGACATAAGTTACTATGAAGACACACATTCCAGCTCTGCATAAAGAATGTTACCATATACAATCAAAACATAAACACTTTCTTTTTAATAAAAGTAGACTTGCCTAATAAAGTTTCCAATGAGCAAATTCTACAGATTATGCATTGTATGTGTATATGTTTTGTTCCCTCTCATGACTATATCAAGAGAGGATTGGTGACCTTTCCTTTGGGTAGAACTGTGGTTTGTGTTTTCACAGTAATCATAAGATATAATAGGACCCAGTATCTGTGTCCAGCACACTTCAGATAAGGCCTATAATCACAGACTCCAGCTGCAGAGTGATTTTCAATTGAGTGTAGTGAAAGCAGAGCCATCGCAGAGCCATCGCAGAGCCAATCATATGAGCGAGTGAAAACCAAATGAGCCAATCAGGAACTAAAGTACTTCGAAAAAGCAACCAACCGGAGGACAAGTAAACACAATCATTGATAACTTATCATACGGTGATTTGTTTTAGTTTGGAATTTTATTGGTTGACTTCTGCTTCAACATTTTCACACAAAACCAAAGCAATCACTTTTTGCTTTTGACACTTAATGGCAACTGCTCTAATTTGTTAGAAATTTATTGTGCATCAAGCACTGGAAATTAGTACATGAGCCACCAGCTACAATGCATTAGCTGCAATTCTGTTTAACTGAAACTGTTTGTTTATACAATGTGCATCTACATGTACATATAATTACCCTAGAAAAGTATTGTATAACAAAGTCACTATATCACTAGCACATACCATGTACAATATTATCATTACTCGGGCCAGGCCTTCGGCTGGCTCGAGTCAGAAATCGCAAGTTTTTTTCCTTTATTTTTTTTATTTTTTGTGTCGAGATTTTGAGCCGTCAACCAATCAGATTGCGCCTTCTTTGGAAGTTCTTTTTGCCACCGTACCAATCAGATTGCACTGTGCTGGTCACGTGGACAGTGGCAACATGTCCATGTTTTTCAAGATGGCGGCGAGTGGGAGTTTTGACTTAGCAAAACATTTAATATCAGCTGTTTTTTTTGTGTAAACCAAAGGTTCCTTCAAGTGCAATACCAATATGTTTGTCTTTTCTAAAGCTGAGAAATGTTTCACGGGCTTTGGACGGGAATTTATCACATATTATGCGACATGCTAAAGAGACACTCGTGTCGGGACACTCCAGTCTGCGATCAACACTGACTATATATAAAGACAACAGCTTGTAAATGTAAGTAGCCGCTAATCTGAACATGATAACCTTTATACCAATTGACTGTCGTTGTGCTGTTATTTATTGTTATTAACCTCTCGAAAGTGTAGTAGAAATGACCCGTTTTCTCAGTTCTCTGACTGACAGGGGCCTTTTAAAAGAATTACAGTCGTTTCGCCGCCCATGCACATGTATTTAAATGTTTATAAATTCGGGAACAAAAATCCAGCATGCAGTGAGTGAGTATAAACTGAGTAAGTAATCCGAAATGAAGATTTTTTCAAACGAACGATAAATGACTCTGATGTGGAAATTGCATATTTATCTGTGCCGTGTTATTGACACTGGTTTTATTTTGTTCTATTTCCCGGGTCTATTTACATCTGGCCTGTACCTCTTTGTATTTGATTAGTATCTCTTGGTTTAGGCAGTCTACAGTGTATTTAATATGTTTTTTTTTAGAACTGACATAATATTATGTATAGAGTAGTGTATTTATCATTATAATTTGCAAGTTTATAACATAACATAACTAAATTTGGTCCAGAACTGAGACTATACTTACATGCAAGTGGCACTCTTTCTTTCCCTTCCCCTTAAATCTTGGTACCATTATATATCCATGCAAGCTAGATCTTGTTTCAGTGTTTTCCATCTGAGGTGGTCCTGGCTTAAGATAACCCTAAGGTTACCTTAAGGACCTACAAATGTACCTTCTCATCATTGTATTTCTTATTATGCCTTATTACTCGTAAACATTTCCATCATCTTATGAGAAAATAAATGTAATTGTTGTTGTTGTTGTTACTCAGTTCTTGGCATGAGCATCGTCACTTTCACTCGGTCATGATCAGGAGTACAAGTACTTTTACGAATTATTTGGGAATGAAAATTAATCTTGCTGCGACCCCAATGATATAAAAAGAGTGGACGTTGCATGTTTATTTGTGGTCTGCCATTATAAGTTTCAGTCTCCTTCAAGATGTAGAAAATTAGCACTAGCATATCGTGGCAGCTCACTAATACTAGAAAATGGTGGTCTGTAGTTTATGACCTCGATCGAAAATATTGTATTGAGAATTTAGCCTGAATGTCAGCCGTATCCACTGGTTTGTTAATAATTGAGAATTACAAATAGATGACTTTATTTCACATGTAGAATGACATTACCTAACTATTCACAATGAATAGCAACATTATGTGGAATTTGTTGTTCTAAATTGCTTGATTTCTCATAGTTGTACTGCACCGCATATAATTACAATGCATCAAATTTGAGTGACTCAATATAGTGCAGACTACTCAAATAACCATATTTGCACTTCAATCAACAACACCCATACTAATTTTTTTTTGTAATTCTAACGACCCTCAAGGAACAATATTGAAAAGAAAGTAATATTAAACTACAGAATTGAGGGAAATTGTGGCTGAAATGTACATGCATACCCTAACCCCCCCCCCCCCCGGAATACGTGGGGCACTTGCACATTGACATTTGACAGGCAAAAGCATCAGTAGAGAAACAATTCTCTGGCTACTCTAGCACAAACCATGTTGACACAAAATTATGCTAGAACTCCATGCAGTACTGACATGTATAGATGGCCCGAGTTAAGGCCACTCAGGGCCTCTTGTTAAATATAATACAGTATGACTATGAAACATGTTTTGAAAGGATGTGCCATTTGTACTACTTGTTGAATTTTGTTCAATGTCTTGTAATACTTTGCATGAATTAACAGGGAACCATGCAACAAACAAATTCCCAAGCTCAGTAGATGGGACATTTGCATGATTACCTCATATACTACAATAACTACAAAACTGATAACTGCTTGTAAAGTTTATTTTGTTCAAGCCTCTTATCAAAAGCCATTGTCTTTGTATTCTCAAAGGAGTTAAAATGTTATATAAAAATAGAAGTTTTCATCTCCATTTTTAAAGGTATGCAAGATTTCCTGCAGTTACAGTTACTCAGTCTCCATACAAACGTGTGTAATTCGAACATGCTTTGTCAAAGCGCTCTGAAGAAAATTGTACTTACAGCAAGCTGACCTAATAATTCTACAAGAACCGACAACAGAATCAAAGGTCAGTTAAGAACAAATATCATTTGTGAATTTGAACCCAGTAGGATGACTTACCGGATGATTTTTGGTTGGACTTCTGTTCGGCACTCCTAATACGGACCGTGCAAGCTGTTCAAAAAACATGGCGTACCTCATAAACATGTGATGTGAGAGCAAAATATTTACTGTTCTTTCTCTCAAAATTAATTTAAACCACGTAAAGTTATCCTAGATATGTTTACTTTAACCCCCATTTTAATATTCAGTTCGCTATGTCATTACATTTGTGATCCGTAATTTCTCTTCTTTCCCGGTTCTTTGCAGAGTCCAATCAAAAATCATCCTGCAAAATTTATCCTATTATATTCACATCATACTATTCACAAATGATCTTTGTTAACTGA
This sequence comes from Actinernus sp. WN-2022, assembly GCA_030867875.1. NCBI lineage: Eukaryota > Metazoa > Cnidaria > Anthozoa > Actiniaria > Actinernidae > Actinernus > Actinernus sp. WN-2022. The sequence continues at coordinate 435,296 of JAOWCC010001624.1, forward strand.
GCTTTGATAATGTTGTTGGTTTTTGTAGAATATTTATTATTATTAGGTCAGCTTGCCATAATTGTTTCAGAGCGCTTTAACGAAGCGTGTCTGAATTACAAAGGTTTGTATGGGGACTGAGTAACCATGGCAGCGAAAACTTTGAGATAGTCTATTGTTTTAGTATATACCACACAAGTAAATATCCAGCACCAAATTGTTTTGTGTGTGACAAATGGACAAAAACTTGCATGAGGTGATCGCTGCTTTGCTCGGAGGTATAAATAGCAAAGGATATTCTGAGATCAAGTAACCAATCTGAGCGTGCAAAAAGCACTACTCCTTTGACAACTGATTACTCAATCACATGGTCTATAATAAGCCAAACAAGCCAGAAGTTGCTACAGCAATCGTTCCGACCATTACTTACGTTTCGTTTGTAAAGCATACGACTTTAATGTTGGGCGAAGCATTTCATCAGCATTTACTACCTGACCTAAGCTTTTGAGATCCCTTTCAGTTTTTGCATTCAAGAACTCATTGATGCGTGTATTAATCGGTTTTGACACGAGATTTGTGAAGACACCGCTCACAAGTGTTTCATTTGTTGCCAAGTCAGTTTCCAGTAGCGAAGCAACAGTAAGTTTAAAATCTACCTCTAAGACCTCGTTGTTTATAACTAGGTTTTGGCACACACTTGGAAACTTCTTGTGATATTTACGGAGATTTGCATCGCTTGCAAATTGTCTCACTTCAAGGTCAACATTCCTCAGAAATGGTATTAATTCGTCAAGATTCTTTAAAGGGATACCCGAGTGAAAAACACATTTGGGCTCAAAAGCATCTTTCAGATGTACTTTGTTCAGAAAATGTATTAAAATTTGATAAAACTTTTTCAGAGTTGAGAACGAGCCCCTCAAAGTAGGCCCCGCGAAGACATGGGCGCCGCCATTTTGTTCACATTAATTCCTGTGACGATTCCTGTGACGTTTCATTACGTCACTTCGTCCCACCGGAGTCTTGCGGAGAATTTTCACACGCTCGGAATTAGAGAAGATTTTCATCGATACGGCAGAGCAATTTCATACTAGAACAAAAATATGACGAAGCCGATATTGTGAGAGAAGTTCAGAGGACTGGGAGGACGAAGAAGAGCATGTGGAAGGCGAGAATATCAGACGAACAACAAAAGACGACTACCGAGCTAGTGGAGTAGTGCTATACTGGTGTTGTGCTATGATGTAAATATTCGCTGTGTTTTCGTATGGAACTTGTCAGCCTTAAACGCAAGACTAAGGTAGATTATGACAATATTGATATTGGCATTGCTTTCGAAACTTATGTATTATTGGAGCTATATAATTTGCGAGTTATGCGGTTCGATCTGTACTGACTGCATGGCTTTGTGCAACTGAAACGAAACACCTGAAAAGTTAAAACCTCCCTGTAAAAACCGATCATAACTAGCCCAACATAGCATAATATATGCAATGACACAAGAACGAGACACTCGGAGCAATTATATTGCAAAAATAATTCCATTCCCTTATTAAATTGTGTGAAAGCCCGGCACTTGGCGCGCGCCCGCCGTTTCACAACACATCAGTTATAGGTAAACGAAATTAAAATTATGTGGCTTGCTACACCCTGATTACCTCTCTGGGTCAAATTAAACAAGTTTCGATTGCTATGCCGATATCAATATTGTAATAATCTACCTTTAGTCTTGTGCTTAAGGCTGACAAGTTCCATACAAAAACACACAGCGAATCTTTATAGCACTAGCTCGGTAGTCGCCTTTTGTTGTTCGTTGATATTCTCGCCTTCCACATGCTTTTCTTCGTCCTCCCAGTCTTCTGAACTTCTCTCACAATATCGTCTTCATCATATTTTTGTTCTAGTACGAAATTGCTCTGCCGTATCGATGAAAATCTACTCTAATTCCGAGCGTGTGAAAATTCTACAAAGAAAACAAGTCGCTACAAGTTAGCCGCAAGACTCCGGGGGACGAAGTGACGTAATGAAACGTCACAGGAATCGTCACAGGAATTAATGTGAACAAAGTGGCGGCACCCATGTCTTCGCGGGGCCTACTTTGAGGGGCTCGTTCTCAACTCTGAAAAAGTTTTATCAAATTTTAATACATTTTCTGAACAAAGTACATCTGAAAGATGCTTTTGAGCCCAAATGTGTTTTTCACTCGGGTATCCCTTTAAGCTCTGAGAAATGCTTGATTTATCCTTCATCACGAGTCCCTGTAGGATTTCGATTTCTTGCTCAAAAAGCTCTCTTCTTTCATCAGTAATCTCACCTCTTCCTTTCTTCTCGGACAAAGTCTCTCGCCTTAGCTTAAGCATTCTGTTAAGTGCAGCACCACAATATCGATAGAGTGTATCGTCGCTTTATTCTGCCATTACTCGCGCTGAAACTTCCATCGACGATTCGACCTTCTCTGATCTTATGTGCTCGTGAATGATTGTGTATATGTGTTCATGTATAACACTGAGCAGTCGGTGAACAACCTCCGGTTGAAAGTTTCCCTCTCTCAAACATCTATCGATAATCATCCTCTCTTGGGTAACTTTTCCAACCTGAAAGCATGAGAGCGATTTCATCCATGTAGCTGAGAGGGCAGCTTTCCTGTAGCCTTACAAATTGCTTTCAAAACATTCTTTAACCAGAAACGAAAACTTTCTACAGAATCCAGTGATAAGCAACTTGAAATTCTGTGTTTGCGAAGTATCTAGTAAGTGTTTCGCAAATGTTTCCCGCTCAGCTTTGCACTTTATTCGAGCACAATCCAACAGCCTCGAGCGCAGTTCCGTCTCAACTTTTCCTGCCTCCTCTGAAGAGAACATCAGTTCTGAAATTCTCTCGATTTCTTTCTTTTCCTTCGGCTTCGGCCGACTTTCGAACTTGACTTGTCAACAGAGCCAGCCTTACCCTTCCCTTACCCTCGAACTGCTCGAACACCGGAGCTTGGACCAACTCTATCTTCCCATTCTTCATCTTCGCTTTCCGATAAACTACTGACGACGTCCACACTCTCGTTTGACTCCGAACTTTCTTCTGTTGTGGAATCACTATCATCGCTAACCTCCGCCGCCATTGCAAGGCAAGAGCTGGATATGCAAATTACACCTAATTCGACGCCTCTGATTGGTTGAGTGCATCGAATTTCATTGGCTGTTGATATTGTTTGGCGGGAATATGATTCTAAAAATAACCTGATCTGGGAATGTGCTGTCTCACAGACCCAGTATCGGAGATACAGTACAATGCTGTACTGACCGCAGTAGCTAAATGATCACTTTCTTGATACAGCTGACCCAGCGTGAAAAGTCAAAACAATTTCAAAAATTCCAAAAAGCCCGACACCATTTTTCGCTAAAGATAATTATTTGAAAGTTGTGAAAATTGGAGAACAATGGAGTAAATACTTTATGAATTACATTTTTTAAACTATACTTTAGGTGAAAATCGAAAGCAGAGAAAAGCGATTGAAATAAACATGTGTCAATTAATTTTGGAAGAAAACTCGCACTGCCAGTCTGCAGTGACCATCTCGAAATTTAGCGCAGTGAGCTCCAGGACTCACCAAGCAGTAAACATGTCAGTCCCAGACCAAAACCAAGACGAAGGTTGTGAAATCATTGCGTCCAGTGGGACGTACATTACAGCTTGTGTTTGCGTTTTTCACCATTTAATAGGGACTTTAAGATCCGACGACGCGAGCAGGATTCTAGGACGTGCGACGTCATCGGAAGTAAATTGTCGTACCGCGCATGTCAGATAGAACATGAGTTGGCATTGCCGTCACGTCGGCGGCGCCATTACAAGGTGTTTCGCGTTCTGTGGAAAACGTGAGTATTTGAGTCTAATTTTCCCCTTACAAATACTTTGATTTATGCAGCTTTCACCTTGAAAGTTATTTTAAATTAAGTTGTCTTAGTCTTGAAGTGGAAGTCCGTTATTTTGCATTGAATTAAATGCCGTTTTGTTTGCTTTTAGTTTGCAGTGCACCATTCATTCATCGGCAGGAAAAAATTATGGCGGCTAAAAAGTCCAAGTCTGAGTAAGTATAACTTATCCAGACTCCTATCGAAGATCATAAAACCTCATTTATCTAGTTTATCTGTAGTAGCAGCTAAGTTTAGTTCAATGCTTTTGTGATATACAGTTGTATATGTTTCCAAGTCGAAATATTTCTCATATTTTTTCAACTTTCACAAGACTGAACAGTACAGCAAAAGCCAAACAATAAAAAGAAAAGCCAAACTGTGAAAAGCCCCGGAAGATTACAAACCTCAGCTAGCTGAGCAGGTTACAGTTTACGGGGAAAATATTTTCATTCACATTTTGAAGAAAAACGTTGAAAATCGAGAGAAAGAACATGTACGTGTGAGTGTGATCAATAGACCCTTCCACGGTTTTTTCAACGTGTCGATACCTACAGGCTACACGTAACAGCAAGCCCATCGATACTGCTGAAAGAGCACCGCGAAATTAGTACAAATCCGAAATTTGAGAGTTTTACCATGTATATGCAAAGATCCAGGCCGGTTCAGTCGAACATTTTTACAGACGTTTGTATGGAAATTTGAGCTCGAAATTTCCATACAAACGTCTATAAAAAAAATCCCAAATGTCCGTCCCTGGACTAGATAATTCTTCTGACTAATAAATAAGATTGAAAAGCTGTTCAAGCTTTTTTTAAAACTTTGAAAATAATATATATTCTTTTCTTTTTTCCCTCTTAGAGTTATGACTTCGACTCAAGAAAATGACTTATTGTTATGTAGAGAGGTTTTACTAACCAACCCCTACACAGCATATAAAGGTTCAACAGAACGTGGACATATGTGGGGATGCATAGCAGATAATTTAAATGCTATTGAGGAGCCAAGGTTCTCAGTTGATAAGAGGTCCGTGAGGGATCACTTATTAATTTTGATGAAATTTTTTCGCAGACAAATGAAGGACGAAGAACGTGCCAGTGGTATAGTACCAAAATTAACACAGTTGGACGAAGCTATTGGGCAAATTATAGAAATGGAAGAGGCTGCAGAATTTGAGTACAAGCAAAACAGTTCCAGCGAGAAGGATAAATTAGAGAGAATGATCGATTACAAGCAGAGAACATGCGGAAAAAGGCTATTAAGAAGGAAAGCTGAGGAAGAGGATCAGAAGCAGGCTAAACGAGTAAGGAGGAGTGGGAATGAAACAATCACATATCTTCAAGAAAAGGCCGAAAGTGAGAAAGAAATGAAGATGAAGGGAATTAGAGGTCATGCAGAAAAACCAGGAACTGGAGAGGAAGAAACATGATGAATCCTTGGTAATGCAACAGCAAATGCAAAATCAGCAACAGCAGCAACAAAAGCAAATGCAAGACCTGCAGCTTGGACTTATCCAGCAACAACAACAGCAAAGTATGGCACTGATGACACTCATAGAAAAGGTTCTCAATAAGTAATTGCTTGTTTCATTGGTTTATTACTTCAGTTAAGGTGCCAAATGTTAAACAGAGTGCTTTTTAAGAAGCAATGACTTTTATCTTTTACAGGTGTTGTTCACTTGCTTGTTGATTTTATAGGAAAATCGTTTTGTTCTGCACTGATTAAATCAATGGGATATGTTGCATTTTGGAGTAAACCTTTATCACTCAGTTGCTGATATACATGTACCTAGGTTATCAAAAGTTAACTTTTACACTAAGTCTGACAGTAATGGATTTTAGGAATAGTTTTAGCCAGGGAGTACTTCATGGCTTAGCTGGAGGAAAAACACCAAGCTATGCAAAACAAAAAGGTATCTGAATGGAACCCAGATATGTCCATGTACTGCATGCACTTTAAAGGCCAATTCCCTTTGAACTTTATCGCAGAATACATGTATATCATTATCAGCAGACATTAATTTAAATGATTTACTGAGGTCTATTTATGGAGTTGAAAGTAATCAAAATGACTGCTATATCATAGGTTAAACTTTCCACACCATGTTCTTTGTTTAATAAAGAATAAACAATGTTATAGTTACATAAACTCCTCTCTTTGATTTACTCTAAAGTTGTGATAAAATGCAGCTTTTTAATGCATTGTTTTAATACATAGTTGATTCCACCTCCAAGTAGACCAAGTGTTTCTTAGTTCCAAATGGCCGACTCCCAATATATACAGCAATTTGCAAAAACTTTGACCCCCCTCAACATATATAAATAAATACAGAAAATGTACCAGATATTATGGGATATCGTTCCCAGAAAGCCTTTATGGTAGGCAACTTTAAAATAATTGTCAGTAAAGCCATCCCATAATATTAGATACATTTCTGAATTTATTTATTTAAAGGGGGGTCAAAGTTTTTGCAAATTGCTGTATATATATATATATATATATATATATATATACAGTCGTTGCCGTTAATGTTGTCCTAGACATATCCACATATTGATTTATAGCCTTTGTTCAGTTCGCACCTTTTACACAAAGAACGGCAATCATCCGAGAACGCGCCCTTTGTATTTGGTAACAAAGAGCCACGGTGGTCTAATGGTTAACGCTCTTGCTTACCAGTTCGAAGCCCCGAGTTCAAGTCTCAGTATCGGCATTTTTGTTACTGCGAAGATTTTTTTCATTTCTTTTTCCCCTTTTTTTCTGACTGCATTCCCTTAAAAGCTTTTATTTCAAACGTGACAACAAGAACGGAGTTCTTTTTAACCTTTGAAATGCCGAGGACACCTATCATCCACATATATTTTATTAAGGGATGTTCGAACATTTCTTTTGCAAAAGCTTCGACTGCCGCAGGGAATGTAGTATTTTGATCATCGACATCGTCCATGGCGTAGCTTCAAAAGTTTGTTATCGTTTGTCAAACACTCATAAACCTTACGCCGAGTACACGGCTTTAATTCCATGTGAGTTCTTTTCCTTCACAAAGAAAAAAGCTTCGTCAACTTATGCAAGCATTACTATGGGTTTCAAAGAGAATTCTGGACAATTTCTGGACTACCGGATATTTTCAAAACTGTCCGCTCCGTGTCTCGCGGCCGATGTTTTCGAAATCTCGAGGAAAAAAAATGAGGTCGCTCGCTCAGTCTGCCTAAGTTCAGAAAATCAGTACGAATGAAATTAATAACACTTGCTAAAATCGCTTCCTACTTCTAAACAAAGATATAATACTTTGAATCAGTGGGTATCTAGTATTTTCAAAACTGTTTCTGGTATATACATGTAAGCCCGGCACACTGTAAGAAAAACAAATTACGCTTTTCAAACCCACAACCATCAACAGAATCGCTACACCGTTCTAAACGAAAATAGCGTAATTTGGGCGTACTCAGTCAGTGCTGGTATAATTATCTACTTCGAAAGTCTGGGAAAAATAGAGACCGTTTCAGGTTGAAAGTATTATTTTAGCTACATCGTCCGTTCTTATCCAATATAAAAAAAGAAACTGCAAAAAGAAACATATGTAAACAAAACAAAAAGACAAGAAAAAAAAATACGATACTGAGACTTGAACTCGGGGCTTCGAACTGGTGAGCAAGAGCGTTAACCATTAGACCACCGTGGCTCTTTGTGACCAAATACAAAGGGCGCGTTCACTGCTGATTACCGTTCTTTATGTAAAAGGTGCGAACTGAACAAAGGCTATAAATCAATATGTGGATATGTCTAGGACAACATTAACGGCAACGACTGTATATATATATATACACATACACACATACATGTACATACACCCATACATTCGTTTTCAAAAACATTTATATTGATTTATATATATATATATACCTTTTGTTCTCTATTGTTTTAGCTGTCAAATTTGACAATACAAAAGGTATATATATATATATATACAGCAATTTTCATAAATTCTGACCCCCTTACAATATATAAATATATATCAAACATATATCTAACATTATGGGATGTCATTGCTGATATTTTTTTCAAGTTGCCTATCATCAAGACCTTCTGAAAAAAATATAGGTAGAGGTATCCCATAATGTTTGATATATTTTTGATATATATTTATATATGGTGAGGGGGGTCAGAATTTATGAAAATTGCTGTATACAGCCGTTTGCAAAAATTCTGACCCCCCTCACCATATATAAATATATATAAAAAATGTATCAAACATTATGGGATACCTCTTCCTATATTTTTTTCTGAAGCCCTTGATGATAGGCAACTTGAAAAAAATATCAGCAATGACATCCCATAATGTTAGATATATGTTTGATATATATTTATATATGGTAAGGGGGTCAGACGGCTGTATATATATATATATATATACAGCAATTTTCATAAATTCTGACCCCCTTACCATATATAAATATATATCAAACATATATCTAACATTATGGGATGTCATTGCTGATATTTTTTTCAAGTTGCCTATCATCAAGGGCTTCAGAAAAAAATATAGGAAGAGGTATCCCATAATGTTTGATACATTTTTTATATATATTTATATATGGTGAGGGGGTCAGAATTTTTGCAAACGGCTGTATATACAGTCAATGCCAAAAAGGTTGTCCAGCAGAACATAATATAATACTTTAATATCCATTGTTTTGGCCTATTGTTTTGGCCTAGACAATAGCCCAAAACAATGGATATTATAGTATTATATTATATTCTGCTGGACAACCTTTTTGGCATTGACTGTATATATATATATATATATATATAGATAAATAAATGTTTCGATTAATTCTATCAAACAGTGCTCGATACAATGCTGTAGAGCAATAATACTAAGGATTCGGAGTATTTAAATTTTTGGTTGATTCATATTTCGCTCTACAATACTGTTTCGTGGTTGTAGAGCGAAATATGAATCAACCAAAAATTTAAATACTCCGAATCCTTAGTATATATATATATATATATATATACAGCCGTTTGCAAAAATTCTGACCCCCCTCACCATATATAAATATATATCAAACATATATCTAACATTATGGGATGTCATTGCTAATATTTTTTTCAAGTTGCCTATTATCAAGGGCTTCAGAAAAAAATATAGGAAGAGGTATCCCATAATGTTTGATACATTTTTTATATATATTTATATATGGTGAGGGGGGTCAGAATTTTTGCAAACGGCTGTATATATATATATATATATATATATATATATACACTGAAACAAAAAAACTCTGCCAAAGACTTATATATATCATATATATATATCCTTTATATTTCCGTCAAACTTTTTTGACAGTTGTTGCTTTGGTAAACACAAAGAAACATAATAGGCTTTGTTTTTCTTTGTCTTTGACTGTAATGAACTAATATGTTTAACCGTGAAATTCTGGCATTTTGGCCAGCAAGGTTTTGATCACACGTCAGTAGCAAGAGCAAGAGCAAATTGAAATACTAACCGGTCGCTGGACGCTGTAAATCGACCCAACAAAATTACCGGTTTTTGTATTTTAATTTGCTATTGCTCTTGCTACTGACGTGTGATCAAAACCTTGCTGGCCAAAATGCCAGAATTTCACGGTTAAACATATTAGTTCATTACCGTCAAAGACAAAGAAAAACAAAGCCTATTATGTTTCTTTGTGTCTACCAAAGCAACAACTGTCAAAAAGTTTGACGGAAATATAAAGGATATATATATATGATATATATAAGTCTTTGGCAGAGTTTTTTTGTTTCAGTGTATATATCCAAGAGAAACTCAACAGAACTTAGCAAACATATTTGGACTCTTAAGGACATTAATGTAGATTACGAAATTTCATGGCTAATTATTTCGCAAGCAAAACCTTACAGTAGTGCAAGCAAACGATGTAATTTATGCCTTAGGGAGAAGTATGTTATTATTTGTCAACCATTCCGATGCACGCTTAACAAGAGGAACGAACTTATATCATCATGTAGGCATAGGAACAAATCATTGTTACGATACAATTAGTCCCAGTTGAGCGCGCACATGAGATGCACGTCAGCGGAATGCCATTTGAACCTACACCCGCTTGCGTGGAAAGCTCAGTGCACGCTCAACTGTAAAAAAATATTCATTCACGAAGTAACTCCTGACGAGTGAGGACTTTGGTCCCCACGAAACAGTATTGTAGAGCGAAATATGAATCAACCAAAAATTTAAATACTCCGAATCCTTAGTATTATTGCTCTACAGCATTGTATCGAGCACTGTTTGATAGAATTAATCGAAACATTTATTTATCTACTCGACGCTCCTAGTTTGTTGAGCACTCTACGACAATTCACCATGGAGAAAATGAACCTTGGTTATTCAACTAAGAATATTCCCATACCATCCGAAAAGGACTACCTACACTGCCTCATTGAGAAAACCGAATGCTTCCTTCGGAGAATGCGTTGGAAAACATACTTCTTCCTTAACCCTAACGCGACTTCATCTACCAAGCAAACATACGGCTTCAATTCCACAAAGAACCCTCCACCTATGGACGAACTCAAAGAATTTGAGGACGGAATGCTAAATATCATCCAAGGCATAAAGTTTAAACAAGCAAACGATAACTTTTTAAATGGCATCAAGAAAGATGTCAAGTACATTAAAAGCGACAGTAAACTACTTGTCTCTGCAGACAAAACTACGAACTTCTACAAGATGGAGCCCGCTAAATACAACGAGTTAATTGACAAAAACATTACTAAATCATACAAGAAGTCCTCTGGTACAACAGCATGTAAAATCCAGCAGGAGGACAAAAACATCGCAGCTAAACTAGACATTGACGATAGAATCGACATCACCGCTAGGAAAGAGGCATTCATAACGCTGAAAGACCACAAACCAAACTTTACAAACAAACCCACCTGCAGATTAATAAACCCCACCAAAACTGAGATTGGTAAAATCAGTAAACAAATACTGGATAGAATAAATGGAAAGATCGTAACAGCAACTAAGATAAACCAGTGGAAGAACACCTCTTCGGTCATCAAATGGTTCAACCTCATCGATAACAAGGAAAAGCATAACTTCATCTGTTTCGACATCGTAGAATTCTACCCGTCCATTAAAGAGGAGCTCCTGACGAAAGCGCTGAATTTCGCTTCAAACTACGACAACATAACAGAAGACGAAAGAAACATCATTATACAAGCGAAGAACTCACTCCTCATCAACAAACAACAAGAATGGCAAAAGAAGAGCACTAGCCCTTTTGACGTAACAATGGGGAGCTTCGACGGAGCGGAAACATGCGAACTAGTGGGTTGTTTTATACTATCACAGCTCCATTTAAAGCATGGGAACAAAATAGGACTATACCGAGACGATGGTTTGGCTGTTACAGACGCCACGCCAAAAGAAACAGAGAGAACAAAGAAAGCGATCAGCTCCATATTCAAAGAACACGGACTACGGATCACCATAGAAGTAAACAAAAAAGTTGTAAACTTCCTGGATGTTACCTTTAATCTCACCGAGAACACATACAGCCCATATGCAAAACCCAACAGCACCCCGCTTTATGTACACCGGCAGAGCAACCACCCGCCTTCTATCATCAAAAATATACCTGCAGGCATCAACAGACGTCTCTCGTCCATATCATCGGACAAGAAGTCATTCGATCTTGCCGCACCACTCTATCAGAAGGCACTGAATGAGAGCGGATACAACCACAGACTTGAGTTTGAACCGAAAACTACGAACAAACGAAGAAACAGACCAAGAAATAACATCCTGTGGTATAATCCCCCGTTCAGCAAGAATGTCTACACTAATGTAGGTAAGAAATTCCTTAGCCTTGTTGATAAATGTTTCCCAATAGGCAATAACCTCAGGAAAATCTTCAACAGAAATACCATTAAAATTAGTTACAGCTGCATGAGCAACATTAAACAAATTATCGACGCCCACAATAAGAGACAACTAAAGGACTTTAACAACGATAGCAAACCTGAGGATGAAGAAAGTAAGAAGACCTGTAACTGCCGTAACAAGAACGAATGCCCCCTTAGCGGAAACTGCCTGCAGTCTGCTGTAGTGTACCAAGCGTGTGTAAAACGTAAAGATAACAACACATGTGAATCATACGTGGGCCTCACTGACAACGAGTTCAAGACTAGATACAGAAACCATACTGCATCATTCCGGCACTCATCCAAGAGAAACTCAACAGAACTTAGCAAACATATTTGGACTCTTAAAGACATTAATGTAGATTACGAAATTTCATGGCTAATTATTTCGCAAGAAAAACCTTACAGTAGTGCAAGCAAACGATGTAATTTATGCCTTAGGGAGAAGTATGTTATTATTTGTCAACCATTCCGATGCACGCTTAACAAGAGGAACGAACTTATATCATCATGTAGGCATAGGAACAAATCATTGTTACGATACAATTAGTCCCAGTTGAGCGCGCACATGAGATGCACGTCAGCGGAATGCCATTTGAACCTACACCCGCTTGCGTGGAAAGCTCAGTGCACGCTCAACTGTAAAAAAATATTCATTCACGAAGTAACTCCTGACGAGTGAGGACTTTGGTCCCCACGAAACAGTATTGTAGAGCGAAATATGAATCAACCAAAAATTTAAATACTCCGAATCCTTAGTATTATTGCTCTACAGCATTGTATCGAGCACTGTTTGATAGAATTAATCGAAACATTTATTTATCTACTCGACGCTCCTAGTTTGTTGAGCACTCTACGACAATTCACCATGGAGAAAATGAACCTTGGTTATTCAACTAAGAATATTCCCATACCATCCGAAAAGGACTACCTACACTGCCTCATTGAGAAAACCGAATGCTTCCTTCGGAGAATGCGTTGGAAAACATACTTCTTCCTTAACCCTAACGCGACTTCATCTACCAAGCAAACATACGGCTTCAATTCCACAAAGAACCCTCCACCTATGGACGAACTCAAAGAATTTGAGGACGGAATGCTAAATATCATCCAAGGCATAAAGTTTAAACAAGCAAACGATAACTTTTTAAATGGCATCAAGAAAGATGTCAAGTACATTAAAAGCGACAGTAAACTACTTGTCTCTGCAGACAAAACTACGAACTTCTACAAGATGGAGCCCGCTAAATACAACGAGTTAATTGACAAAAACATTACTAAATCATACAAGAAGTCCTCTGGTACAACAGCATGTAAAATCCAGCAGGAGGACAAAAACATCGCAGCTAAACTAGACATTGACGATAGAATCGACATCACCGCTAGGAAAGAGGCATTCATAACGCTGAAAGACCACAAACCAAACTTTACAAACAAACCCACCTGCAGATTAATAAACCCCACCAAATCTGAGATTGGTAAAATCAGTAAACAAATACTGGATAGAATAAATGGAAAGATCGTAACAGCAACTAAGATAAACCAGTGGAAGAACACCTCTTCGGTCATCAAATGGTTCAACCTCATCGATAACAAGGAAAAGCATAACTTCATCTGTTTCGACATCGTAGAATTCTACCCGTCCATTAAAGAGGAGCTCCTGACGAAAGCGCTGAATTTCGCTTCAAACTACGACAACATAACAGAAGACGAAAGAAACATCATTATACAAGCGAAGAACTCACTCCTCATCAACAAACAACAAGAATGGCAAAAGAAGAGCACTAGCCCTTTTGACGTAACAATGGGGAGCTTCGACGGAGCGGAAACATGCGAACTAGTGGGTTGTTTTATACTATCACAGCTCCATTTAAAGCATGGGAACAAAATAGGACTATACCGAGACGATGGTTTGGCTGTTACAGACGCCACGCCAAAAGAAACAGAGAGAACAAAGAAAGCGATCAGCTCCATATTCAAAGAACACGGACTACGGATCACCATAGAAGTAAACAAAAAAGTTGTAAACTTCCTGGATGTTACCTTTAATCTCACCGAGAACACATACAGCCCATATGCAAAACCCAACAGCACCCCGCTTTATGTACACCGGCAGAGCAACCACCCGCCTTCTATCATCAAAAATATACCTGCAGGCATCAACAGACGTCTCTCGTCCATATCATCGGACAAGAAGTCATTCGATCTTGCCGCACCACTCTATCAGAAGGCACTGAATGAGAGCGGATACAACCACAGACTTGAGTTTGAACCGAAAACTACGAACAAACGAAGAAACAGACCAAGAAATAACATCCTGTGGTATAATCCCCCGTTCAGCAAGAATGTCTACACTAATGTAGGTAAGAAATTCCTTAGCCTTGTTGATAAATGTTTCCCAATAGGCAATAACCTCAGGAAAATCTTCAATAGAAATACCATTAAAATTAGTTACAGCTGCATGAGCAACATTAAACAAATTATCGACGCCCACAATAAGAGACAACTAAAGGACTTTAACAACGATAGCAAACCTGAGGATGAAGAAAGTAAGAAGACCTGTAACTGCCGTAACAAGAACGAATGCCCCCTTAGCGGAAACTGCCTGCAGTCTGCTGTAGTGTACCAAGCGTGTGTAAAACGTAAAGATAACAACACATGTGAATCATACGTGGGCCTCACTGACAACGAGTTCAAGACTAGATACAGAAACCATACTGCATCATTCCGGCACTCATCCAAGAGAAACTCAACAGAACTTAGCAAACATATTTGGACTCTTAAGGACATTAATGTAGATTACGAAATTTCATGGCTAATTATTTCGCAAGCAAAACCTTACAGTAGTGCAAGCAAACGATGTAATTTATGCCTTAGGGAGAAGTATGTTATTATTTGTCAACCATTCCGATGCACGCTTAACAAGAGGAACGAACTTATATCATCATGTAGGCATAGGAACAAATCATTGTTACGATACAATTAGTCCCAGTTGAGCGCGCACATGAGATGCACGTCAGCGGAATGCCATTTGAACCTACACCCGCTTGCGTGGAAAGCTCAGTGCACGCTCAACTGTAAAAAAATATTCATTCACGAAGTAACTCCTGACGAGTGAGGACTTTGGTCCCCACGAAACAGTATTGTAGAGCGAAATATGAATCAACCAAAAATTTAAATACTCCGAATCCTTAGTATATATATATATATATATATATATACAGTTTTTCAAATACAGCGAAGTGCAAAAACTTTGACCCCCCGCTCCTCAACTATATCAATATATCGGGTGCATTATGGGTAGGAGTAAAGTTATTTAAAATGCAACTACAGCCGATATCCGCGCGCGTTTGTAAATCGTTATAGCGAAGACTTATGCAGTTGATTTAAAGTTCAAGATTTCATCTATAATACAACATCTTTACTCGGGACAGGCAGGACAGCTTAAATAAACCTTAGTATTTAAATGCACTCTATATATTTACTGTTAGATCGAATATTTGCAAAACAGAACATATCCCTGGTCGGCGGAAAGAAAACGGGAAATGATCATGCCGAAGTTTCAGGTTCGAAGCGTGAATTCAGAGCTATTTGTGAAGCTGTTAAGATATCTTCTGATGACTTAAAATATCATGGAGATAACCCATGAAGAGAAGACATGATTACACTTGATCTGTGGGTTCAGGGCCAATATCAATTCGTTTGAAACTTTGACATTCTTCATTTGTTGTCAGTGATTCTAAACCAAAACTGAGAGCGATGAAAACATTCAGCTCGATATCAGCGCAGTTATTCCGTTCTCTGTCTTCTACTTCTGTGAAGACTGAACTGATCAGTGTTATTAGACTGATATAACGTTTCAAAGAGCAGAATGAAAGGATTCATATGTACTGACCGGAGCTGACCGGATGCACAGACTGCACAAGAGCCTGGCTTATACGGTTGGAAAACCTATCGACAAAGCAATATAAACACTTTATAGTGTAACGTAAGGAAACCTCTTACAGTTTGAACATCGAATTGTTTTCTTTAACTGTTGTGTAATGTTTATTTTTAGCTGATCCCGATGAGACGAAATTCACAATCTGATAAAAAACTGCTGTTGTTTGGAGCTGCAATATAATTACGAAATGAAACTTCGAAAATTAAATATTCAAAAGTTTGCCGCGGCTCGTACGCGTTATCTACGAAATTAGGAAACTAGGATTCACAATAAAGTGATGTTGTTAAATGGGACCATAGCTGCTAACGTTTTTGGTTTAATGACGAAGCTATAATAAACAGTTTCGTCGCAATTATGGGATTTAAATAGCATACAAAATACATTTTAAGAATGAAAGAAACTGTGCAACAATAATAAGAACATTCAGCGATGCGAATCCAAGAATTATCGAACGTACCTTTCATAAAAGCTTTTACTAAAAAAAATACGCCATAAAAACAGGATCCCCCCCCCGAACCTTGAATAAAACTGGATAAGAGAATTTCAAGAGGAATAACTAAGAGTTTATTAGAACGTTAATTTCTATCCGTTTCTTAATCAAAATAATTAAATGTTTTATGAATTTGTTGTCAATAAATTTATGAAATTGTGTAAACCTTTAAGCTATTTTAATCTCTTCAATTTTCTGCGAAACAGTTTCAAAAATAGCGTTGAATTCTTGCTTTGCAGATGAAATTCGGCATGTACTTTCCTGCCTGTTCCGAGTAAAAGTGTTGTATTCTAGATAAATTCTTGAAATTTAGATCAAGTACACAAGTCTTCGCTGTGATGATTTGCAAACGCGCGCGAATATTTGGCCGTAGTTGCATTTTAATGACTTACTCCTACCCATAATGCACCCGATATATTGATATAGTTGAGGAGCTGGGGGTCAAAGTTTTTGCACTTCCCTGTATATATATATATATATATATATATATACAGTCAATGCCAAAAAGGTTGTCCAGCAGAACATAATATAATACTTTAATATCCATTGTTTTGGCCTATTGTCTTGGTCTAGACAATAGCCCAAAACAATGGATATTATAGTATTATATTATGTTCTGCTGGACAACCTTTTTGGCATTGACTGTATATATATATATATATATATATAAACAGTTTTTCAAATAATTTTAGAAGCCTCAAAATAGCCAGATGTACCTTGTCGTGCTGTATGAAGTTGTTTACAACTGATTTAAAAAAAATAGGCACATGACAATGCCAATCTGTATACAGTATATGAAATACCGTAGCTGAAATTATATCTCTAACTAAAGTATTCATGCAAAGTGGGGGGGCTCTAAATCAAAAAACTTTGAGGTGGAATTGAAATACATACAGGTTAGTGTATTTCTTATTAAAGCACAAACCACATGCATTTTACCAATTTGACTTAGACCAATTTTGAGGTTCTTTTAGAAATCCAAAAACTTGAAATAGTTGAGGATGTCACCAAACAACCATTCGACAGAAACACGAACAGCACTCGTGGACCTGTTGTATGCCTCCATTTGTGGTGTAAGTGCTACATTTCGGTAAGGTGCTTGAAGGTGAATTCGCAGTGGGTATGCCGGATCTCCGTATATGCACATTGGTTGTCCAGCTGGTGTAAAAGCATATTGTTGAAGGTCATCAAACAGTTTTGAATCTGCCAACATTCCGGCATCATGCCTCTTACCCTCTGCAACATCAAAAATAAACTCAATGAATGTATACTAAAATAACCATATTTGGGGAATTCATTCATTTCGGGATATTGAATGGGAAGGTCTGGAATTGGAAATGATTTCAAAGAATTGTACATAGCTGACATTTACTCACCCACCATTGTTCTAGTTTTATAATAATAGGGCCCGAAGGTGTGAGGGGAGTGGCATTTGTGTATACTGCCTAGATTTTGAAACCCTGAGGCACTGACACTATTTCAGACCAAACTAAAAGATTTTCCATGCCCTTTCAAACTTATTACCGATTTTTTTTATCATACAGTACTTCCTTGTCAAGATAAAACAACCCTGTTCCCCCACAGCTAACCCAGCTCTGTTTTTGTATCTAGATGTGTTTATAGAATGGATAAAACAATTGAAGACTTATTCGCAGAAACTTCGTACAAACATGGACAAGGGACAGACAGATAAATACTCGAGGGAAGTTTAATTTATTTTATAGCATTATTCTTTACGAAGCAATATTGTACAAAAACAGAGTTTGGGCTGCCTGTGGTTCCCCGAACTTCACTTTTTTGACAAACTTACCTACTGGACCGTATAAATGTCCAATCAATCCGTTCGGTAAAGCAACTGATTGAAATTTAAGAGCATGAACTCTCTTATGGCCGTTGTATACGATCCTCTGATTAAGATCTGGTCGGCAAATGGGTCGAACGGTCCCATCCACAAAGCCAAAACAGTTATCAAGAGCTGCTCCCTGACTGGACACGGCATCTGCATAACGCCTGTAAGTGGACGGGATTAAGAATGTTCTGATTCCATTCCGTTATCCTATGGCCATGAGTTTCGTAAAACCAGTCTAAAACTTTATTGCTGATCATTCCTATTTCAGGAACAGACCTTCCAAACATGGGTACTCATAATCCGTATGATTCAGGACTAGATTCTTCGACTGATTCGCTTCGTAAAGCAACAATAACTCCTCTTCATTGATTAATCCTTGGTCGTAACTCAAAAGAAGAACATCTCTTGTATCTTTAAACGAAGGCATGTCGAGTAAGAGGAATTAAACGAGATAAAAATGCTAAAACCCTAAGGTAAACAAAACGATTCAAGAACGACGTTGTAGATATGGCGTACTGTAAATCTTAATCTTGTATTTCACGCGTTTTTGATTAGCAACGTCTCTCCAGTCCTCCCTCTGCCACCGAGTTGTCCCAGGCATCGCGTAGTCGTATCTTAAAGTCCCTAATACATCAGAGACACAGGACGCAGAAGTAGATGGATCGCTGAATGTTATTTTGTTTATATTTCTCCATATCTTCGTCAATATAAACTCATTTCAAAAACGGTTTTCAACACAACAAATAACATTTTATTCATTCTACTTTATTTGTGTATAGAGTAAACAAAATTGATCGATGTTTCGCCCCGAACCTATTCGGTAACCTTAACCAGATATTAAAGACATTAACAAGAACCCTGAGTTAATAACTTACCACAGCCATGATACCACCCATCCCATGTCCCATAAGCACAATATTTCTTGTGTCACCAGGAAATGTTCTTACCTCACACTCTTGTAGAGTTCCACACTCACTGCACTGTAACATTGATGCATTCCTGATTTGGTACCTCCACGAGGTTCCATCTGTCAATATCACTTGCATCCAAGCAAACATAGAAAACGTTTGGATCCACATATCCAAATTCCTTGAGTTTGAGCACGGTTGCCCTCCAGTCCCTTGGCCAATACTTTTCTAAGTTTTTATCCCCTTTACAGTGCATGTTTTTTTGCATAATGTAAAAGATCAAGAAAGTATTTTAGATAACCATTCATTTGTCCTGTAAGGTCAAAGGACGTAAAATAGCTTTGGATGCATCAATCTGTTCAGGGTCATTGCTGCAGTCATCACTTTCAGAAATCTCACTTGTTTCACATCTGTTACCTGGTACTGACAAACTTGGATAGCTAGCCTGACTATGCACTTGGTAATCTGTTATATTGAGATCACTGATGTTTGTGGTTGCATCCTCGTTGCTATCGCATGTATAATCAGGGTTTGTTTCGTCATGCATCTGATCATAAGCACCATTTTGATCAACGTATACAAGCAGTTACCACTGTAAAAACAAAGAGATCAATCCAATCCCATTAACTTTTGCTGAGTTACAAAGAATTCTGAAACTACAAAATACTATGACATTATCAAGACCAAACCAACTTACTACTTACACCAGATATTCAGCGTCGTTTCAGTGAAAGAGATTGAAACTGCTCTGACATTGCACCCAGAGCACGTGCAATGAACGTGTTCGTATGAAAGTTCGTCACATTCTCCCTTCGACTATTCCCGTCCTCGTTTTGGGGATACATGTCACAAGAAATCACTTGCAATCAACCAACAAGAAATGTCATGTCACAACTTTTTTTGCGTACACTCTCGCACAGTAAACTTTTGTCGGAGATGTTTTCTCAAAAGCTCAAGAAACCACGTGCAATCAACCAATCGGAAAAATATGACGATATAATCCGGTCCAATCCAATTGCTTCTTTCATTTCACGTAAGTATGACAATCTGCTTGCTCTCTTGTAAAAAGCGCTCCATTTTGATTCCACTAATTCTGGGACTGCATGTTGTCAATGAGTTTTTCTTGAAATATGGCGTCAAAAATGTAGAAAGTCAAAGAAGTTGTCGAATTTCTCCAGAAAGAGTTTGATGAGGAGATTGCAATATTGTGTAAAGGTGCATAAGAACGAATTTTGCCGGTCAAATGTACATCTTAGCGACGATTTACGGTGTGGCCTATACGCCGTTGGCATTCTTGGCGGGAATTTTATTCACTCCGAAGCAAAACTTTCCTCAGCAATACACAACACATATTATTGACATTTCAGTTTTGTTAAGATATCAGTACCTACTAATCGACCATTACCAACTATCGATTTAGGAAAAGCCATTTTCTAGCAAACGCGAAGTGGTGACGATTTTTCACACGAGTTCCATGCTTTCAGGCATGTGCAAACTTGACAAGAACTCTGCGGAAACAGATCGATAATTCATCGAAGTGTGTTTGGAAAATCTTCAGACTTTCGTGAAACTGAGGGACCAATCAATAGCTAACAGATTTCTATTTTTGCCATTTCAACACTTGGGCACTAGATTGCCTGTGCTATGAACAATATTAGTCTGTTTTGATTTTCTCTTTTTTCCATTTCAGCACTTGGGCACTAGATTGCCTGTGCTATGAACCCAAATTCTGTTTTGATTTTCTATTTTTGCCATTTCAGCACTTGGGCACTAGATTGCCTGTGCTATGAATACACATTCTGTTTTGATTTTCTATTTTTGCCTTTTCAACACTTGAGCACTAGATTGCCTGTGCTATTATTTGATTTTCTATTTTTGCCATTTCAACACTTCCGCACTATGTGAATTGCTTGTGCTTAACACTTTCTAAAAGTTAAGCTATACCCCTATGAATTGATCATGAAGTCGCAAGTGCATGGTTACGTCTCTGAAGCTTAACTGAACTAAACTTTGCAAAAACTAAACTTTGAAGAAAACTGGAATAAACCCATGAAACAATGTTTTCTTTTGTTTTCTTTTGTTTTCGTCGCCTCCTTGCTTAACCACGCTGGGAGCTGCTTGAGGCTGACCTAGAGCTTGTGCTTGAGGCTCGCCGGGAGCTTGTGCTTGAGGCTCGCCGGGAGCTTGTGCTTGAAGCTCGCCGGGAGCTTGTGCTTGAGGCTCGCCGGGAGCTTGTGGTTGAGGCTCGCCGGGAGCGTGTGCTTGAGGCTCGCCGGGAGCTTGTGCTTGAGGCTGGCCGGGAGCTTGTGCTTTATGCTGGCCGGGAGCTTGTGCTTGAGGCTCGCCAACAACGTTATGAGCCATGCCTCTCATTTACAGGTGAAGTAAACGCTTGTGAACGAATATTATTTCCGGAATATGTCATTGACCATTACATAACGGGTTATGATTGGCTAGTTGTTTCTTTAGAACATCCTGACTGAAACTTTCCCACGCATTTCAACAGGTGAACGCTAGTGAACGCAAAATGTCTTCGCACAACACTCGTTGCGAATTATGTTTGAAAGAATTTAAAACATCGACTGCTCTGCTTCGGCATGCAAGAACTTCCCACTCACGAGATTTGGATTTGAAAAGGATTAAGTTGTACGATAATGGCCTGGAAATCAAGCTACCAAAGTATCCAACTCATCCAACAAGAACAGTCCAATACAAATTTTGTCTCTCCGGGATCGGTGATAGTATAAACTCCTGTCTTCAGCCAAACGTCTCCGGTAAAACTATTTGTTTACTTTTGTCCTTTTAAATAACATGTTGATTTAGAAGGTATATTATAGTCATAACTAAACTTGAATCGGTATATTCCAAGTTATATTCGACAACTGTCTTGAAATTGATTACATATTGTCTGGAACATAAACTATCGGACTGCGACTATACACCTGGAGTACACAGCGTTTTTGATTGGGCTCGAAAAAAACTGGCGGACACACGACAATGTTCGGTTCAAATACATTTTGCAGTGTAGACAAACCTTTTTATAGGGTACCCTTGCAATCATAACCGAGCGCGAGCGAGCCGAACCAACACGCGGCGTTGTATAAATATAAACCATTCACGTTTTTCCTCACTTCGTTATTTACAGGTAAATGCAATAGAGTGGAAAGAATGGATTGTCCTGTAGCGTTCCTCAAAATCCTCCTCTCAGACATCCAGAGTGCTGGACTGAACAGTGTGAGAGATTGTTGCCACTGGAAACCTCCAGTGTGGAAGTCGATCGCTCGAAAGCTGACATACCGGAGCTACAGTATGAGCGACATTAAAGCCGCTCTTAACCAACAAGATGCCGTTCCTTTAATGGAAAAAAGGGCTTTCGTAGGAAATGAAGAAGTGAGCGAGGCCAACAATCTGCCAGTCACTGGGCTAGAAGCCATAGCCCTGGCCAAAGCAAGAGAAAGAGGAGACTGTCAACTTCCTGACACGCGCCCAACATGCCGGACGTTTCTTGTCATTGAACATGGAGAAGGACGAGCAACACGAGAGTTCGAACTGATCTGGTGGCAAGATATTTACGCAAGTGAAAAACGTGGCAAGATCACGTTGCGCTTTTACGTTAGTAAAGTTTTTTCAATAACTAACGCCGGCTTATTCTACACACTTGGACACTAGATTGCCTGTGCCATGAACATGGGTTCTGTTTTGGTTTTCTAGTTTTTTTATGTGCTTGGTATACTTTCGAAATAGCAAGGGGAAAAGTTAGAATAAAGTATATTGTTGATGTACAGAAAATCTGTTGTACTCATAAATCTTGTCCCAACCCCGTGACTGCAAGCTGACAACAAGAGATGGCGCACGAATGAGCAGTAGCTTAGCTAGAATTATGCAGTGGACCGGCGAAGCTGCCACGAGTCAGTTATTTCTAGATTACCGTAATTTTGGTTGATTATGTTGGAGTGCTTTTCTTCAAAGGAGTGTAATTTACATCATATTACACGCTAAATCCGTTGTTTCTTTTTTTGATTAGGCACTATTATTGTAAAATCACTCTAATAACCTCTCGAATTAATAATAATAATAATAATGGCCACATTTATATAGCGCCATATCAACCACAGTTTCATGGCGCTTTACATATGACTGACATATCCCGTCAGTGAATTATTTCGGACTGCTTCACGGCGCTAATAGCTGCCACGCAGTTTACAATGTTGAGTGTGGTTAGTGCAATGGCCAGGCTGCTGTACCGGGTGACAATCCCCTGGTCTTTTTCGAGTAGTACAACAGGTTCTTTCACGTCCCCTTCAAATACTGATTAGAAGTAGAAGGAGACAAGGCCAACGGCTTATAAACGTCCCTGCCCAAGGACGCGGCCGGGATTCGAACCCCCGACCTCCCGCACTCTAGACCGTGCTCTACCAACTGAGCTAACTATCTTTTGGGGTAATGAGCGGGATCATTCAGCACGCAGGCAGCCGTTGGCGTATATATCTCGCTTGCGAATCAACACTAACACCTCTACTACTGCAAAGTACTGATGTTCCAACTGGGGGAGATTCGGCTGCTGCTGTGAATCTGTGAGCATTTTAGGTTTTATGTTACGGCCCCTGGGGCGCAGGATCGAACATTGAATGTTCGGTAGCAACAGGGAGCCGCATTCCTTAACCGGGTTAAGCTCCTCATGTCTCACAAACACATGGTTTATGACAAATCAGAGAGGGCGTTAGTGTATCTATTATATAATCTATGCTAGATTGCAGCAGAATAAGGCAAATTGATGCTTCTTTTCGATTTCGTTTTACTTAAAAATTAATACTTGGATTTTGAAGATAAATTTGTATTATTTCGCCTCTTAATACACCATATTGAGCTGAATAATATTTAGTCATCCCAGCTGTTTATTAAACACTGTGTAATATTGTTTCCACCCCAAGGATGACAAGAGAGCCCCAAAAAGTAACAATAGTACTGATGAAACATAAATATTCTATGATGAAGGTAATTCAGTTTTGCGTTCCCTTTGCTTTTCCATCAGCTGAGAAAATGATTGGCAATCACAGTCAAACCAGGTCAAGTATAACCAGAAGGTAGATTCAGAAGGTAATGTGGAATGGAACATGCTTGCTAAAACTTTCTCTGTATAACATTTAACTTACATTTTGCTTTTGTACTTTCTAACCTCTAAAATACTCTCTAAAAACCCTTTAAGACCAGTGCTTATTTTAATTGTGCTTATTTTAAGTGTTAATGTGCTTCAATGTATTCTTTGATGATTACGATTTTCAGTTATTTTAGCATTTTTCAGGAGTAGCCTTTGTGTACTAAAGCAGTCAGAACTCGAGATTTGAAATGTATGGTGGCCCATAAGGGCCATGCCACTTTTTTGCTACTTTTTGCCACTCCCCCCCCCCCCCCCACTTTTTTTGCCACTTTTTTCACACATGTGATATGCATCACGTGACAGAGTACGAAGCATTGCATCATGGCCGACGACGTGGAAGCGGTAAGTCGTTCTTCTGTATTGTTTTCATCCTTTTTCTGAACTTATCGACTTTGTTCTTTTCACAGAATCCGATTTTGAATAAAATACTCTCAGTTTTCCATAGTGTAGGTTTTGCGAAGTCATTAATATCATAACAGGGCTCATTCCACATTTCAGTTTGTATATAAAACTATAATGTCATCGTAACACCTAATTACATTTTTGTAGGTTAAAGTTTAAACCGATTTGGGTGCGAGGTGTTGTGAGGATTAGAGAGCTAACTAACTATGGCATATCAGTATAGCCCTATGTTTACGCGGGACTTACAAAGAGAAGAGCTAATAGAGAGATATTTTACCCTTGGATTAAGCTACTCTGAGATAGTTGTGTTCCTCGGCATCGTACATGGTATAACTATAAGTATGAGACAGTTAAAGCGCATCCTTCGCGGTAAAGGCTTGAGAAGAAGGCGCAGCCGAGATGACCTTGGGACTGTACTGAGAACGATCCAACAGGTGCAATTCATGGTCTTGTTGTGAGTAGAGAGTCCGTTCGAGTGAGTCTCCAAATTCTGGATCCCACTGGTATTGAGCATAGGTCAAGGAGAAGATTACGACGCAGAGAATATCGCGGCAGGGGTCCAAATTTCATTTGGCACATATCGGGTACGGTAAACTGTTACCGTACGGATTTGCTAGTAATGCTGCCATCAATGGATAAAGTAGAAGAATCGCTTTATCACCTATTCCAAGTTCGATGAACATACATGACCATTATTCCACAGGCGTAAAATTCTAAAGATTAATGATCTGATTATTTTATCGGTTCCATGCAGGATTACTTCCTTTGATACTTTTTTATACTAGTAAGAACTAGACATACATATAACACTAGACTAGCTTCCAGATCTCCTTACTGTCTTCCTAAAATTCGAACTAATTACGGCAAATTTAACTAAAGGTTTCAAGGTGCTTTTTGGAATTCCATAAATGAACAAAGGAAAGCACTTAACAAAAAAAACTTTCAAAAAAACTCAAAGCAGACTTTATTGACTCCTACCTTAAATAATAATTACAATGGTGACATGTGTATAATTTATATATTTCAATAATGATAATTCTCTGTAAATCCTTTCATATATTCTTCTATATATACAATACATGTATGTATCACGTTTTCCTCTTTTCAATATCCATTAGTCTACTCTAGATGTCTGTACTTGTACTTATCGTTATCTATGATTAATTGTCCTCTTTTCGACTGCACATATTTATACAAATTGTCATATATGTGTGTTACCTAGCTAGATTAGCTAGTTACTCTAGGTAACCAATGCCTAACCTATTTAAATAACGAACGTACTTAGTTACTTGTAATCTCCAGGTATAAATAAACTTGTTGTTGTTGTTGATACTTTGGTTAGAAGTGGGAACTACCAAAAAAGATCCCAAAGTCATTGCACGATATTTCCTGGACTGTGTTATTCAAATAGGAAGTGTACCGAGGGTAGTAAGAGCTGATCGCGGCACTGAGAACGTTAATATGTGTGCGATTCAAAGATGCTTAAGAGGCATTGTCTGAGAAAGCGTGTCAGATGTTGGAAATGGGGGGTCAGCGGATTTCAATGAAACTTGCTGTAGAAGTTGACCTTTATGAGTCATTCAGTGGGATCCCATTTTTGGCCTCAGGACCATCAAAAATACTGTCATCTGGAGGGTAAGTTCAATGCCTCACTAAAATAAATACAGAAAACCCATGGACTTCACAATAGTATGGTATCTTTCTACTACTAACCCTCTTTCACAACACATTTGAGATTGCGGTATAGAGATAATGGGTAGAGAGAGGCCTGGCACTAGTTTTGAGCAATTATCAAAGCTAAAAACACTAACAAAAATGGCACAATTTCAAAACTTGATATTTTTTACCTGCCATCCTAGCTAGAATTGATATTTCAAGCATGAGTTACATCATTATTAGTAAAAACAGGTGAGAAAAATTTGGGCCATTTAATTTTTGTGCTTTTCTGGACTCATTTTAATATCATACTTTTGCAAAATGGCCATATTTCCACAAACACTTTTCTTGCTATAATGACAACATTTTTTTAGCTTTAGCATCTCAAATTACTTTCTTTTTATTCTACTTGATGTCTAAACTTATAAAACAATAGTATTAAAGGAAAACACTGTTCAGGTAGTAAAAAAGTGGCTCACAATTAACTGTAAATAGTACTGTAACAACCCTCCATATTTGGCTTCAAAGTATACACATGCCACATTAATAACTATTTTCAGCGGTCTCCCTGGTGCTATATAAAGCTGAGAAATTAGCATTAGATATCAGTCTTCGATTGAGACCCTACACGCTACCACTCGATATGGCAGCACGTCAACCCGTACCTGAGCAGAACCAAATCCCGGCCGGTAATGTGGTAGTTGCTCAAGCACTCCATGAACAGTTCTCCAGCTCTAGGCTGCTGTGCCAGTGGTAAATCATTTCTTTATATCGGTACACGTGCTCCAGTATTCGCTCCCCGCTTCAATAGCTGTTATTACGGCTGAGCCAAATGGTCAGCGGTTTCACCCATCAGTCCTCGTGAAAACAAGGCTTTCGGGTCAACCATTTCAAAATGGTACAGAGATGGAGTCACGTTGAACGGAGATCACCAAGAAGATGATGCCCCAAATGATTATTTTCTAAAGAAAAGCAAGAATAAATGTTAAGCCGTGTCTGTCCTTGGCCACTGGAGTGATTTGACGGAATTGTTTTTACAAGCCTTGTCTTCAAAAGCTTCTTGGGTCCAAAAGTCAACAACTCACACGATAACTCCTCTTCGCAATCAGCCTTATGAAATCGGTTAGTCCATCCTTAGGCCATTCAGCGTCTTACAATCGCTACTAGTACATCTAATGAAGAGACAGGAATGATAAAGCAGAGTAAAACGAGGATATTTCATGGAACATTTCACTCAAACAAGCTCAAAGCTGAAAACAGCCTCAAACGAGTCGATGACTCAATAAGATGGGTAAAACTGCTGACCATTTCATGGTATTTGGCTCAGCCGTAATAACAGCTATTGTTCAAACAACCAAAGGCATGCACAGTAGTCATACCTGCCAAATCCCGGAGTTCTAAAATCTGGAGAATGTTGGTTGAGGTTTTGTTATGACGTAATGATTTCCGAATTTACCGAAGCTACCCCGATTGTGTTCCGAAGACTTTCCGAAAGCTCTTCCGAAAAATTAGTTTCAAGCTTTTTTAACCCTCGGGCCTGAAAAACGGCGAACTCAATCCATAAAATGACTAAAAACCGGGAGACAGGGAGATGAGGTCCACAATCTGGAGTCTCCCGCATAAACCGGGAGAGTTGCCAGGTATGAGTAGTGGACGTGCAAAGTGATGAAGTGGGCATAATTTTGCTGAGAACGTTCACACAGCAAGTTTTAATCTTAATGGAGCCTTGAGGGTTATGCTAGACTTGAGTGAAGACAACAAAATTGAGAGACATACATGTACAATGAAGCAATGTTTACTGTAGAACTCCTTAACTCTTCAAATACCACTTACTAGTCTTTTAGACATCTTTAGTTTAGTTGTTAATGTGGCATGTGTATACTTTGAAATTGTGCCATTTTTGGTACTGTTTTCAGCTTTGACAATTGCTCAAAACTAGTGCCAGGCCTCTCTCTACCTCTATGCCGCAATCTCACATGTGTTATGAAAGAGGGTTAGTAGTAGAACGATACCATACCATTGTGAAGTCCATGGGTTTTCTGTATTTATTTTAGTGAGGCATTGAACTTACCCTCCAGATGACAGTGTTTTTGATGGTCCCGAGGCCAAAAATGGGACCAAACCAAGTCAAACCACATTTTGGAATAACTCATAAAGGTCAACTTCTACAGCAAGTTTCATTGAAATCCGCTGACCCCCCTATTTCCAACATCTGACACACTTTCTCAGAAAATGCCTCTTAAGAGATGCTTTATGTGCGAAAGCTGATTTTCCAATCAACGAGTCGAGGCTTGGTGGTCGCAGCTGCAAAGAAGCAATAATGACTGGTGGATGGAGTTTCTAAGGGGTATGAAACAGGAAGGACTATACGACAATAGTGACCCCTATACACGTGCAATGTATGGCCTACTGTCTCATGCCGATTTTAAGTTTGGAATACCTACAGAATCAGAGCCTCGACAAACGAGGAATCTCCCTCTGGAAGACCCGATGTGTTTTATTCCATATACCAGAACTCCACAATAGATTATTTGGTGAAGCCACCCCCCACCGATATTGAAGCTGCTAAATATCTAACATTTCAAGACAGGTTCCAATATTGCGATGCGCACTTTGTTGAACTTGCAATGATTATTGAAAGAGAACGTAATTTACAATCTCCTAGAAGTTCACTAGAAGCCAGGGATCATTGCATTTCTCTCCTTTATTACATTAGCCAGATCGTTTAAGGTTGACTGCTACCCGGAGTTGTAAAGTGGATTTATTTTGCTTATTTTAATAACATGACAAGAGTGTACGTGAATTTATCTCAGTCGAAAAGCTCGACCCAGACTTCTTGTTACAAAGGACTACTTGATCATATTAGTAGTGGGAGCGGAATATTTTCATATAGGAAACTTAAAGGAATCAGTGTTGTTGGGACAAAAAAGTTAATACTAATAATAATATATGTAATACGTCGGGCCGGACGGGGAAATATTTGTCTCGAGGTCATGGTGTACGGACCGAGTGCAGCTCAAGGTCATGCCGTACGGACCGAGTACAGCGAGATACAAGTTGACCGAGCGCCAAATGTTTTCCCGTCCGGCCCGACCTAACTCGGTCAATAAGTGTTTTATCATATGATCCCTTTTCTGTTACAAAAAACCTCGAAACCTTTATCGGAAATCGTGCGGAGCCGGAAGGCCTTTTCCGGCCCCCGCACGTTAGCACGTCCGGCCCTCGTCACGTGACTTTTTTGTAAATGAGCGCGCGCCAGGCTGTACGGGCCATAAGGACGGTATACACGTGTAACGCTACAGAGTCATTTTGACTGAATCAATTCAACCCATTTACGTAAGCGGTCATTTCAAACGCTTCCTCGTTTTGTAGGATTAGACTGAATTCCTTCTTGAAATCTGCAAAGGTGTCGTAACTTCTGGGGATGGTGAGTGTGCTTGAGCACGTGGACGTTTGTGGTACACGATTCAGTGGCGCCATTGAATGATACCTTTATAAAATCGTGAGGTGTGCATGTTGATCCCGTTACGAAACGTAGGAATCACAGGAGCTGCTCCCCATCCATATTTCCTACATATATGACTAGGAAATTAAAGACTCGCTGCCGAGTTGGAAGGAGATCTTCGACTTCTGGCTTCATACGCTCCAACACCTTTTGGCAGGTGGACAAGAGATCGCTGTAGATCTTGGCAATCTTCTGGACTGAAAGATACCGTCTAAGGCAAACCAACTTGTCTTCAGCGATTCCACTTCTCAACCAGCTGAGCAAACAAAGTGGCCTGAACAGAAATTCTGACTGAGCCATCGTAAATATGTCCTTGCGCAGTTTGGTGTCGGTTGTTGCTGGCAGACATCTCATCCCAAACCTTTCATACAGCTCCAGTAAAGCATTGCTCTGATATTCGAAAATTGAAATTCCCTTCAAGACACAGCAACGGAGGTCCCTTTCGAACTGAGTAACGAACCACAGGAAGGACCTCTCTAGGCCTTGCAAGTCGACAATCGATGCTGGTACATGGGGAACTTTAACAGCATATCCGTCAAAATAGTTACCAAATGCTGAATCCCAGAACGAGGAAAACAGATCTTGCATTAAACCACCTACGTCCATGCCTACTTCTCCAACAAACTTCACTGTCAGTCTATAATCACATAGAGTGGAATCTTCATACAGCTGGAGTATCTCGCTTCTTCTAATTTCCACTACTCGGAATTCAGGTCTTCGTCAACGTAAATTACTATGGAAACAATTCCCAAGGGCTATGCTTTCTATCATGTGCCAAGTAACTGCCTCAAAGTAGAAAAACTAGAAACAACACGTTTTTCCTCATTTGAATGTATGGAACTATTATTATATTATCACTACATGAAAACGGCTCGAAAGAAATATTATCTAACGGTTTTTGATCAGAATTTAATGTATATTATTGTTCTATACACATGGTTCTTTCAAAAAATCGTATCACACCCCATCGCACCCCTGACGGTTAACTCATAAATGGCGCTGTAAATATTGTGTTTTGGCATCGATTTCAGAATGACATGAATAAGTATCGGCACGTCAACCAAGGCGATACGCCTGGGAAACCTGGAGCGAAAAGCCTATTTGGGAAATTTGGATTTTCCAGTGAATCGGAAGCAAGTAATATGCAATGGAGAAGCGAAGAAACGAGCGCTTTAATCGAGTACATTCGCCTTTATTGGGAAGGCAACCTTACAGACGGTTGGCGTACAATGAAGAACATTAAATTCTGGGAATCTTGTGTCCTGGCTATCGCAGAAACGACTGGACATCCAGCCCGATCAGGTCAGTTGATAATGCATTGATCAATTCCAGCTGTTAACACCCCCCCCCCCCCCCCCC
Source organism: Actinernus sp. WN-2022 (assembly GCA_030867875.1). Taxonomy (NCBI): domain Eukaryota; kingdom Metazoa; phylum Cnidaria; class Anthozoa; order Actiniaria; family Actinernidae; genus Actinernus; species Actinernus sp. WN-2022. The sequence continues at coordinate 466,379 of JAOWCC010001624.1, forward strand.
CCCCCCCCGGACTCCCCTCTGGGATTTGTATTGTCTTGCTTGGGAATACAGTTCCCCGCCCCCGGGCAATAGAAACGCTGTTTAATAATGTAACAGTAGTTGTTATTAACTGACGGGCGATCAGTCAAGTTGTTGTACAAAAATCCCACAAGGGTCTCCCAAATCCCTGGGGGATGGTAACAGCTCAAGAGTTGATCGATGCATAATAAGAAGCGTTTTCAGTTCAAAGTCAGTTAGATTTATGCACCAGTCAATGTAAAACCCCTGTCCCCCAACTGGGGACTTGGAATTAGGATTCAGTGAATGTAAGAAAATGCCCTTGACACTGGGAAAATGTTTCCGATTAGATGTCCCTGCATAGACAGACAGACGTTTTCTATTTGGCGTCGTACACAAAATACGTACATTGACGGCAGTACAAATAGATATATAAATATCCCTGCTCCCTGGGTTGTTTTACTCACCTTAAGACTAGTGAGCTCTGTCCCAGTCTCTCTCAGTTTTAGAGGACATATATTTGTTTTATAAACTGAAGAAGGCTCCCACCCAAGCCTAACCTAACTCTAACCAAAAACTAACCCCAACCACAATAGAACGGAGTAT